>OX459192.1:14219627-14819627 GCA_949775195.1 Diarsia dahlii | reverse complement strand
AAATTAATAGACTTTTCAAAATAATAAGTACCTAGGTTACTTACATAAACTTCATACAATCAAGGTTATTATTAGTCACTATAGGAAATGGTTTGTGATAAATCATCACTATAATACAAGGTCTTACTAATTACTTAATAAAGAATTTAACCTATTGTTAGCAGTCTGCTTATAACAGTTAAGTGAAGTTTAAAACCAAATGTGTTATGAATTAAATCATTTGTCATCAACTTTTATTTATTCTATTGACATCCTAGTATCTAGTTTGATGTTCAGTAAGTAGGTACTAAATACTTAACATTAAGTTCTTAATAACTTACCAATGTCTCAACATGTAACGCCATGCATCACTTCACTTCACAGAATTAATTTATTACTGTGTGATCTATTTCTCCAATAGCAACTTATTGTGCAACAATTATGTACCTACAATGATACAACAATAACAGAACTCTTCCTTCACCTTGAAATACTTAATGCCAGTCATATGCCAGTACGTATGGCATACAATAATCGTTAATTAGTATCAATTACAGTCAAATAACTGTACTTACTTAGTAGTGAGACGACCCACTGACCGTGTTTTGTTTTTCACATTGTTGACAGTTTCTTGCAAACTTTTCCTGAGTATTAATATGTAAATTCCAGTCCAGACCTTAATCCTCGTCGCCACTTGTTGTGTCCTGTTATCCCCGGGGTGATAGCACTAATTACTCTGGGTCACCGGCTCACCAGATCAGCCAAGTCCTCCGTCAGCGGCCGCTACACAACACACTTCCCGCCAATTGCGGTGACTGTCAAGTGTCCCTTGTGACAGCTCCCTGACACTGGTGTCTGTGAGACGGTGTTGCTATGTCTATTAAATAGATATAACTCCGATACACTACAAACATACTACCAGTTATTTAGATCAAGGCAGACAGCGATCGCAGTCTGTGTGGGTCGCAAGTTATTACACGTGGCTGTTCATGTTCGGAACCAGAGCTTGCCTCAAATATGCTTCATATTAAAATGGCCTTTTTGCGCCTACAGGTCCTTGAGAAGACTTGATGTTTTTCTTTATATAAAAGTTAAAATTAAGGATGGAACCACATTCGTGGCTCTTAATTATGCACGGGCTTTCATCTTAACTGAAATACCTCGCCGAGTCCTCGTCATCCGCTTTATTTAAGTTCTTGGTTTATTGGTAGCAGAACTAGCAGATCAGTATCTTCACCAAAAAATTTCTAAGTCAAAGGAAGTTGTCAAAGACAAGAATCTCCACAGATCTATTATGCCAGGCTTGGATGCAAGCCTTTTTTATCTCGTAAAACACCAAGCTATATAAACTTATTGTAATTTAACTAAAAGTAATCAAGGCTAATTATTAGAATTTTGTTTATGTATTTTATTTATTTTATTTGTAATTTATATTGTTAAGAAATTAAGTATATTACTCTCTGACGCCATGGTACTAATTCAGCTAATCGATTGCAACTAGCACGCTATTTTGTCAATAGAGTGCGCTACCAGTCCTCTTATTCTCTAATTAATATTTTAATTGTTACAATACATCTTTCCCCAGTTAAAAAAAATATGCTGAGATTTTTTTTTTTTTTTAATTTAATCAAAATTTTATCACCATGTGCATTAAGAAGCTCAAGATCATCCTATTGACAAGCTGAGACAGTCCTAAATCAATTCGCCTCAGACCTAAGGATTAAATCTCTAACTCTACTTTAAAACTAATTAACTCAGGTTGAATATATCAAACTAACACTAAGTATGCTGCATAATCACTATTTATGCTAATGGCTAGTAGCACAATCTCGAAACAAAACCTATTTGGCAAATTTGCACATTGATTGCTCCTGCCTTAAACTATCTACTAAACTAATATAATAATAAGCGTCTGTCTGCCTATCTATATATAGCACGTAGCTACTCAGCAGACATCAACTAATTAACTAAATTTTTATTAACTAGTCATGCCTTATTCTAATTAATTCGAGTACCTATTTCCAAATAAGTTAAGTTTTAAGTTAAATAAACACTATCCTTTAAACCTAGATAAGCGTTATCTACAAAGTATTAAGCCAATGTGTAGGCTAATACTTATTGTTGTTTTTAAATTTATTAAGTAAACACATCTATGTAAATAGGTGTTTTATTAAATATTAAGTCAGAATGTAGGTTACAATACCTATTCAAGTTTTTAAGTTTATCAAGTAAACACTATCCCCATCTAATGTAGAAATGTGATTTATTAAGTGAGTGGTGACACTTTTAAGTCCCATTCGAATAAGTACTACTAAATTTATCAATTATTGTGTTTCCTTTCATACATCTGCAGACATTCCTTACTAACAAAATTGGTATATACCTATTTAATTTGGAAAAAAAAACTTATACCCTACCAGCATGTATCCTTCCCCTTTCTAATTAAATATTTGCACGTCTGTTTTTAATTTCGTGCAAATATTGGATTAACAACAACAATATACAAAACTAGGAGTCTTCATATTTTAAGATGTCTTTAATGTGAAATTTACCTTAATCTTTGTCCTGCATGTCTTTACATTACAGGTAACAAATTTCGGTATCCCATGTACCAGAAACACTTTCTCTTCCAGAATTTTAACAATAGCATTGCCTGTTGCGTTCCATATAGGAAACAACATAACAAAGTTACTAAAATAATCTGAACATACTAATAGATTGGCGTTTCTTTTATTAAACACAGGAAACGGTCCTAACAAATTGCTTCAAATGGTTTTGTAACCTGCCTAGGGTTACCCATTAAACCAGGTCTCGATGAATTTACCGGCTTGTACTCTTTGCAAGTTGGACAATTATTAACATAGTTTTCGACTTCTTTATACATATTTTTCCTAAAATAATGTAATGCTAATCTTGAATGAGTTTTAAATATTCCAAAATGGGCGCCTGTGGGATCATCATGAAATTGTTTTAATAGAGGTCCCACATTATCACTGGGTATTACTTGTTTCCAAGTGAATTGTGATGTTAAATTATATTTATTTTTTGAATGTCGAAATAGTTTACCATCTTTAAGGGTATAATTTGGATATTTATGGGGATGTTTTTCACATTTTTCCACCATATTTAAATACCATTTATCTTGTATACTATCAGATATGTCTAAAGATTCAATTTTAATTCTTGAGGGTGCATTCGGCAAAACCATCTCTTTACCATTCCTATGAATGATATTAAAATCAAATTGGCTTAATCGAATGCTCCATCGAGCTAACCTGCCCGTGGGATTCTTTAATTTATAAAACCATTGCAATGATGCATGATCAGTAACTATGTTACACTTTTGGCCCTCTGCATACATTCTAAATTGCTTTAAAGCAAATAAAACTGCTAATAATTCGCGTTCTGTAGTAGTATAATTAACCTCGTGCTTATTAAGTAGTCTACTACAGAATGCAACCGGATGGTCAAAATTGTCATGTGACTGTGTAAGCACAGCACCAATAGCATATGCTGATGCATCACTTTGAATTGAAAATGGTAAATTAAAATCTGGACACTTAAGAATTGGAGCTGTGACTAAAGGACTATGGGCAAAAATGTATGGGCTCCGTCCCCATATACCAACACACATGGAACTAATGCCAATGTGTTCTTTAAGTATCCACTATTTGATTAAAATCCTTTTTTTTACTTAAATCCGTGGCATATATCAATAAAAAAACAATTTATAATTATTAATTAACCTATATTTTCATTTTACACTTGTAAGTTATTTTAACATTATGGTTATATTACAGTACAAAACATGATTTTTAGTAACTAAAAAAATAAAAAAAAAAGTAAAAAAATAAAAACCCGACTACGACAAAAAAACGACGCTGAAAAAGTATGAAACAAGATTTTCAGGATAGAACAAAAAGAAAAGCCGTAGTCACACGGCATTAAAGTGTTTAGGTTGGTACCTATAACGTGTGACTACGGCTTTTCTTTTTGTTCTATCCTGAAAATCTTGTTTCATACTTTTTCAGCGTCGTTTTTTTGTCGTAGTCGGGTTTTAGTTTTTTACTTTTTTTTTATTTAAACAATTTTGGTGTTAAATATTTTTTTTACTCTTGACTTTTTGTCCGCTAGAGGGCGTGATTTTAAATTTGAGCAATATTTTGGAAATGTACAAGTGAGGCCCTTTCAAATGATACCAAACACGGCATATTTATCTCCATTTTTATTTTTAAGCCTTACTTTTTGTCCGCTAGAGGGCGCCAAATCGCTTTTTGTGACACGTCACGTAGCCTATGTTCAGCGGAAAATTAAGACGGTTCTAACGATACCTCATATGTCGAGTTCCGATAAGTAGATTAGAAGCTATGAGGGAACAGATGAAGATACACACATACATACATACAAACAAACATACATACATACATACATACATACATACATAGCCAGTCAAAATCATAACCCTCCTTTGGCTTTGCCGTAGTCGGGTAAAAATAATGTATATTTAAACATATACATGTAAATGATTATGAATGAATAATTAGAAAATATATAATGAATATAAATGAATGAATCATTTAAATTCATTGTCTTCTAATTATTCATTCTTACAATGCTCATAGAGGCGAATAACAATAGAGAGTGTTAATATTACTGGTCTATCATAACACTGTTTAACAGCTGCGCTGGCAGATTAAAATCTGTATGACGACCTATTCCCATGTACCATACAATCGATATAATATGTGCACAACTTCCTATAGTGCGACTGCCCGTCAAGCAGGTACAGTAATAGTGTGCAATAGCATGTCTGTCCCCCCTATTCCCATCAATCAACATATAAGAATAATATATGCGTGACCTTACGTGTCTGGATTGTATTCGCGCTCTTATCAGCCACGCATTATTTATCATAATATTGCATCTTGCCAAATCACTTAATGCATTTTCACGATATAATTCAATGATGTATAATCCGTTACGAAAATGCTCTGCACAGTACGACTTGGCCAGTTTTAAATGGTAACTTCCTAGTGCAAATAAAAGAATGTCGTCTTCATTTAATCGTGGAAACTCTTCAAAATGAGGCATTTGTGCTTCCATGGCTGTAAAAGTCACTCTTTGACGGTTAAGGTTTTTCATTTCTACGTAATCACGTAACAGATTAGGCGTGTTATTTTCAGCCTGTATGATATTAAGTATTTCTGAGGCAAGCCTGCTATCAGTAGCAACGCGATAACATGCATTTATGATCGCTGCAGTGATTCTAAAATCAATGAACATATTTGGTAAAGCTTTATTAAAATATGACTGCCTTAAAAGCTTGAACCTATTTTTGAACTTTCCGTTCACGGCTTCTACCACCCACCGGCATATCGTTATTAAACGCGACTTATTTGCCTGTTCAGTGGTAAGTTGGGTAGCATTTCTATCTTTTGATGGAGGTATGTGAGTTTCATAGCCAAGCGACTGTATGTCATAAATGCTGTCCCTGAACCCTCTGTCTATATAAATAAAAAGAGAAGTCCTGACTGACTGACTGACTGACTGACTGACTCATCAACGCCCAGCCCAAACTCTTGAACCTAGAAAGCTGAAATTTTGCACAGAGGTTCCCTTTATAGTGTAGACAAGGAATAAGGAAGGATTTTTCGAAATTCAACCCCTAAGGGATTTAAATAGGGGATGAAAGTTTGTATGGAAAATCGTCATTTTCACGCGGGCGAAGCCGCTGGCAAAAGCTAGTCTAATATAAACACATCTCCTCTGTGGATGAGCCAATGTAACAAATGGTCGTCTTGGTTCATTATATTATGCATAATGTTTGCATCGGATGTTACAGCAGGATATGGGCCTAAAACATCGATTATATAACCATCGCTGGTTACTAATAAAAAAGGCTTTAATAAGTTCCTGAACTTGTGCAGACTGTAACTTTTTCGCTGAAATAAAAAGTTCGAACTTTTTTCAATATAAATATATGTTCCGTCTGCTATTAAAATCAAAACAGTATTCTCCTCATTCCCAAAAATAGCTTTTGGTATCATTAGATTTCTTTCAAGAAGATCTGTTCTAGAAACATGACCTATTCCAAGATGACTCGGAACAAAATCTTGGGTGAGACATTCTCTTGCTATTTTTAATTTTCTTTCGAGCTCTCTGCGGGATGTTTTAAAGAGCGTCGCCAGTCTCTCGTTAGATTCACCAGTTCTGAGTTTAGTTAAGTACACACCTAGAACTGTACGTGGATGACGGGACCTTTCTGATAGACTCGGTGTTTCCGCTAAGATAGCATCGAACTGTTCTAATGTCAAACCGGTCTAAAAATGTAATTCCTGTGCATTAAGTTCAGATTCAAAATCGAAACTAGGGGCATTGTTAATCGCCCGTCGGGGCTGTGGATATCGAAAGGTTACCGCGGCTCCGACACAAGGGCGAAGAAGAAGGAACATGGGTTTGGTTTTTAGTCAGTAGAAGTCTGACACTCCCCTTCGCTCTGCCCAAGAGCGGGGGGGGTTATTCGATGATTTTCCACCCACCAAAAAAAAAAAAAAAAAATGGGCATTGTTAATGGCATTTACCAACATGTTCGTCATGTCCGAAAAAAAAGAAGAATTGAAATAATTCGTAACGTTGATGTTGTCTAATACTTCGTCGATGTTAGTACTTCTTAAATGATCTTGGCATAATCGCGCACTCGGTGGAATATACAGGCGATAGTTACATACCAAATACACTTTCATTGAAGTTGGAATTCGCCTTAGGTTTTCGTTTGTGCACTGTCTGTAACAGCAGCTGCGAGAAGAATTTGGTGCCCTCACATAATCGCGAACGTAAAAGTCCTGTTCTTGATTTGCTACGTCGTTCAACACCTGATCTTGTTCATCAACATCATGATGATCTTCAACAACGACGTTTTGTACATTGACATCATCTGCGTTTCTTTGAACTTCAAGACCTGGGACGTCATTGTCTGCATTTCCGATGCGACTTTGTCGCGTGGCATTGTTAGCTCTTTGCCAGCATCTATGGCAAACTGCCATAGTGTTATTGAATACAACCTGGAACATAAAAAAACTCGATGAGTATCAGAACTAACCTTTTCGCGTGGCCAAATCTCGTAGGGTACAAGTATTTGTGTTGGAATATGACGTGTTTTCCGCGTCACATATGTTTATAAAACATATTAAAATATGTATTTATATAAGTGTTTCGTAACGTAGTTCTCATAGTACAAACTATGTTTAGCTTGGGTCTAGATAATAATAATTGGTGTAAGTATTTATTAATGTTATTAGTTATCGCCCAATGATTGTTCAAAGTATACAATAGCCATCTAGTATGAAATAAATATAAAAAAATGAAGGTGTGCTACAGGAGGGTGCACATATCATAAATATTTGCATTGAAAACACAGATATTAGTATGAATTAAATACATAGTTTACATAATATATTATGTAGTTATATATTTATATATAAAAGATGTTATTTACCTGTATCAGTGCATTTTGTGAAATATGGTTGACTAATTCAGGATCATTTTCAATTAACGCCTCTTCCAAAACGTGCCGCCTTTGTCGCAAGACAGATCGCGGGCACAGTATACACCGCCGTCCAGTTTCCATAATACACAGTATCCAATCCAGTTATCACAAAGTCCGTTATCGTGCCAGGGTCAATCGAAAAGCTATCAATCAGTCCAGTAAACAAGCAGGGGTCGTAGTTGTAAAGTAAAAACCGATAAGACAGAGATAAATAAATACGAACGAACACTGCAACAAACTGACTGTGACTAAGGTTCGGGCGACTACCTGCCTGCGAATAGCGTCGCAAGCGTAGGAGCGAGGGTGGGGGTGCGGGGTATTTTCTAAGAACTTATCTTTGTGTGCATGCGCCGCCACTGTGCACTAATGAATAGATAAATGAGTAGGTGTTTTACAATTACTCGTCAATAATACGTAAACGAAATATTTGTTTAAACGTTAGTTACAATGAGAACCCAATTCATTTGAGCAACGTCCCCATAGTAAAAAAAAATCATTTTGGCAAGATGTGTCAATAGGGTATTTCACCAAAAAATTCTAATTAGTCCGTCTTTTAGATTATCAAAAAATATTGGAGACGTGTTTTTTGTTTTATCAAATTAATAAAAATTGACGAAAATAAAACGTGTTAAAGATCAGGAGTGGGGGTTTTTGGCGTCACTTTGTGGGTAAAAAACTACTAACCTTGTGACGTCACACGACTTGATACGACTTTTCGAAGCACTGTATCGTTTTCGTCTTTTGTTTACGTGAAAAAAGAAAAAATACGTGTGCATTATTTTTTGAAAATCTATCAGACGGACTAATTACATTTTTTTGGTGAAATACCCTATTGAGCTACATTTCATTTTTGTTGATGGGTGGGGACGATTCCGCCCATTGTCCTTTGATTTTAATTTATTAAAAGCCTCTTCAGCTTCCAGTGTCCATTCAAACTTTATATTTTTACAAGTTAATTTACGAAGTGGTCTACTAATTTTTGAAAAATCCCGTATGAATCGACGGTACCATCCAGCCATGCCCACAAATCTTTTAAGAGCGTTGTTACAAACTCGAGTAACTTCGAAACGAGCGGCGACTGACGGTTGTTGCGCCTGTGTGCGTGATGTACGATTCTTCATACACACACGTGCAGCGGCAGAGGTGCGTAACACGTTTCACTGCGGTTTACTTAGAATTGAATTGGGAAAAAATACAAGTTATGGAATGTTTTATCTTATTATTGTGATAATGAAATACAAATTTTAATATTTTATGACAGTGAAAGTAACATAGAAATTTTTTAGTTTTTCCATCATGGGTGTCGTTTATATTGTTATGGTTTTCGAGGTCGCTGATTACAAAAATGAGCTGAAAATGATAATCCAAGATAGCGGCCAGAAAATTTTTTGGTTTTTCCGTCATGGGTGTGGTTTTCATGGTTTTTGGGGTCGCTGATTACGAAAATGAGCTCAAAATTAAAATCCAAGATGGCGGCTAGGAAAATTTACGTTTTTCCGTCATGGGTGTCGTTTTCATGGTTTTTGGGGTCGCTGATTACGAAAATGAGGTCAAAATTAAAATTCAAGATGGCTGCTAGGAAAATTTTAGGTTTTTCCGTCATGGGTGTCGTTTTCATGGTTTTTGGGGTCGCTGATTACGAAAATGAGGTCAAAATGAAAATCCAAGATTAAGCGCCATTTTGGATTTTCATTTTCCTAGCCGCCATCTTGGATTTTCATTTTGACATCATTTTCGTGATCAGCGACCCCAAAAACCATGAAAACGACACCCATGACTAAAACACCAAAAATTTTCCTAGCCTCCATCTTGGATTTTAATTTTGACATCATTTTCGTAATCAGCGACTCAAAAAACCATGAAAACGACACCCATGACTGAAAAACCAACAAGTTTCGTCGGCGCCATCTTGGATTTTCATTTTGGTCTCATTTTCGTAATCAGCGACCCCAAAAACCATGAAAACGACACCCATGACTGAAAAACCAAAAATTTTCGTCGGCGCCATCTTGGATTTTCATTTTGACCTCATTTTCGTAATTAGCGACCCCAAAAACCATGAAAACGACACCCATGACTGAAAAACCAAAATTTTTTCTAGCCGCCATCTTGGATTTTCATTTTGACCTCATTTTCGTAATCAGCGACCCCAAAAACCATGAAAACGACACCTATGACTGAAAAACCAAAAAATTTTGTCGGCGCCATCTTGGATTTTCATTTTGACCTCATTTTCGTAATTAGCGACCCCATAAACCATGAAAACGACACCCACGACTGAAAAACCAAAAATTTTTGTCGGCGCCATCTTGGATTTTCATTTTGACCTCATTTTCGTAATCAGCGACCCCAAAAACCATGAAAACGACACCCATGACGGAAAAACCAAAAATTTTCGTCGGCGCCATCTTGGATTTTCATTTTGGTCTCATTTTCGTAATCAGCGACCCCAAAAACCATGAAAACGACACCCATGACGGAAAAACCAAAAATGTTCGTCGGCGCCATCTTGGATTTTCATTTTGGTCTCATCATCGTAATCAGCGACCCCAAAAACCATGAAAACGACACCCATGACTGAAAAACTAAAAATTTTCCTAGCCGCCATCTTGGATTTTCATTTTGACATCATTTTCGTAATCAGCGACCCCAAAAACCATGAAAACGACACCCATGACTGAAAAACCAAAACATTTCGTCGGCGCCATTTTGGATTTTCATTTTGACCTCATTTTCGTAATCAGCGACCCCAAAAACCATGAAAACGACACCCATGACTGAAAAACCAAAAATTTTCCTAGCCGCCATCTTGGATTTTAATTTTGACCTCATTTTCGTAATCAGCGACCCCAAAAACCATGAAAACGACACCCATGACCACCAAAAAATTTCCTGAAAGCCATCTTGGATTTTCATTTTGAGCTCATTTTCGTAATCAGCGACTCCAAAAACCATCAAAACGACACCCATGACGGAAAATCCTAAAATTTTCCTAGCCGATATCTTGGTTTTTTTTTCCCGAAAGATTCATAAAAGTGAACATTTCAATGCAACATTCGAAAGATTCCCCATTATTTCTAAAATAAAGATTTCTGTTACCCATAATTTATTGTTAGGTACCTTTGATTTTCTATCGACTAATATGACGTATCATTTACGAATAAACTTTATTATAAGGTTGCACAAAACGTTCCTTTCCAAAATTCCAACATAGAACACAACTACAACTTGACTACAATAATTTTATTTTATCATAATGAATTACAAAGAATACTTACGTTTAAACTGTGGACAACCTCTGGTTTACCTGTATTCGTATACGTAACTCACACTAAGGCACGCGGGAGCGCGAGCGACGTAGGTCCGTCCTCCACGAGCCCTCAGGCGTGACTGAGCGTATGGCGGCCGTACATCAACTAATAAGGCATTATTTTGGAAAATCGTAATAAAAAAATGAGACGGCGAAAAATTCCAAAAAAATATAATTAGGGAAGGTAAAGTGTTGTACTATAAGTAGGTCTAAATTTTTTTTGTTAATTTTGTCTTTATTCTATGTTTAAACCATATTTAAAATGCATACATTTTAGCTCAGTATGGCTTTTGAATATATTTTTTTTTTGCTGCGATTCCATTTCTATCTCAATTCTAATTAGATAAGGACCTTCAGGACTATATTACCAGTAAATAGACATTTTTTTCAGATTTTTCCGTGTTGCCAGTTTGTCACCAGTAGCAGGGAAAAAACATATGTTTTACGTTTGCTTGAAATTGGGTGTCGGGAAATTGCTATTTCTCGAAATATTAACATTTAAAACGTGATTCTAATTAGATAAGGACCTAAAACAAAGTCAGATTTATAAATTCTCATTGAAATATTATGCCTTTATCTATAAATAAGACGTGTCCAGGACTTGTAAAAGTACGTATTTTCGGCAAATCGCCCAAAGTTTGTGACAACGCTCTTAACTTCTTTGGGTGAGGTGGGTGTAGGGTAATTAAGAATAACTTCCACCTTAGAGGGATCGGTACGGAGACCCTGCTTATCAACCATGTAGCCAAGATATTTAAGTTCTTTTCTACAGAATTGTGATTTACTCATATTAATTGTTAAATTTGCTTCTGTTAAGCGTTGACCTACTTTTTCCAATAACCTAACATGAGTATCAAATTCACTAGAAATGCATATAATATCATTCTGGAAAACAAATACTTTATTGTCAAATTCAGGACCAATTAATTTATCCATAAGTCGTTGCATAGTGGAAGATGCTCCTACAAGACCAAAGGACATAGTTGTGTAGTGGAAGAGACTTCGTCTAGGGACTGTGAATGCAGTTTTTTCAGCGGACTCCACACTATCATATTCAATTTGCCAATATGCAGCATTCAGGTCGATTGAAGTTAAATATTTTGCATCTCTCAGGCTATCAAGTATTTGATGGATGTATGGCAAAAGATAGGCATCAGCCTTAGAAACGGCATTAAGTTTTCGACAGTCTAAACGAAGTCTTAGGCTACCATTAGGTTTGGTTACCATGACAACTGGGGAATTCCAAGGTGAGTTAGAAGGCACCACAACACCAAGTTGCAGCATTCTATCTAATTCCTTTTCCAATGCTAATTGTTTGGAAGGTGACAACGGATAATATCTTTGTTTAATTGGTGGGCTATTACCTATGTCTATTTTATGAGTTATTAATCTCGTCCTACCTAAACCTACTTTTTCAGTATTAATTTTTTCAAAGTTATCAAAGACCTTCTGTAAAATTAATTGTTGTTCAGAAGTCAAAGAATCAAAACATTCTAAACCTTGGTCCATGTTAACTAAATTAATATAATTGTTTAATTAATTAAATAATTTTGTTATTCAATGTACTATCTAATGTTATTAAAAATGCTTTACAAAAATCCATTCCTAAAATGATTGGAGTAATTATGTTGGGAACAATGTAGAATTTTATAACTTTAATTTCATTTACATAATTAATGGGTAACTGCATAAAACCTAAACATTGAATTTTTGAACCATCTGCAGCCCTTACATTTTGACCTTTTGGTAATTTAACTAATTTAAATCCATATTTCATAAACAATTTATGTGAATTGTCCCCCAATATTGAACAAACCGCTCCAGTGTCTAGCAAACCATAAACTTCCTAATCTAAAACTTTTACCAATAAATGTGGTCGAATATCATGTGTTAGCTTCAAAGTGAGCCACATCATTAACATGTGATGGGAAAGATGTTAAATTAATTATTAAGTTTTTGTGACTCACGTCAATTAGTTTTTTGAACACTTTGGACAGTTTATTCTTTTAAAACCTTTTTCACCACACTTAAAACAGACCAACTCCTTTGAAGTTTTACACTTGCTTGTGAAATGATTTGTGCTGTTACACCTAAAACATTTTCTACCCTTTGCTTCTGAAGTAGAAGAAGCGTCAACGACAGCTACTGGTTCTCCAGACCTATCTGACCTTGGTTTATGATCAGTTTTCTTCGTAGGCTGAAAATCCTGACTAAGTTTCGCTTTTGAGAGGTTAGGTTCCACAAATTGTTCCGACCTAGCGCGAGCAAGTTCTAACTTCTTACCATATAAAAGTAGATCTTTAATGGAATTAATTTCAAGTAAAGCCCTTTTTCTCATATACTCTGGTCTTATGATCTTATTCTCTGGTCTTTGATCTCTTTCTTATTTTACTGTAGCAGTTATTGTCACATAGCCTCAATCTATTACGAGGAAGGTCGGCTCAGGTAGCCGACACTTGAGCTGAAAAAAAAAAAGGGTATGTTTACGAATTAATTCTGAGAACTCCGTCAGTCAAGTGGCTGTTGAAAGTATCGTATTGCATAGTTTGGTACACAATCTTATCGCATAAAAAGTTTTAGCTGTGTGAACGTTTTGTTTATGAAACATGAGTCATAATGCAAACACTCCAAACAGAGCGATAAGAAAGACGCGCGCGCGTTTGGTTTTGACCTTGACAGGGGAATATTACTATTAATACTGAGTAACCAATTTTCATCCTTGTCTCTTCCACTACACGTTGGGCAAGTATGAGTTAGATAGGCATAGTTTTCACAGTCTTTTAACGGTTTTTAAAAACGCGGGAACAAGCATCATTATTAATGATGCTTGACAGATAGCCCTTTTTTGACATGATGGTTATTAATGATGCTTGACACTTGAGTGGAGTGAAGTTATTACAATTCTTTTGTCTCAAGAGACAAAAGATCCGAACATATTAAAATTACTCGTGGATACCGGGCGCATCTTGTGCGACTGTCAACATAATGATTCTGTCACCAGGCGTAATTTCATACTTGCTGTGCTAAAAAAGGACTTAAAGGATCAGGTGCAGCTGACAAAAATTGATAGTTTACTCTTCGGACAAGAGCTCGCCGAGACGCTGCGAACGGCTAAGGCCATAAATAAGTCAGGAGCCGAGTTGAAGTCTGGTCCACAGCCCAGGACTTTTTCGAACAAGCCAAAGCCAGCACAACCCAACAGAAATTTAAACTGGAAGCCAGCGCCGTACCGCAGACCGACGGCGCCTCGGAGAACGAAGGAGTCTGCAACCTCGACGAGGCAGCAGCACGTGCAGCCATCCAAAGCGTCACGTCCGAACTACAGCCGCAACCGTCAATAGACACCACGGTAAACTATGCCGGCAGGCTTTGTCATTATTATAACCAATGGTCACAAATAACATCGGACCAAACTGTACTGTCATGGATAAAGGGTTATGCAATTCCTTTTACACACACTCCATTTCAGATTAATATACCACAACCTAAAAAATATTCTCGTTCTGAAGAATATGAATTTGAACAGGCTATAGATAGTTTACTTTCTATTGGAGCTGTTTCTAAATGTCAACCTTGTGACGGTCAATTTACATCAAATATATTCTTGGTACCGAAACCAAACGGTAAAACTAGACTTATTCTGAATTTAAAAAGTTTAAATGTTTTTATAAATACTGAGCATTTTAAACTAGAAGACCTTCGTACAATCATTAAACTTATTTCAAAAGATTGTTTTATGTCAACGATTGATCTTAAAGATGCATATTTTTTAATAAAAATTCACGAAGATTCCAAAAAGTACTTGCGATTTAAATGGAAAGATAATTTATTCGAATTTAATGTTCTGCCGTTTGGTCTCAATACCGCACCTTACGTTTTTACAAAAATCATGAAACCTGTTGTCAAATTATTGCGATGTACCGGTAATCTGTCAACAATCTATCTTGATGATTTATGTCTTGTATCACAATGCTATAACGATTGCGTTACTAATGTGGAAATTACAAAGAAAGTTCTTTGTTCCTTGGGCTTCATTATAAATGAAGCTAAAAGTTGTATGATTCCTTGTAATTCATGTAGATATTTAGGATTTATAATTGATTCTAAAACAATGGAAATTAGCTTGCCTTTTGAAAAACGTCTCAAAATTAGGAAGGAGTTGTTAAAATTTAAAAACCTCAGTAGGTGTAAAATTAGAGATTTTGCTCGCTTAGTTGGACTTTTAACATCTGCTTGCCCTGCCATTGAATATGGCTGGCTTTATACTAAAGAGTTTGAGCGATGTAAATTCTTAAGTCTTGAAGGCGATGTTAATTATGAGAAGTTCATGACTATATCGTCTACCTTAGATTCTGATTTTGATTGGTGGATAAATTGCATCGATAAATCTGTTTGCAAAATAAAATTCGATGAATACGAATTAGAAATTCAGACTGACGCCTCAACTACGGGGTGGGGTGTAGCTTGTGAGGGAAAAACCACAAGTGGTGTGGAGTCAGGAGGAAAGAAAACAGCATATTAATTACTTAGAACTAATGGCTGCGTTTATCGGTTTAAAAATCTTTTCAAAAAATTTATTTGATTGCCAAATTATTTTAAGAGTAGACAATACGACTGCGATTTCTTACATAAATCGAATGGGAGGTGTGCAGTTTCCCCATTTAACAAAACTCACTAAAAGTAAATGGCAATGGTGTGAGGCTCGCAACATTTTCGTTTCTGCTCTGTACATCCCATCAATCGAGAACAGTATCGCCGATGCTGAATCGAGACGAGTTCACCCCGACATTGAATGGGAATTATCAGACATTGCTTTTCTAGAATTAGTTAAATCGTTTGGCCAGCCAGATATAGATATGTTCGCTAGTCGTATCAATAAAAAATGTGCTAGAAATGTATCATGGCACAAAGACCCTGACGCATTTAATATAAACGCTTTTTCAATATGTTGGTCTGAATGGTATCTCTCTACTGTGGCAAAGCCCTGGTAACCACTGCTAAGGCCAAGCAGCGTTGCGTTGCGTCCAAACACACGCCACACATCCTTGTGTAATGGTTAGGTACTCTGCAAACAAACAAATTTACAATTACAACAGAATTTTGTTCCGCTCGATCACTCCTGACCAAACTGTAGTTCCATTGGGTGGCACCAAATTCGACTCTCATTAATTAAATCAAATGTACTGGAAATTATCGAAAATACAACACTCAACTACCTTGAGTCATCATATACCGTGGTCGTTCACACCAACCTTAAAAATTCTATTGCAACAAAAACTGCTGAAATCATCGAGTAAAACCTTTAACACCAAGGCTCTCTAACCGAGTAGTACAACAAGAGAGTAATCTCATTCATTAGGAACATTCAAGTCGAGAATAAAATTCAAAGAAATATTCACCAAACAAAACTTGTCAGACAAGAATACCAATAGGCACATAGGGATGTATAAGCACATTGTTAGCATATCACACAGACTTCTTCCACAACACTGTAGGCATAGGCTCCAAGTTTGCATACCCCTCAGATGTCGACTTCCACACACACTGTAGGCATAGGCTCCAAGTTTGCATACCCCTCAGATGTCGACTTCCACACACACTGTAGGCATAGGCTCCAAGTTTGCATACCCCTCAGATGTCGACTTCCACACACACTGTAGGCATAGGCTCCAAGTTTGCATACCCCTCAGATGTCGACTTCCACACACACTGTAGGCATAGGCTCCAAGTTTGCATACCCCTCAGTGGCTGTTGACATAGACACATTGTTAGCGTATCACACAGACTTTCACACACGCAGCTGAGGCCACGCGCTTGACCAAACCACACGTTCTTATGTAATGGTTACTCTGCAAAGAGACAAATCTACGACAGAATTTTGTTCCACTCGGTCACTCCTGACCAAACATCAATTAGGTCCCACTCTCGTTGATAAAATCAAACGTGGCTTAACTGGAAATTATCGAAAATACAACAATCAACCACCCTGGGTCATGTACCATTGTCGTTTAAATCAATCTTAAAAACATTATTGCGTCAAAAAAATGCCAGGTTCACAAAAATCATCGAGTAAAACCACAGATCTCTAACTGACTAGTAACCAAGTCGATCTCCCGTGTGTATCACCATTTGACTTCACACTACGGACTTTCCGGACCCTGACCTCAACCAGAGCTAAACGCACAAAATACAACAAACACACCCACTGTCTACTCGAGTTTCCTCAAAAACCTTCAATTTTAATCGGACTACGACTACACAATAATTACTGGTACTTGACTCTAACACAATACAGCCGATAGAATCTCTTGGCTTGCAACCACAACTTTCCTTCATCAAAATTCTTTTAGGCATCAACTGATACGTAACTCATTGGCATCCTTCTTAGCCTATCATGTGTATTAGGCAACTTACTTCTTTAATAAATCAAAACTTATCAGACTTTACAGTGCACCTGTATACGGCCTACGTCTTCACACGAAAAAACAAGTTAACTGATCATACGGCGTAGGGGTTTGCGTTTACGCAGACCATGATTATTTGAGTTTGATGTGTCAACAACTGCACTTTTGGGTTTCAAATATACGGAAAACAAGACTTTTGACTGTATTTTGTTTTGTTCATAATAAATTGTGTTATTTTTTTTTTTTGAGCATCAGATATACCACAAATCACAACGTCGCCCCTCACCAGGAATTTCTCCTGTATTGTGGGTACCTTCACAAATATTTAAACTAACATACACAAGTACCCGACTTAAAAAAAAACTATCTGTAGGTCATAAAGATACTTGTATTCATAACGTCATTATTGACCATATCGACTTCACGCGAACACAATGACCGAAATTCGTGTTTAAAATGAGTCCACGTGTTGTTATTGGTCAACCAATCGTTATGCGACGTACTAGCACCACCATGTAAATAACTACTAATGCGTCCGAGGCATTGCCAATCACCCCAGTGACCTTATAAACACACACATAACATCACGCCTGTAATCCCGAAGGGTTAGGCAGAGGTACCCAGTATACCCACATTTCGCCAGTTATGTTAAGACATAAGCTTAACCATGTAAATAACCACCAATGCATCCGAGGCATTGCCAATCACCCCAGTGACCTTATAAACACACACATAACATCACGCCTGTAATCCCCGAAGGGTTAGGCAGAGGTACCCAGTATACCCACATTTCGCCAGTTATGTTAAGACATAAGCTTAACCATGTAATAGGGGTGAGCCCATTGTCACCAACAGGGCACAAATCCAGAAAATAACACTTTGCCCGACCCGGGAATCGAACCCAGAACCTTCATGCTCAGTAGTCGCGCTTGCGACTACTAAACCAACGAAATATTAAAATGGTTCGATCTTACTTGTATCAGGAACGAAAGTAAACCAACAGTCATGTCCGGAGCGTCGCCTCAACCGCGAGAGCGGTTACACAGGACTTCGCGTCCTCACGCGGCTCCTACGACGATCTCGTTCGCGCTTGGAACGGCGATCGGATCCCGAAACTTGCTACGTACGTGACCGTCCACTCCGCTTATGGTGGCTACAAGATCGCTTAGAACGAGAGGCACTAGTTTTTGAACGCGAACAACTCGATATATCCATTGCTAACTACTACCCGCTTTTATCTAAAATTAAAAGCCTGAAAACTAGTTTTTAACTTGTGGGCGAAAAGATTATTTATCCCACTTCTGATATTAGGAATCAGAAGTGAAATACGTGAACAAAATAAACAATGTTTAATATCGTTTTAACTTTGAGCCAACAATATATTGTTGGCTCAAAGTCACGCCATCAGCCAGTAGCCGTCCGGTTAGCGTACGGTCGACGTGCGGCAACCGACAGAAGTTCATAAAACGAGGCGAGCGGCGTTGCAACGGTCACTTTTTGCTTGGACGGCGCTCGGAAAGGACTTGCTACCCGACTATTATCGTGTGCTTCGCTATTTTTGGTTTATGTTTTTGCTCGTGTACTGATTATTCCATTTTGCTAGTGCTATTTCTATTTGATTATTGTTTAAAATGTTTGTCGTGATATTTTTGTAAAAGTGTAATTTAAAAGATATTAAACATTGTTTATTTTGTTCACGTATTTCACTTCTGATTCCTAATATCAGAAGTGGGATAAAGAATATCTTCGCCCACAAGTTAAAAACTAGTTTTCAGGCTTTTAATTTTAGATAAAAGCGGGTAGTAGTTAGCAATGGATAGATCGAGTTGTTCGCGTTCAAAAACTAGTGCCTCTCGTTCTAAGCGATCTTGTAGCCACCATAAGCGGAGTGGAAGGTCACGTACGTAGCAAGTTTCGGGATCCGATCGCCGTTCCAAGCGCGAACGAGATCGTCGTAGGAGCCGCGTGAGGACGCGAAGTCCTGTGTAACCGCTCTCGCGGTTGAGGCGACGCTCCGGACAGGATTGTTGGTTTACTTTCGTTCCTGATACAAGTAAGATCAAACCATTTTAATATTTCGTTGATTTATTAGTCGCAAGCGCGACTACTGAGCATGAAGGTTCTGGGTTCGATTCCCGGGTCGGGCAAAGTGTTATTTTCTGGATTTGTGCCCTGTTGGTGACAATGGGCTCACCCCTATTACATGGTTAAGCTTATGTCTTAACATAATTGGCGAAATGTGGGTATACTGGGTACCTCTGCCTAACCCTTCGGGGATTACAGGCGTGATGTTATGTGTGTGTTTATAAGGTCACTGGGGTGATTGGCAATGCCTCGGATGCATTGGTGATTATTTACATGGTTAAGCTTATGTCTTAACATAACTGGCGTAATGTGGGTATACTGGGTACCTCTGCCTAACCCTTCGGGGATTGCAGGCGTGATGTTATGTTGTGTGTTTATAAGGTCACTGGGGTGATTGGCAATGCCTCGGACGCATTGGTGGTTATTTACATGGTGGTGCTAATACGTCGCTTAACGATTGGTTGACCAATAACAGCACGTGGACTCATTTTAAACACGAATTTCGGTCATTGTGTCCGCGTGAAGTCGATATGGTCACTGTGCTATAATGACGTTATGAGTACAAGTATCTGTATGACCTAGTTAGTTTTTTTTCAAAGTCGGGTACTTGTGTATGTGAGTTTAAAATATTTGTGAAGGTACCCACGATACAGGAGAAATTCCTGGTGTGGGGCAACGTTGTGATTGGTGGTATATCTGATGCTAAACAAAATACAGTCAAAAGTCTTGTTTTCCGTATATTTGAAACCCAAAAGTGCAGTTGTTGGCACATCAAACTCAAATAATCATGGTCTGCGTAAATGCAAACCCCTACGCAATATGATCAGTTGACTTGTTTTCGTGTGAAGACGTAGGCCGTATCAGGTTCACTGTAAAGTCTGATAAGTTTTGCTTTATTAAAGAAGGTGCCTAATACACATTATAGGCTAAGAAAGATGCCAAATTGCCAATGAGTTACGTATCAGTTGATGTTTATAAGGATTTTGATGAAGTAAAGTTGTGGTTGTAAGCCAATTAAGAGATTCTATCGGCTGTATTGTGTTATATAGACATTACCAGTAATTATTGTGTAGTCGTAGTCCGATTAAAATTGAAGGTTTTTGAGGAAACTCGAGTAGACAGTGGGTGTGTTTGTTGTATGTTGTGCGTTTAGCTCTGGTTGAGGTCAGGGTCTGGAAAGACCATAGTGTGAAGTCAAATAGTGATACACACGAGAGATCGACTTGTTTACTAGTCAGTTAGAGATCTGTGGTTTTACTCGATGATTTTTGTGAACCTGGCATTTTTTTGACGCAATAATGTTTTTAAGATTGATTTAAACGACAATGGTACATGACCCAGGGTGGTTGATTGTTGTAATTTCCAGTTTAGCCACGTTTGATTTTATCAACGAGAGTGGGACCTAATTGATGTTTGGTCAGGAGTGACCGAGTGGAACAAAATTCTGTCGTAGATTTGTCTCTTTGCAGAGTAACCATTACATAAGAACGTGTGGTTTGGTCAAGCGCGTGGCCTCAGCTGCGTGTGTGAAAGTCTGTGTGATACGCTAACAATGTGTCTATGTCAACAGCAACTGAGGGGTATGCAAACTTGGAGCCTATGCCTACAGTGTGTGTGGAAGTCGACATCTGAGGGGTATGCAAACTTGGAGCCTATGCCTACAGTGTGTGTGTGGAAGTCGACATCTGAGGGGTATGCAAACTTGGAGCCTATGCCTACAGTGTGTGTGGAAGTCGACATCTGAGGGGTAAGCAAACTTGGAGCCTATGCCTACAGTGTGTGTGTGGAAGTCGACATCTGAGGGGTATGCAAACTTGGAGCCTATGCCTACAGTGTGTGTGGAAGTCGACATCTGAGGGGTATGCAAACTTGGAGCCTATGCCTACAGTGTGTGTGTGGAAGTCGACATCTGAGGGGTATGCAAACTTGGAGCCTATGCCTACAGTGTGTGTGGAAGTCGACATCTGAGGGGTATGCAAACTTGGAGCCTATGCCTACAGTGTGTGTGGAAGTCGACATCTGAGGGGTATGCAAACTTGGAGCCTATGCCTACAGTGTTTTGGAAGAAGTCTGTGTGATATGCTAACAATGTGCTTATACATCCCTATGTGCCTATTGGTATTCTTGTGTGACAAGTTTTGTTTGGTGAATGTTTCTTTGAATTTGATTCTCGACTTGAATGTTCCAAATGAATGAGATTACTCTCTTGATGTACTACTCGGTTAGAGAGCTTTGGTGTTAAAGGTTTTACTTGATGATTTCAGCAGTTTTTGTTGCAATAGAATTTTTAAGGTTGGTGTGAACGACTATGGTATATGACTCAAGGTAGTTGAGTGTTGTATTTTCGAAAATTTGAAGGAAAAAAAATGAAGGAGTTAATGTATTGTTTCTATAAAGCACAATCTCAGGGGCCTGGCTATATTAATAGATTAATTACATTATTAAGAGATAGAAACCCAACTAATCCAAAAATTCACAAATTTACCGGCAACACACTCTCAAACCAGGCCCGTAGAATTATTAAACAAAATGTTATATCACAAGAACTCCTAAGCCGCATAAAAGATGAAGCTGAAGGGAGAGAAAGAGAAAACACAGAATTAACAATTAATATATAATATAATATAATAATATAATATTCCACAACTATCACACAACGCCATCTAGTCCCAAGCTAAGCAGAGCTTGTGTTATGGGTACTAGACAACTGATAAACATACTTATATATTTCTAAATACATACATATTATAGATAAATTACACCCAGACACAGAACAAATGATCGTGCTCATCACACAAACATTTGTCCTGGGTGGGAATCGAACCCACGACCTCCGGCATAGCAGTTAGGGTCACTAACCACTAGACCAACAGGCCAGTCAAAAAAATTGTTAGTAGATTACTTACGTGTAACCGAACCGTTACGAAGTAATCACACTTTTCTGTTTATTAGCACCAAAAAACCATATAATAACGTTTGTGCTCAAACACTAAGTAGGTGGATAAAGAGTACCTTACAGGTCAGTGGAATCGATGTTACCGAATTTTCTGCTCACAGTACTAGACATGCCAGTACTTCTCGTGCTCATAAGATGGGTGTCAATTTAGATTTGATCCGAAAAACTGCCGGCTGGTCTGGTACATCTACAACTTTTGCCAAGTTTTACAACAGACCTATGTCAACTAATTCTAGAGACCTATTTGCTAGAAGCATTTTACTAGATGGTTATTGAAAAAAAATTATTACTTACATGATTGTTTGTAACAACCTATTCTTGGTTTAATTATATAAATTGTAATTATGTTGGTATATATAGTTATATATGCCTCTATGTTGTATAATCTTTTGTGATTAACCTATGATTAAATCTTTTGTTGTTTAAATATTTCATTGATTTATCTAACACCTAAATGAATTCATTTCACAAATTACTCTCAATATCTACAAGTGTAATATCTAATCTCGAGAACGAAACACTGAAGCATAATTAATGATTAAACGAACTTACCTGTAAGTGAAGTTCGATCATAATTATGTGAGGTGTTTCGTTCGAAGAGATTAGCATCCCGCCCTCCCAAATTTAACACCCAAAATTGTGAAATGCTTCGATCAATAATGTACTAGATTCCCGGTAAGCGCTTCAAAAACGGCCCGAAATATAAGGCCACAAACGTATTTGTGGTCTTATTTCAAATTAGTATGGTCCAATCATAGCCAACATTAAGACGTCAAAATACCGCACTAAGCGTTCAAAAACTGTGTAAATAACCACCGTAACACCAAGGTTTTGGAAGGAATATCTTTTTTTCGGTAATTTAATATCATAATGTGCTTTTTCATAATATTTAAACATAATTTAACTGTAAATATAATTAAATCAGCGAATATTATAATTGTTTGGCCAATGTTTGCTACAACGCACCAACTATTGTATCATGTTCTTGAACAGTAAACGCTAGTTCCGCATTAGAATAAGCACGACATTGTACACAAAATGCTTTTAACCGTATTGCTTAGAGTTTAAGTTTCATTTTAGAATGAATATTTTTGTACTGATGACTTTTTATTTTAGAGCGACATTTTAAATGTTTTGCTTCTAATCTTTCTCCGATGAAAGGGCTTAAATAAATATACTTTACAATGATAATTAAACGTTATGTTTAAGTGTTAAGGTTTATATTCATCTGAAGTTGTTAATATAGCGATAAGACCGCCCATTGTGTCACCCCTTGTAAAATGTTTTACTATTGTTTTTTTGGAAATTTGGTGTACATAATAAAGAGTATTCTATCTATCTATCTATCTATCTATTATTGAACTTTTTTCTAAGATGTTAAGTAGATGTTTACGTGTGTGCAAACGTGGCCACTTGAGCGACTTAGTTTTGTTCCTGATGCTTAATCTAGTACTATTATTGATCGAAGGTGAAATGAGTGTAGTATTACTTATTTCTGAACTAAATGATGAGTTGAACGCAATAAATCTATAGTATGGGGGTCAGTCTACCCACATCTTATTTTTTTTTTTTGTTTTTAAACTGAGTGCATTAGTGGCGACATTGTATGTGTGACTACAAGTGTAATATCCAATCTCTTCGAACGAAACACCAATTAAAAGGTTAGAAGCATTTTTTGTACAATGTCGTGCTTATTCTATTGCGGAACTAGCGTTCCCTGTTCAAGAACATGATACAATAGTTGGTGCGTTGTAGCAAACATTGGCCAAACAATTATAATATTCGCTGATTTAATTATACATATTTACAGTTTAATTATGTTCAAATATTATGAAAAAGCACATATTGATATTAAATTACCGAAAAAAAGATATTCCTTCCAAAACCTTGGTGTTACGGTGGTTATTTACGCAGTTTTTGAACGCATACTGCGGTATTTTGACGTCATATTTGGCTATGATTGGACCATACTAATTTGAAATAAGACCACAAATACGTTTGTGGTCTTATATTTCGGGCAGTTATTGAAGCGCTTATCGGGAATCTAGTACATTATTGATCGAAGCTTCTCATAACGAATTTACTTATTCAACAATTTATAGGGATGTGGATAACGAAGTCAAAGTCAAAACATTTATTGCGGACCAAGTGTACAACGTGGTGTTATATTTTGGTTAGTGCTGATAACTTGGTAGCCTTTTGCAATCTTTGCAATGTAACAATTCAATTTTTCAATTAATTTATTCAATAACAACTTTTACATTGTGTGTGAATTTCTATATCGAATAAACACTAAACATCGTACGTGCGACTGCCTCGTTGGTCTAGTTGTCACAAGCGCGACTGCTGAGCATGAGGTCCTGGGTTCGATTCCCGGGTCGGGCAAAGTGATATTGGCTTTTTCCGTAAGGAATTTATCAGCAACAGCCACGGAGTCTGGATTTGTGCCCGGTTGATGGCAATAGGCTCGCCGCCTATTACATGGGACTTAAAAACACAACGTGCAATCCATATTTAAATTATCACAATTAACCAAATTACATGCCGATCCATATTTAAACCATCACAAGTCATGTCACATGTCAATCAGTCGCCTGTCCTTATCATCATCCTATTTTAGCATGCCATGCATTAAACATTATTTTGAGTTAATTATTTTATATCAAGTAAAAAAATTTAAAATTATACTTATGACAATTGTGTCAAAATTAAATGTCAATGACAGTGAATTTAAAACAGTTGTTCAGTTATTGATGTCATTTTTGCAGGTAATAAAAACTCTGTATAAACTAAAAATTGGATAGGGTAAATGCCACCTTTGTCGTTAAAAGGACTCTAAAGATTATTTTACTGAGTAGAAGCATTTTGGAACAATTATAGTTTTAGCCTTTTGGAATATACCCACATATGGTATACTTTTATTGCCACAAAATAATATCGCCTTGAGGGTGGAGCGCCATAATCTCTTTAATGGCAAGTGTTGACGTTGTGTATATCATAAACTTTAGTGAACTTGTCGATATTTTTAAAAAACAAATACATACTTAAGTGCCAAGTAGGCTAAATGTAATAACTTCTATTTGCTTATTTCTGAAGGTTGTTTTAGATTGAGAGGTGGTTTTTTATATGATCTAAATTGCATAATTTTAGCTTTGTCACTATTAATTTGCCATTCATTTCTGTAGCCAAGTATCTACAGTTTGGAGTAAATCTTGTATTTGGATATTTTTTAGTGTCCGACCGAAACAGGATTTTCAGCCGAAACCGAAACCGTAACCGAATCTTCGGCCTTGGTCCCAGTTTCGGCCGAAACCGAAACCGAAACTTTTGATTTTTTATAGCGTGATAAATCAATTGTATTTTTACGCATATAGTCAGTTAACACGTGTAAAAAAAAATGCTACAATTAAAGTAGGTATGAATGTAACAAAAATAGCTCTTTATTTGTAAAATTAATAATGTAAATTAAAAAAAAAGCAACCTATTTGTCAATTTAAAAAAAACATAAGCTCTTAATTTTTAACATTAGGTACTATATAATTAATTTAATCAGTGTTTTTTTTACTTGGATATGTTTGATTAGACGTACTGAACGCTGTGTTAAAATTTATCCACCTATTTTAATGGGACCTTATATTTGATTGTAATTAAAAAAAAAAACAAAACTAAGGACCTCGTGTACTAAAGAGAAAAAATGCGACATAAGTTCTAATAGTACTGAAGGTCATTCACGGTAATAGTTAAGGAGGTAGTTGTGTATCGGAACTACGGGGCGGTTCGAATACGGGTACCTACAAAATTGAATCCATCAACAATAGGGGATCGGACTGACTCAAAAAAATATGATTCTGTTTAGTCCGTCAGTTAGATTATCGAAAAATATTAGATACGTGTTTTTTGTTTTATCAAATCAATAAAAAATTACGAAGCTATAGCGCATCAAAGATCATGGAGTGGGGCTTGAAACGTCACTTGAAGGTACAAAATGTACTATCATATGACGTCACGCGAGTTTTCGAAGTACTGTATCGTCTTAATTTTTTGTTTACGTGAAAAAAGAAAAAATATGTGGTCAATATTTTTTGGAATTCTATCTGACGGACTAATTAGTTTTTTTTTTGTCCGATCCCCTATTACAAACAAAAGTAATATTTGAATCAAACATCACAGGTATCTTCACACACTTTTTTAAGTGTTAAGAGCCTATGCTACCTCAAATTAGCAACTATTTGTGGTGGTTCAAACTTCGTTTGAAATACTGTTAGAATAAAGTTCTAATCAGCTTGCACTACAAAGCGGTTGTTACGTCTTTCGCTGCGGCCGAATAGTACGAATTTAGTGGTATTTTGCGATTTAAAAAAAAACTATTGATTGGACTAAAAAGTAAAACACTATGATTTTAGTATATTGCTTGTAGAATTATTTGGCAAAAAAATCTGAACGATGACATGTATTTTAGTATGGTTTTTACTCGTTAAAAGAAATTTTTAGAGGTATCTTCGTGTTTTTTTTTCTATCGAGCAAAGTTAGTTGTATTATGTTTTTACAACACTATGTCACTAGCATACATATCCTGAAGAATATCATATATTTTTCTGATTTTGTTTACTGCAGTGAATCATATACTTTTACGCATTATAAACTTGCGTTTTACGTCTGTTAGCCGCTGAAGTTCTAGGGAATAACACAACAGAACCAAGTAAAATATCTAATGACTTGTAGCACAAGACCCTAATAAATGCCATAAAAATACATCATCATTAATAAATACTTACCTAATTTATGCGCGAGAAAAATCACATAACCTCAAATCAACACGATCGCGCTGGCTAGCGAACTCAACTGACTCGAAGTTAGCTAAATGATAAAATGATGCGCGACAATTCACGTATATAATATCTTGTTTCGGCGAGGCCAAAAGGTTCGGCCAATTATTGGCCGAAACCGAAACTGTGGCCGAAACTAGATTTTTTGGCCGAAACTAGCCGTAACCGAAACCGAAACCGAACCTTCGGTCGGTCCTTAATATTTTTTACGTTTGTTTACGTTTCCACAATTAATTAATATTGAAATATCGTCTGTACCTAAATAGTACTGGTAAAGCCGAGTCAATGAGCGTGCACAAATTTCTAAGTGGTCAGACAGGCAAACCAAACGCACTGCCAAAACTTGTAAGTTTCGCACAGAAATGGTACCAAGGACTTCCTAGTGTCATGTTTTCCTGGTCTGAATGGCAAAACAAACTACGTTCGTCTTTCCCAAGTGACGAGAGTTACGCCTAATAGTTGTCAGATTTGCTTGCTTGTACCTACTTTTACGACAAAGCAGTACTAAATAGTGTAATATTGCCGGCAAAAATGCCATCGACCGCATAATCCGCATACTATTTGGTATTGAAGATCGTTCTATACCTAAGAACAAGATTAGAAATTTAGAAGCCGCCTAGTAGGTACTCTGATCTCTATAAATGATTATTAGTATATTTGAAGGGAGTTAAAATGAATTAAAGAGATGACAAAACTGTGCAGCAGGCAAGCGTAATTTGACAATAGACATAATAGAACCAAAACCAATACGACTGCTTCCACAGCCAAATGTTAGAAGTATAACCGTGGTGAAGGTCACTCGTATTGTGGAGGCGTGCCCTGCTTGGGCAGAGCCCCGCCGTGTTCTCGTAGCGGCGATCGGCGGCGGTGACCTCTCGCGCCCGGCCCTGGTGCAAGCCATGGTCCGGGGCGAAGAGGAATGGGACGCCGTCGCCTCCTTCTGCGAAGCAGTGATGCTAGCAAAGGAGGTGGCGGAACGAGAGAGGGAGAGAACCTCTCAATGTCCCAGCCGCCGCGGAAGGCGCTCCGGGCGTCGGGGGTCACGCGATGACCTCCGGCCACCGTAGACGCGGGCCTGTGGACGGTGAGTAACGGGCTAGCTCGCCGTCCGGCCGTCGTCATGACGGCAACAGACCGTGTCGGCGGCGCGTACGTGTTCCACGCGCGCCTCAAAGAGATGTCAGCAAGGAGGGGCCCGCAAGGGCCGACGCCCGTCGGGGCTGTGGATATCGAAAGGTTACCGCGGCTCCGACACAAGGGCGAAGAAGAAGAAACATGGGTTTGGTTTTTAGTCAGTAGAAGTCTGATACTCCCCTTCGCTCTGCCCAAGAAAAAAAAAAAAAAAGGTCACTCGTATTATAAACGTAAAGAAACAGTCAAACGGTGTACTGCTTGTAACAAAGTAGCACATTTAGTAAACGACTGTCCCGATAGAAAGGATACAACCCCTTGGGTGATTTTTAGTATTTCCGCCAACAACGAAAATAACTGCGAAAATATTTTAGAAACAGCGTTAGTTAACGAAAAATTAGATTGTTTTATTGACTTTGGAAATCATTGTTCCATGCCGAGAGAGTTGGTTGCCCGTAACTTAAAGGTTTTGGCGAATCTATAGTTAGTTGTTTAGGAAAATGTGACATAAACCTCGAAATAGATTCCGTGAAAGCAATCCTTTAGTCTCTGGTAACTTATTACAAGTTCTTTTATTGATGGGTCAAACTTTTATTGAGTAGGACCACGTAATCATTATTAAAACCTTTGATCAATAATAGTACTAGATTAAGCATCAGGAACAAAACTAAGTCGCTCAAGTGGCCACGTTTGCACACACGTAAACATCTACATAACATCTTAGAAAAAAGTTCAATATTATTAACAACTTCAGATGATTATAAACCTTAACTCTTAAACATAACGTTTAATTATCATTGTAAAGTATATTTATTTAGGGCACGCCACGATAGTGGCGGTAAGTCCCCTCTTTGAGGAGTGGCTAGAGAGGAGCCACGGCGCCCTCACCTTCCGTCTGACGCAGGTCCTTACCGGACACGGATGTTTCGGAAGGTACCTGCACCGAATCAGGCGGGAGGAAACGCCCGGATGCTTCCATTGCGAGGATCGACCGGAGGACACGGTCGAGCACACTGTGGAAGTGTGCCCTGCTTGGGCGGAACCCCGCCGTGTTCTCGTAGCGGCGATCGGCGGCGGTGACCTCTCGCGTCCGGCCCTGGTGCAAGCCATGGTCCGGGGCGAGGAGGAATGGGACGCCGTCGCCTCCTTCTGCGAAGCAGTGATGCTAGCGAAGGAGGTGGCGGAACGAGAGAGGGAGCGAACCTCTCAACGTCCCAGCCGCCGCGGAAGGCGCGGAAGGCGCTCCGGGCGTCGGGGGCCACGTGATGGCTACCGGCCACCGTAGACGCGGGCCTGTGGACGGTGAGTAATGGACTAGCTCGCCGTCCGGCCGTCGTCATGACGGCAACAGACCGTGTCGGCGGCGCGTTCGTGTTCCACGCGCGCCTCAAAGAGATGTCAGCAAGGAGGGGCCCGCAAGGGCCGACGCCCGTCGGGGCCGCGGATTTTAGTACTAGATGACGTGGCCTCGGCACAAGGGCAAAGAAGGAACATGGGTTCGGTTTTTAGTCAGTAGAAGTCTGACACTCCCCTTCGCTCTGCCCAAGAGCGGAGGGGGTCATTCGATGATTTTCCACCCACCAAAAAAAAAAAAAAAAAAAAGTATATTTATTTAAGCCCTTTCATCGGAGAAAGATAAGAAGCAAAACATTTTAAATGTCGCTCCAAAGTAAAAAGTCATCAGTACAAAAATATTCATTCTAAAATGAAACTTAAACTCTAAGCAATACGGTTAAAAGCATTTTGTGTACAATGTCGTGCTTATTCTATTGCGGAACTAGCGTTTCCTGTTCAAAAACATGATACAATAGTTGGTGCGTTGTAGCAAACATTGGCCAAACAATTATAATATTCGCTGATTTAATTATATTTACAGTTTAATTATGTTTAAATATTATGAAAAAGCACATAATGATATGAAATTACCGAAAAATAGATATTCCTTCCAAAACCTTGGTGTTACGGTGGTTATTTACGCAGTTTTTGAATGCATACTGCGGTATTTTGAAGTCTTAATGTTGGCTATGATTGGACCATACTAATTTGAAATAAGACCACAAATACGTTTGTGGTCTTATATTTTGGGCCGTTTTTGAAGCGCTTATCGGGAATCTAGTACATTATTGATCGAAGATTAAAACTAACGAATTGCTGCAAATTAAAAATAAGTCAAAGACTTTGAGAATTGTATTACGTGTTTTAGCCGATATTAATATGAGTGGTTATACCGATATCGATGTTACTTTGACACTAAATAAAGTGATGATGTATTAGTAGAACCCAGTTGAAATAATTATAATAAAAACAAAAAAATAAACCTATTAGTGAATACGAAGCTATTCAGAGTTTCAATAGATTAATGTATGATCAAAGCCGAAAGCTTACCTACTCCAATAATATCGCATAGTTACGATAATAGATATATTGCGAAGATTTTATTAACTAAATTAGTTTTACGATGAACTAAAATATATTATTATGTTGTTGGATATGGCTATCATGTAATAAAGAATGATGAGGGGCCTGTTGCCACTGGTATTCGGGACGTATGGGGCCCGTTGCCAAGGGTATTCAGGACATATTGAGGATTATTTCCACTGGTATTCGGGACGTATGGGGCCCGTTGCCAGGGGTATTTCAGGATAAATTGGGGCCTGTTGCCACTGGTATTCGGGACGTATGGGGCCCGTTGCCAGGGGTATTCAGGACATATTGAGGATTATTACCACTGGTATTCGGGACGTATGGGGCCCGTTGCCAGGGGTATTTCAGGATAAATTGGGGCCTGTTGCCACTGGTATTCGGGACGTATGGGGCCCGTTGCCAGGGGTATTCAGGACATGTTGACGATTATTACCACTGGTATTCAGGATGTATGAGGCCTGTTGCCAGGGGTTTACAGGATGAATTGGGGTCTGTTGCGACTGGTATTCGGGACGTATGGGGCCCGTTGCCAGAGGTTTACAGGATGAAATGGGGCCTGTTGCCACTGGTATTCGAGACGTATAGAGCCCGTTGCCAGGGGTATTCAGGACATATTGAGGATTATTGCCACTGGTATTCAGGATGTATGAGGCCTGTTGCCAGGGGTTTACAGGATGAATCGGGGCCTGTTGCCACTGGTATTCGAGACGTATGGAGCCCGTTGCCAGGGGTATTCAGGACATATTGAGGATTATTGCCACTGGTATTCAGGATGTATGAGGCCTGTTGCCAGGGGTTTACAGGATGAAATGGGGCCTGTTGCCACTGGTATTCGAGACGTATGGAGCCCGTTGCTAGGGGTATTCAGGACATATTGAGGATTATTGCCACTGGTATTCAGGATGTATGAGGCCTGTTGCCAGGGGTTTACAGGATGAATCGGGGCCTGTTGCCACTGGTATTCGGGACGTATGGAGCCCGTTGCCAGGGGTATTCAAGACTATTACCACTGGTATTCAGGATGTATGAGGCCTGTTGCCAGGGGTTGTGAGAATGAATTGGAGCCTGTTGCCAGGGGTATTCAAGACATATTCAGACGGCGCATGAGTGCGATGCAAACGGCGCCATGAGCATGGTGGCATAGCAATATGTATAAGAATATCTAGGTAACTATTTAGAAACTCTCAGTAATGACCAAAATAACGTAGCAACGTCGGCTGTCAGATGTCAAGTGACAATGACGTAGGGCGACGTTGCGTCAAGTATATTGTTGATTTAATAATTATCGTAAATATATTAAAAACAAAGGTTCTAATTTCAAATAAACCTAATTTACATTTTTCTAATGATATTTTATATCCCGACGTATTTTATAGAAGTAGCTTTTATTGTGGCTTGACTTGGTTTCCGATCCACAATTACTATTGTAGTATTTGAATAGTTAAGTCAAGTTAAATGTTTATTTATTATAAATTGCCAATAAATTGTATAGTTATTATTAAACGATACTTATAATGTTTCCTAGATTTTATCTTGCAATTTTAATAAATTAAATAGTTTCAACCAATTCTCTGAACTATCGGTTGATATTCATATTTTATCCGATAGTCATAAAGATTACAAATAAAAACATACTACGCTGCTAAATTACCTAATGACGTTTTAATATAGTTTTACTACACAGGATTTGTTAATTATTATTTATGTTATTAGTTATTTAGCTATAATGTATAATCATTTGCCATTGGTTTATTATGGCGGTAGTCGTTGATGTACTTTTTAATAATTGACGGTTATAAAAGTAGAAGTACCGCCAATTCAGGGTCAGTTACGCTGCAACTGTTGAAGGGTAAAGACAGACCCATAGTAGTATATTGTGTATTCCATTTGTGTATTATTGTGTAAACTGTGTATAGAGAGAATTAAGTTTACATAATATTGTGGCCTAGTTATGAAGATACCAAATGTGTGAAAGCTGAAACCTATTTGTATTACTCTAAAGGATCCATAATGTTTATGTAAGTTATTTGATATTATTCTGTGAATATTCCTGATTACTATGTGTTAGAAATATGTACCATAATATGGTTTATATTGCTTATTGTTTATGTACACTGATAAATTGCTTTAACTTGAGACAGTCAAGGACAATGTCAGGTTGTCCTTGTGTAATACTTTAAAAGATGTTTCCGTGGAGTTTCTTGTCCATTCTTCTCCACGAAGACCTAGGGACTTAGTGAATGGAATAGAGTTTCGAGTTTGAGTTTGACAAGACCTAAATAAATAAAATTAATGGTCTTGTCAATTGTGGTTTTATTTCATAACAACCCTGTTCCCTACACACTTATTTAGAGATACTTTCAAACACATTAAATAACGAGTAATCATCTTGACACTCAGTTTATTAATTGGTTGATATTAATACATATACATATAGATTTACATACACTTTCTAACAAGCGCGATGCAGACCGCGCCGTGAGCGCGATGCAGACGGCGCCATGAGCGCGATGCAGACGGCGCCGTGAGCGCGATGCAGACGGCGCCATGAGCGCGATGCAGACCGCGCCATGAGCGCGATGCTGACGGAGCCATGAGCGCGATGCTGACCGCGCCATGAGCGCGATGCTGACGGCGCCATGAGCGCGATGCAGACCGCGCCTTGAGCGCGATGCAGACCGCGCCGTGAGCGCGATGCAGACTGCTTCATGAGCGCGATGCTGACGGCGCCATGAGCACGATGCAGACCAAGCGACTAGCATTTCGCTTGGTCTGCATCGTGCAAGTGAAGTGAAGTGCTATTACCATGGTTTTCAAATGTTATTTATAAGTTATAATATTGTAATGTGTGTTAAATAACTTGTGTAAAATGTAATTTTTAAAGATGAACTAAAACTTAGTCTTTTATAACGAATATTCTAATGTTGGTATTTAATTATATATTGGTAATCTACTCATACTTGTGTACCGTACGAGGACGTAAGAGGTTCAGGACGGCCGAATGTTAGCTATTTAAATACATTTATAAATAGTTTTAAGATATTTACAGTATTTTTTATAAATTAGAGAATTGTTTTGTATAAATAAGTTATTTTATTTAGTTGAAATGCTAAAATGGCGCCAACGGTTATTGGAATGACAGTCAACTATTGCAGTCTATAGTACAGAGGGTTATAAAAGGTCCAAGGCGCCATTTTAGCGGGACATTCTTTTCTGAACTTGGAAAGTGTGAGGAGCTCTAAAATACCTGTGTAAGTACTGTGAACTTTTATAATAAACTGGTAAATGTTATGCTGTAGCCTTTATTCTGTGCTTATTTTGATGTTTTGAACCTAGTAAATAAATCATGCTTAAATCTGTTCAAATAGAAGCTTTTATTTCCCTTTTGCTCTGGCTTCTCCTACATAATTTAACTAAAAGTAATCAAGGCTAATTATTAGAATTTTGTTTATGTATTTTATTTGTAATTTATATTGTTAAGAAATTAAGTATATTACTCTCTGACGCCATCTAGCTGACGCCATGGTACTAATTCAGCTAATCGATTGCAACTAGCACGCTATTTTGTCAATAGAGTGCGCTACCAGTCCTCCTATTCCCTAATTAATATTTTAATTGTTACAAGTTCATATAAATCATTATAATTAGTCAACATACGTAATTAATTACAGGCATATTGTAATGAATTAATTTAGGAGCAAGTATGTAAACCTATGTTCTGCTGTTGAGATGTTTTTGAGTTGCTTTTAGTATTACCGTTTTTGAGCTTTATTTAGAAAAAAAAAGCGTAATGTAGGCACTACTATATTGACTTAGTTAATATGATTTCAAAGTACTTTGTGTTAGGGATGTCAAGTAACCGATATCCTCAAAGGTTATTAACATTTTTATGGTCATGTAAATCTATTGTAAAGTAATTGAATTTCAGATTTATTTTGATACCTAAATGTGCTAGATACTATGATTCTAGTATGGTTTAAAATTAAATAATTAAGATAAACTGTGTTCGATCAGCTACCATTATAATAATTATGATGTATAAAGAAAATAGAACAATGTTTTTGTAATGGATAACAACGAGGGACTTGTTGGAAACAGGATGGCCGAGCTGTTACTCGAAGACCTTGATTAACGAAATGCTTATAAACTGTAAAAGTGTCGGTTACCTGACACTATAACCTAATCTATTGGTATCTTATATTGGCTGTATACTTATTGGTCCACCTTAACCAGTAAGTATACCGATGCACCAATTGCTAAAATGAGAGGCATTCGTTACCTAATACCCCTCAATAGTTCAGTACGTAATTCGGCGACATACCGTGCGCGTGACTCATAATCCCATATCGTTCACCAATCACCCTAGTATAAATTATCTTAATCTTATATTTGTGGAAACAGACAATACAGTGAATTTATTAACCTTAAACTGACTTTCATCTCTTATCTCTATCTTAACCCAACCCCGAACAACAAGTGAACCTGAAGGGTCAGCAATGACTGGTCCAGGGACTTTTGCAGGGTCGTTAAGTGATTATTGACTAAGCCAAAAGTTTGAAGGCTCATTAATGAGCGGTCCAGAATTAGTAGCAAACTGAAGGGACAAACTGGACCAGGTTGCTAGTATTATGTCCTGAAGGCTCAATATCGAGCGGTCCAGGTTGCTAGTACGTGTCCTGAAGGCTCAATATCGAGCGGTCCAGAAGTACTACCAAACTCTGAAGGGATGCACCGGACCAGATTGCAGTCAGGATAAACGAACATAGCACGCCACAATGGTGGCGGTAAGTCCCCTCTTTGAGGAGTGGCTTGAGAGGCGTCGCGGCGCCCTCACCTTCCGTCTGACGCAGGTCCTCACCAGACACGGTTGTTTCGGGAGGTATCTGCACCAAATCAGGCGGGAGGAAACGCCAGGATGTCACCATTGTGTGAACTGGCCGGAGGACACGGTGGAGGTCTGCCCCGCTTGGGTGGAGCCTCGTCGTGTCCTCGTAGCGGCGATCGGCGGCGGCGACGTCTCGCGTCCGGCCCTGGTGCAAGCCATGGCCCGGGGCGAGGAGGAACGCCGTCGCTTCCTTGTGCGAAGCAGTGGTGCTGTCGAAGGAGGTAGCGGAACATGCGAGGGAAAGAACCTCTGGTCTCAGCCGCCGCGGGAGACGCTCCAGGCGTCGGGGGCCACGTGATGGCTTCCGGCCATCGAGACGCGGGCCTGTGGACGATACTCTTTGATGAGACTACGCGCACGAGGACGTTCGCACGTCAGTATGGCCGTGACGGCGTCGCCGTTCTAAACAGTACGTGCAGCGGACCACGTGCGCAGCGCAGGCGTCACTAACGCCGCCCCACTCTCCCCACTGCTCGAGCCGGTCTTTATAAACGAGCGCTTGTCGTGGAGGGGATCATTCGTGTCGCAGGCTTGGCCCAGTGCACATGCTGTAGTGCTTAGAGTTTTAATATTATATCTGAATTATATAGTTGTGTGTTTAAAGTGATTTATTTTTAATCGTGCTATTGGAGTAAAAGTTGATTACCGCTATATTTCGTTGATTCATTTAAGATGACAGACCCTCTGCCTTCATATACATACAAAACCGTTTAAAGAATGCAAATCGTTGCTGATTAAGTGGTTGAACAATTTATGTTACGATGAAGTTGAGAATATTCTAGTAAATATTATTATAAGGTAAAACCCTTTCCGTATAATGCAACCACACACACATACACACACATAAAAACATGCACGCACGCACACATATACACACACCAACAGACTAAATAGAAATAATAAATTCATAAACCTTTTAACCTTAACTTCTGTTTAATAACATGTTACACTAATAGTGGTGTGTAAATTCACCAATTTATGGAGTCGATTGAGATAAAATGATTTTACTTGGGACTTTAATTGTGGACTGTATTCTTTAGGATTTTGGTAATCGTCTCGGGGAATCTGTCTGACGAAGAACAAGCGACATTAGGGAGGAAGGCATTTGGCTCAAATGTTCGATGACGTGGCTGGCTCGATGGCGCGGCCGTCGGTCGTAACACGATCTTCGCGCGTCTTCTGGTGCACCAGGTATAGCTTGCTGATAGCCCCGGGGCCAGTTGTATATCGCGATTCCGGCGGTAAGCGGTTTGACCTGCAAGCTGCGTACGCAGCGAGGTCGAGGATCGAACGTTCTGGTGTCTGAAGATGGAGTGTGCGTCGCCGCAGCCGATTTTCGACAGGCGATCGCCAAAAGAGGGAGAGGGGGAAAGAGAGGGCGAATGTCGTCGCTTGTGCTTACAATGTCTAATGTCATATGAAGAGTTAGTTCATGACCAGTATAATTTATAAACATGGTTACGAGATGGCGCCACCATTTCCCCCCGGGGTTAAAGGGTTACCTTTAGAAAGAAAAAAAAAGTAAAAAACTAAAACCCGACTACGACAAAAAAAAACGACGCTGAAAAAGTATGAAACAAGTTTTTCAGGGTAGAACAAAAAGAAAAGCCGTAGTCACACGGTTTTAAAGTGTTTAGGTTGGTACCTATAACGTGTGACTACGGCTTTTCTTTTTGTTCTATCCTGAAAAACTTGTTTCATACTTTTTCAGCGTCGTTTTTTTTTGTCGTAGTCGGGTTTTAGTTTTTTACTTTTTTTTATTTAAACAATTTTGGTGTTATTATTTTTTTTTTACTCTTGGCTTTTTGTCCGCTAGAGGGCGTGATTTTTAATTTGAACAATATTTTGAAATGTACAAGTGAGGCCCTTTCAAATGATACCAAACACGGCGTATTTATCTCCATTTTTATTTTTTAAGCCTTACTTTTTGTCATCTAGAGGACGCCAAATCGCTTTTTGTGACACGTCACGTAGCCTATGTTCAGCGGAAAGTTAAGACGGTTCTAACGATACCTCATATGTCGAGTTCCGTTAAGTAGATTAGAAGCTATGAGGGAACAGATGAAGATACACACATACATACATACATACATACAAACATACATATATACATACATACATACATACATAGCCAGTCAAAATCATAACCCTCCTTTGGCTTTGCCGTAGTCGGGTAAAAAGGGAAACAAATAGGATAAGCTATGTTATATAGATCACCGCATAACCTATCCATAACTAGGGCTACGTTGTGATTAAATTTTAATAAGTATACAAACTAAAATGAAACACCCATAACGGATAAAGATAAAGATATATTTATTGCGTAACTGTGTACATTAAGTTCTTATTAGTAAACATTACATTTTTGGTTTCAACAGTCTACCCAAGTCGGATATGCAATAGTGATTTTAAAAGTTAGGTTCTCACAAATAATTTTTTTGATCAAAAAACTCGTGCAGATTATAAAATACATTATTAATTAACATTTTCTTCAATTTATTTTTAAACATAGTTCCATTTAATTGCTTAATTGCCGGCAGTAAATGATTATACACACGAATAGCCGTAACATAGGTACTTTTATAATACATCATATTGTTGATAACTGGTAAATTAATGTCATAGTGGGTAGATGGCGCTCTCTGGCTTGACACCTCGATAAATAAGCTCTCTGTTTACATTTCATTTAAAAATATTTAAAATCGTATTTTTGTGTTCAAAACCAGTAAAATATTTGTACTAAGACTTAATTAACCAGTGTTAATGTTATCCAAGTGACTAATTCGATAGTGACTAAAATAATTAGTGTTAAAACTGCAACTGTGACCATTCGTAACAAACCACAAAAGTATAAATTAAAAGTACAATAACAGTGATACTGACATAATTAAGACAATAAATCCACCAAACTCTATTCAAAGTGAACATATTCGACATAAAAAGTGCTAACATTATCTCAAACAAAGGTGCTACATCAAGTGGAAAAAAAAAATACTGACACACTAAGCATAGCAACCGTTTTGCTAAATACAAAAGCATTTCTTTGAATACGCTACTTAATTTCGAGATATCTCGTAACTACAGCGTGGCTCGGTTGGCTAACAAGCGACATCAGACGCTCGTAAATCGACTCGAGTTCAAACCCCGGCCGCACAACCGTGATTTTTTGCGAGATTAGATTTCCTCCCAAACGACTTTGTGCTTTGTGCTTTGTTCCTAAAATTTCTTAAAAGAAGGCGCCATAATTACGTCACATAATCATGGATACAGATAATAACACACTTCGTAAGCAGAACACTGGCTCCTTGACTAACTTATCTGTCTTGACAAACGACGATGAAATAACAATATTTGACACTACAATGTTGAGCATACCGGACAGCTTGCACGATTACAATGAAACCGACAATATTAACGACTTGAATGATCAAATTAATGCACTGAAGATGCAACTTGTGAGTGCTCACCAAGAAATTGACGACCTGAATTGCGAAAATTTTAGATTAAAATCCGATCTGCATAAAGCTTTGAAGACTGTCGAGACATGTAAAAAGATCTGCCTAACGCCTGGCAGAAAAGGTAACACACCGTCATCAAGCAAACAAAAATCCAAACATGACAAGATTCGACCAACAGCTTCAAACTCTCAGACTTCAATCAATTATTCCAAGGAAATAAAAGTCGACACCCTCAACAAAGAAACGCAAACTACCGAGATGACTAATAACTATGACACATTGACACAAAACTTGACGCCCACTACACACCTGGGTAATATTGCCTCAAAAAAACAACAGGTGTTTCTCGACCAACACCAAAAAATAAACTCACTGTAATGAGTAGCAAGTGTACTAAAGCCACACTGCCGTTACTTGAAGAAGTCTTCTGCAATGAATTTGAATTCTGTCACTATTTGCTGCATAACGCTACCATAGAAGAGTTGCTACGCACTGTCGAAGACAACGTAAGAGACTTCACAATGCAAGACTATTGCCTGATCTTCATTGGAGAAAACGATTTAAAAAATAGCGAGTATCTAGATATCCTTGACAACTTGAAAAACTCGCTGAAAAACACTACACACACGAATGTTGTTCTATGCGCTCCGACTTATATACGAGGAGCACTCATTCATAATTATAAAGTCGAGCTATTCAACAACCTACTCAGTTTGGACATAAAAAACAATAAATATGGTTACTTTTTCGACAGTAATTACACCCTGACTCTTGACATGTTTTCGTACAATACAGGGAAAATAAACAAATACGGATGGAGACAAATCTTTGACCAGATTAGAACCAACATATTGATTGACTACGACCAAGATTATACTAAAGTTAGCGACGATATCCACCTCGTTCAAGAAGACCACAGTGGGTCATCCCAACACCCACGTAAATGTGAAAGTAATCAAGTAGGTGATCTGTTTTTTCTCCAATAAGCATCTCAAAATCCTGCATCAAAATATTGCAGGCTTAATAACAAAAGCTAACCTTCTCACTGTTTGTTTAGAAGAGCTTAATGAAAAAACATAGATATCTATGTGTTGTGCATAACAGAGCACTTTATTATGGAAGGATATCAAAATCAGTTACATATTCCAAACTATTGTTTAGCTGCCTATTTCTGTAGAGAGGAGACAAAAAGGGGAGGAGCTTGCATCCTAGTTAGAAATGGTATACAATGGAAAGTGTTACCTAAAATTTCAAATTTGTCTCGTTCAGGCACGTTTGAATGCTGTGCTATTGAGCTTACGCAATATAGGATAATTGTAATCTGCATCTATAGAGTACCTAATGTAAAAAATCTTGACTACTGTCTAAACACACTTGACATTGTATTGAAAGAAGTATCACGAGCACGTCAGAAAAACATTGTTAATGCTGGCGATTTCAACATCGATGTGCTTAAAAAAAATCGTCACTCAAATGCATTTGAATATCTATTAGGGTATAACTTAAAATTGGCATTAAGGCAGCCTACTCGCATGGCAAGCATGACATGTATAGACAATTTTGCGCATAACTTTAGTAAATCTTGCAAAACTGATGTGCTAGAATTTGCGTTGTCCGATCATACGGCACAGCTCCTTCACTGTCCTGTTCAAATAAAATGTGTCATAAACAGTTGGTATGCGGCTAAAAGGGATTATAGTGTTGAAAACATAGCCAAGTTCAAAGACCACATCAAAAAATTTACCTTTTCTGATATCTATGAGACGGAAGACCCGAATATTGCCTATTGTAATTTTATCGACACTTTCAAGCTTCTATACGATTTGTGTTTTCCAATTAAATTAATTAAAATTGATGTTATCAAAAAACCTAAGTGGCTGTCAAAGGGAATTAAATTATGTAGCCAAAGAAAAAGAAAGTTTCTGTGGCAGATGAGATTATGCCGAAATAGAGAAAGTAAAACAAAATTCATTAAATATTCCAAATTGCACAGAAAAATTGTACATTTAACACAGACGGCTCAAAACAATCATAAAATTAATCTATCTAAAAACAAATCTAAAACTACGTGGCAAATTATTAATCGCGCAAAGCATAATTTACCCAAACAAAATATTTATAAACCCAAGGTTGGATACAGTACTCTAACAAATCCCAATAGCATTGCTGAAGCATTTAATGACTTCTTTATCGATAAAGTTCAGCCAAAACAGAATGACACCGGGAAACCCAAGCACTGTAAAATAAACACGAACACTAAATCAATGTTTATGTCGCCACCTTTTGACATACATAAAATAATAATGACATTGAATAATACAAGTAGCGTAGGATATGATTGTATTAGTACAAAGATACTCAAACACGTATCATTGGAAATATGCGGTCACCTGAGCCATATAATTAATTTGAGTATCACCGCAGGCGTCTTCCCTGATGCCTTAAAAATTTCTGTAATAAAGCCGATGTTTAAAAAAGATAATAGGGAATTAATGGAAAATTACCGGCCGATCGCACTTATACCTGTGATATCCAAAATATTTGAGAAATATATTTATAACGAGGTATATAAATTCATTGACAAAAATAACGTATTATGTGACGAACAGAAGGGATTTAGACAACATAGAACTATCAATATGGCTGTATTTGACTTTAATAATAATGTAATCCAAAATGTTGACAAACGAATACCGGTATGTGGCATATTCTGTGATATGACACAGGCCTTTGACCATGTGGATTATGAGATTCTATTAAGAAAACTTGAAGCTTACGGAATTATAGGTAATTTACTTAGTCTTCTTGAATCTTACCTTAAAGATCGAAAACAAGTAACTGAAATCTGTCATATTGATCCAGTAACCAACCGTGAAGAAATATATCGATCCTCAGAGCGTGAAGTTATGTTTGGAGTACCGCAGGTAAGCGTTTTGGGACCTTTTGTATTTATACTATATATAAACGATTTACCTGAATACATTGAACAACCAATAACACTATTTCAACCTTATTTCAACCTTAATCCCGGACCTCCGTTAAGATCGGACGCTTATTCTGTTAACGTTTACCATTTTTTACGTATTTAACACCATTTTTACTCAAAATAATAAACTTAAAAATAGAAGTGCATAAACAGCAAGAGATGTTAATTCCGACACCGCACCAAGTATGCAACGCGTGAACGAGTACCTACCGCCGGCTGCGAGCGAGAGACAACGTTAGAGAGAGACAGGTACGCAACACATTGTCAACGCCTAGGCACTGTTGCTATCCTGCTTTAATCCACTCGCCGGCTCGCTCTTTTTCTACGCCCGCAAATTGCTGCTGTCCTGGTACTTAACACGCGTACCAAACGTGCTCATACTACCAACGATACACAGAGTCGTCCTTATACTTCTGATTTCCTGGTACTACGGCTATAATATTGGTAAATCTATTGGTATCCTGCTCTAATCAGCTCGTTGGCTCGCTGTTTTTCTACACCCTCAAATTGCTGCTGCCCTGGTACCTACCACGCGTACCTAACGTGCTTACACTACCAACAATACACAGAGTCGTCACTATACTTCTGGTTTCCTGGTACTACGGCCGTAATATTGGTAAAACTGTTGGTATCCTGCTCTAATCTGCTCTCTGGCTCGCTGTTTATCTACGCCCGCAAATTGCTGCTGCCCTGGTATCTAGCACGCGTACCTAACGTGCTCACACTACCGACGATACACATAGTCATCCTCATACTTCTGATCTCCTGGTACTACGGCTATAATATTTGTAAAACATGCTGTTAAAAAGCACTCCTTGTCCATCGGGAGTAGCGGGAACATTCGCTCGAGTGGAATCCGCTCCTAATCTAAGCGGTGAAGTGAAGCAGGATGACAACATAACAACCAGAACAAACAAGCGCATGCGGAAGGGCTCCATGGAACACGACTCGAGGAGTAGGCCTTCTGACTTTATGCAAGAAATGAGACAAATGTTGTCCGACTTTAAAGCAGAGCAGAATAAAAAATTCGAAGAACTTCAAGGCAGTATTAAGGAAATTAAGGAAAACACAAATGACATATACAAAAATGTGTTAGATATGTCGAAACAGTACGAGGAGATGAGATCAAAACTGGAACATTTAGATGTAGAAAGGAAAAATAATCTCGCCTATATTCAGGTCCTTCAGGATAGGGTAGAAACAATGGAGAGAAATCAAAGAGCATCCAGTATTGAAATTAGAAATATACCCGCTAAACCCTCGGAAAGCAAAAGTGATCTAGCGAATACGGTTAGCAATGTTCGTAAGATAATGAATATGTCGATTCAGGTAACCGATATACGAGATATATATAGAGTCCAAACAAAAACGTCAAACAAATCGATAATCGTTGATTTTGCCTCCACCCTAACGAAAGAAAACTTCCTCCTGTCACTAAAGCAATTCAATAACCAAAACAGAAGCAATAAACTTAATACTCAACACCTAAAACTGGATGGACCACCAAATCCTATTTATGTTTCGGAAAATCTCACTTTCAAGGCAAGGAAACTATTCTACATGGCCCGAGACTATGCTTCAGAGAACAATTACAACTACTGTTGGACATCTCGAGGTCGTATATATTTGCGCAAGAAACAAGGTGAGCCTTATTCCCGTATTGATTCAGAAGAGGACCTGGTGAAGCTCAAATCAAAACAATGACTAGTTAGTCTCAAATCTTTATTTTTATTTCATAATATAATAAGCTGCTTGGAGAACGGTTTCTATACCATAGTTTTCGATAGTCCACTAATTATTATTGTAATAATGAACACATTATTATTCTATTATATTATTCCAAAAACAACACATACCGCTGTACACACACACACACTCATACATAACCATAATGCCTACATAAAACACCTTGTCTACGAATATACTCATATGAACCCAAATTATATTAGCATATTTTGTGCAAATACAATGCTAATCTTATTTAATCTATCAATCAATGGCCACTTTAAACTTTAATTTCAATTCTGTAGCAAATAATATTGATAACATTAATATTGCCTCATCGTTTGTTACTGAACCGGGTCAATGTTCTAAGCATATGGGGAATGCTAAAACTACAAATATCTTACATATGAACATACGTAGTCTTAATTGTAACTACGATGAGCTCAATGTTTTACTTATGAGCATGGACTTGAGCTGCGATATAATTTTGTTAACAGAGTGCTGGTTAAGTAAAGTGATGAACCTGCCTGTACTCGATGGCTATGTCTCATATAAATCAAAATTTTCAAATCAAAACGACGGTGTAGTGGTTTATGTATCCTCTAAGTTGGATTCTTGTACATGTACTGAACCCAGTTTTGTAGATGGGAATTGTTTGGTACTGAAACAACAGAATATTGCAATTGTTGCCGTGTACCGTTCGCCTTCGTATAAAGACATTGACGGTTTTTTAACTAGTGTTAATAATATCTTAACATCTTTAGGCTCATTCGCTACGGTTGTATTAATGGGTGATATCAACATCAACATAAGCCCTAACAGGAACGACTCTCGTGCCGATGAGTACCTTAGTCTGACAGCTTCCCATGGCCTCCTACCGGCTCACGAGCTACCTACCCGTGGTGAGAACTGTCTCGATCATGTAATGCTCAAAACTAATAATATTTCAACTGTTTTTGTCTTGGATACTTGTATAACAGATCATTCTCCAACCTTGCTCTGTATCGATCTAAAGCTGAACCAGACTAAGACTAAAAATATTGTTAAAAGACTTGACATTCAATCCGCAATAGATGAAGTTAAATGTATAAATTTTACCTCTGTCCTTTCATCAAACGATACCAATATCGCGGCTGAAAACCTTGTTTCTACTTTATCAAACATAGTCGAATCAAATACTAAATATGTCAAAATTTTGCACAAGAATAGAATCATCAAACCGTGGATAACTTCAGGCCTATTAAAATGTATCAGAAACCGCGATAAATTGCATATTGAATCCATAATTGATAAAAATAATATGGTCAAAAGAATCACCACCAGGTATCGCAACTTTTGCAACGAACTTTTAAAAAAGAGTGTATGAGCAGCATGAATTTGAAAAAGCGAAAGGTAACCCTAAGGCAACGTGGGATGTAATTAAGAATGTTGCCCAACTTAATCAACAAAAAGCTGCTCCTGACGAATTGCTTACCAATTCAGAGGATCCAACTTCTTCCATAAATGAAGTCAATGACTTTTTTGTCAACATAGGTAAAAACCTAGCTGTCTCTATCATGGAAAAACAAAATCAAAGTTATTCAAGTTCGCCACAAAGTCTCCTCCCCTAGACTAACAACAGCCGGGCTACAAATTCGACCGGTACCTCAATGGCTCTTTTAGATGTCGATGAGGCAGAAGTTGAGACTATCATCATGGGACTTCGTAATGATTGTACCGTAGGATGGGATGGAATCCCAGCCAATTTTTTAAAGGAAATACGTACATTTATTTTACCTTCCCTTACCCACGTTATTAATCTGTGCTTTTCTAGTGGCAAATTTCCACGAGTGTTGAAGAGAGCTCTAGTGCATCCTATCTTCAAGAGTGGGGACAAAGGCAGTGTCACGAACTACAGACCAATTTCAGTGTTGACCACTATCTCGAAAGTGGTAGAAAAAGCACTAAACACTCGACTGGTTAACTTTTTAAACACGAACAAAATTCTGGCTCACAACCAATTTGGATTTAGACGTGGTTGTTCGACTGAAGATGCAATAATTGACTTAACAGAGCATATCAGTAGAACACTAGATCAAGAGAACAAATGCATCGGCTTATTCCTTGATTTGTCCAAGGCCTTTGACACTGTCTCGGTGCCCATTCTTGTTGATGGACTAGAATCCATAGGCATAAGAGGTATTGTTCTAGATATTTTTCGTAGCTATTTAGCGGAACGAACTCAGTCTATTAAGATTGGTCCACTTGTCAGCAATGAGCAGTTTGTTAGTTACGGTGTGCCCCAGGGCAGCGTGCTGGGTCCAACATTATTCTTAATCTACATTAACAACTTATGCACCTTAGCCCTGCCCCACACCAAGATCTTGTCATATGCCGATGATACAGTACTGCTCATCGATGGCACAAACTGGGAGCAGGTTAAGCGTTGCGCGGAAGACACGTTTAGAATTGTTATGAATTGGTTATCTGGCAATTTGTTAACACTTAACTTGGACAAAACATCATTTGTAACTTTTTCCCTTTCGCAGAAAAGCCAACCTCAACCAGAGACATATACAATTCAGGCGCATTGCTACGACGTTGCTAACACCAGTTGTGACTGCCTCCATGTTAAGAGGACCTCAAGTGTTAAATACCTTGGAGTTCAGGTCGATTGTTTGCTAAACTGGAAAAAGCACATTGATGAACTCGTCCCCCGTATTCGTAAACTTATTTTTGTGTTCAAGAAACTCAGATCAGTGGCAGATCTTAAAACCCTTAAAGTAGTTTACTTTGCGCTTGTCCAATCTTTGCTGGGCTACTGTATCTCCGTTTGGGGTGGTACCTTTGCAGTCAGTATGTTACGGATTGAAAGAGCACAAAGAGCGGTCCTTAAAGTCATGTGCAGGAAACCATTTAGGTATCCTACCACACTTCTCTATAAAGAGTGTGAAGTCCTAACGGTTAGGCAACTGTTTGTGCTCCAAATAACAATGCGTAAACATGCCACCATACCTCAGTCCTTACGGCTGCGTGCAGGGAAACGCAAAAGAACGAGACTGTGTAGCACAGAAAGACACAAAACCGCTCTAGCTCAGCGGCATTATTGGATTTTGGGTTCTCGGGTTTACGAGAAAGTCAATGCTGTTTTGAACATTTCATTACTCACCAGACAGAAATGCAAGACTGCTGTAAGTAATTGGTTTAAAGGTCTCACCTACGAAGAGTCTGAGAGACTTTTACAATTGGTGGGTTAACTATCTGTTCTTGCAACTCATACTCAACTCAGGACACACAACACACACACATACACTACACACACATACACACACACACAACACGTACACAACCACACTTACTCACACACCACAAACAAAACAAAATACATTCACGTACCCCTTTGTTAGTATTTTAACTTTTCTTTTATTTTTTCTATTATTTGTTTGTATAAGTTTGTTTTTATTTATAGTTACTTTTTGTGCAGATTAAAACAAATTTAATTGTGTTAAGTAACATACCTAGCTGGTCCGGAGGAAGGTGATGGCATTCGTGATACAGGGTAATCCTAGTACGAGTGCCAAAGCACTCCTTTGACACATAAGTGCACATTAATTTTAGCTAAATTAGTTTCTAGTTTCTATTTGCAGACGATAGTACTGTGACAATCCCATGTAAAAATGTGGAGACATATGAAAGGGACATTAATAATTGTTTAACAACTGTTGTTAATTGGTTGGAGACAAATAATTTAAAAATAAACTTTAAAAAAACCAAAGTTATACATTTCAATCAGCGGATTCCTAGAATTTGTCCTAATATACATTACAACAATGAAGTTGTAGAAGAAGAAGAATACACAAAATTTCTGGGACTCATCATAGATAAAAACCTAAATTGGAAAGCACATATTGATGCCTTGTGTAAAAGAATTAGTAAGTCTGCGTACGCCCTACACTCATTATCGCCAGTAGTATACATTGATGCACTTCTTACTGCTTACTATGGCATAGTAAAATCCCACCTACGATACGATATAATATTCTGGGGAAATTCAAACCGAAAGGGAGACAGTTTTTAAAGCCCAGAAAAGATGTCTACGAGCGATGTTTAAGCTACAATCTACTGATAGTTGCATGCCATACTTTAAACAGCACAAAATTTTGACACTCCCAAGATTGTACATAATGGAGGTAGCTGTGTTTGTGAAGTCGAACCCAAATCGTTTTAAACGTCTGGCTGACGTAGTTCCACGTAATTTATTTATTTATTTTATTTTAAAGAAGGCTTACAGACTAACAAACCAATAAAATAAAGAATATAAAATAAAAAAATTGCTAATAACAAGCCTCCACATATGGTTAACAAAAAAGTCGATAAAAAGAAGAAAAAAATACATACAAGTTAATGAAAAGTTAACTGTCCTTGAAAAATGACTGTGCCAATAGCCGTCTTAAGGTCGCCACACTAGTGCAGAACAAGTCGACATTAAGGTCCCTAGGAAGCCTATTGAAACCGAGTGCAATCGAGTGCACGAGTGTAATAGACGCGATAATAACTTAATATGTTCATATCCCGCCAAAACGGCACTGATGCGCAAGAGTGTCTACTGCATGGCTTCGACCATCTATAATAAATTACCAAAACAATGGAGGGAGTTACCGCTGTCATTGTTTAAAAACAGGCTCCGAAACTTTTTGACGCATAAAGCTTACTACACTGTCAGCGAATTCCTCAATGAGAAAGACTTTACGAATGATAAATTTACTTAAATATTTCACATTTATTCTTTAAATCACTTTTTATATTCTTTTTGACATTATTGAATTTTGACATTATTGTATTTTGACATTATTGAATTTTGACATTATTGAATTTTGACACTATTGAATTTTGACATTATTGAATTTTGACTTCATCATCATCATCATTTCAGCCAAAAGACGTCCACTGCTGGACATAGGCCTCCCCCAGGCGTCGCCGCATTGACCGGTCCCGTGCGTCTCTCATCCAGCGGGTTCCTGCAACCTTGACCAGGTCATCGGTCCACCTAGTGGGAGGCCTTCCAACGCAACGTCTTCCGGTTCGCGGTCGCCATTCCAGAACTTTTCGGCCCCATCGGCCATCCGTTCTGCGAGCAATGTGCCCTGCCCATTGCCACTTAAGTCTGGCGATTCTTCGGGCTACGTCGGTAACCTTGGTTCTCATGCGGATGTCCTCATTTCTGATTCGATCACGCAATTTTGACTTAAGGGAATTTATTTGTTTTGTGACTATTGTTCAATGTAATAAGAATTTGTTTCAATGTTTGACATTTGTACCGAAAAATCGTATTTAGTCTTTTTGACATGACTGAATTTTTCGCCATAAATAATTAATTAATATGTTTTACAAATACTACTATTAATATCATAAACGGGATATTTACCATGTTTGATTGTTGTTTCGAGTTCCCGATATTTCACAAATTGTTAAATTTCTGTTATTTGTAATTTCAATGAGTGATAATTTAATTTTAATGTAATGAATGATTTATATTCTGTTCTATATATTGTGTTGCAATGATTGATTTAAAACTATTCTGTATTCCTTTAATTGTGTTAGTGTAAAATTATAATTTTTGCATGCCTTTTGGTAAAATATGGCTGAACCTGCCTCCTAGTTTAACGGGGCTTTCATCCGCACTTAGCCTCTTAATTGGGCCATTGTGTGGTACTGCCTCCTATTTGTTTATAATATCACCATGTACTGTACCCATATTTGCAAAATAAAGACTTACTTACTTACATACTTATATTGTTTTCGAATGATCCTTTTAGAATTTGATTTTAAATTAAAAAATTGCATATTGTTTTTAACAAATAGACATAATTCGAGTATGTAAATAGCAGTCAGTGTCAGGAAACCCTCCGTTTTGAAGACATCTCTCAATGATTCGGTACTATGCATGTTATATATTGTTCTAAGACATTTCTTTTGGAGAATGAATGTGGATTGTACATTTGTCGAGTTCCCCCAGTATATGACACCACAAGTTAGTAGTGGGTAAACATTTCCAAAATAAGCATTTCTCGTAACACTTGGATTTTATCAATATGTGCCTTCTAGTTTAAATGTTGATCTATTGTAACTCCTAAGAAATTTGTGTCTTTTACTTCTTCAACTGCTGTATCAGACATGGTTACATTCAATTCAATAGGTTTACTTTTATAATTTCTAAATTGAATCAATTTGGTTTTTGAGACATTTACTTTTAAGTTTATTGACTGCAACCAATCAGTTACAGTTACTAATGTTCTATTTATTTCAGTTTCGTAAATGAGGTTATTGGAATAATCATTTGAAATAAATATAGTTGCATCGTCAGCATACATTACGCAAAGATGGTCTATTATATTTGGAAGCTCGTTGACATACAATAAGAAAAAGGGGGGTCCCAATAAACTGCCTTGCGGTACACCTAGTATTACAGATTCTAATTTGGATGTCACTACCTCCACCATTTTTGTACGCTCATTATATACCTCAATAACAGTGCCTTGCATTCTATTATTTAAATAATTCTCAATCAATTTAAGTGCTATGCCTCTTATTCCTATACATTCTAATTTGTCGAGCAAAATGTCATACTTTACACAGTTAAATGCTTTCGACATATCAATGAAAAGAGCAACACATTGTTTTTTATCATTTATTTTATCCCAAATGGAGTTGAAGCCACTGACAAAAAAACTTAAACTAAAAGAGAGAGATCCAGCTTCAGGCTAGATCTCACTGAGTTGGTAGCGGAGAGAGACGCACGACAGGGCGTACGTAACTGCCATTCGCGGTTTTTACGGTAACAACGCGGGTTGTACCGTCTTTAGAAGTATGCAATTTCTCTACAATAGCCAACGGCCACGAAAGTGGCAGAGAGTTATCTATAATGACAACGACCAGTGTACCCTCCTGTATAGAAGATGCAGGGCTATTCCACTTGGACCTAGCCTGAAGCTGGTGAAGGTATTCCAAACGCCAACGCCGCCAGAACGACTGCACGAGCGCATCCAACAGAGTATGTCTCTGAAGCAGGCTAGAAGAGTCTGCCTCAGGCGCGGGAAGCGACGACAGTGGCACGGTGTGCAAGAAATGCGCAGGTGTTAACGTGGATGATTCTGCGGGATCACTACTCATTGCCGTGAGCGGGCGCGAGTTAACCAGTGCCTCGACTTGAGCGAGCACCGCTAAGTTCCTCGTATGAAAGGATCTGTTGACCTATGACCTTGAAGAGGTGCGACTTAATTACTTTGACCATGCTCTCCCAGCAACCACCAAAATGTGGTGAAGGAGGTGGAATGAACTTCCAATCAATGCGATTTATGGAGAGCTCCTCCTGAAGACGGTCACGATATTCTTGGTTGAGAAACTTGTAGAGGTCACGCAAGTAAGAATTCGCGCCCACGAAACACGTGCCGTTGTCCGTGTACAAGCACTGTACCGGGCCGCGCCGCGAAAGAAATCGTTTTAGGGCTGCTATAAACGACACCGTGCTTAGATCCGTTGCCACCTCAATGTGCGTAGCGCGCGTTGTCAAGCACGTGAAAACGCATATCCAAGCCTTGCGACTCTTGACGCCTCGACCACGCACTGGCGTGTACTGCAGCGGTTCTGCATAATCACAACCGGTATGTGTGAACGCTTATCTACTTGCCTGACGCGATGGCTAGGAAGGTCAGCCATTAAAGGATAGACCGGGAGAGGACGAGATTTAAAGCAGACGTTACATTTATGTATTCTGTGGCGAATTATTCGCCTTGCAGCCAAAATCCAATATTTTAAATGCCTGAGTAAGGACATAAGCAACTCCGGTCCGGCATGGAGATGCTTTTTGTGATAGAAATCAACAAGAAGGTCAACAACATGGTCGTGACTCGGTAACATACAAGGATGCTTGTAGTTGTAAGGTTCATTTGAGTTAGTCAGAAGACCGCCAACGCGTACGATGCCGTGCTCATCGACAAACGGCTTGAGCTTAAGGAGCACGGGAGAACACGATATGTTATTTGTTAGGGATTTAATGTCGTTACCAAAATAAATAGCCTGGACCGCCCGCAATAGCCTATTCTCTGCGAATTCGAGGTCAGCGCTTGAGACATAAGTTCTAGTAGGGAGTTGCTTAAGAAACCGGTAGACACAGACTATTGCGCGCAGTAATTTAGACCACGACGACATGCGCAGCGCGAGTGCATAGATCGGGGATTCCTCCACCTCAACCACCACGGGATGCGAGACTAAGTTCCGTTCGGGAGCATCCTCTGCTTCTGCACTGTAGTCACAGGATTGCATGGGCCACTCTGACGGATCATGGGAAATCCAGGATGGCCCACAGTACCACAAAGGATGTTGCAGAAGTTTAGATGGAGTAACCCCACGAGAGAGGCAATCAACTGGATTCTCAACACCGGCGACGTGATAGAAGCAAGTGGCGGGAACCAGATCAATTATTTTAGTAACACGGTTGGCGACAAAGGTCTGCCAACGGTGCGGTGACGAACGAATCCAGGCGAGCGCAACCTTGGAGTCAGAAAATGCGTATATTTTATGAATAGGGTAGTGGGGCAGAACAGCTCCAATCTCGCAACTGATATGGTCTTAACCGGCAAGACCTTAGACTTGGCACAAACTAGCTGCACTGAATAGCTAGAACCAATGTGGACTTGCAAATAAACGACTCCACTGTAAGCGCTTTCACTGGCGTCGGCGAATCCTATTAGATTAATGATGCATTCGTCGACTAACCCAAGATGTCGTGGTATAACAATCTGATTGAGTGAAGAAAGCTCAATACAAAATTTGCTACGACGATATGGTCGGGAGGTGCGTCATCCCACTCACACTTTGATAGCCAGAGCTCTTTGATCAAGAGCTTGGCGTACAAAATTGTGGGAGCCACAAATCCCAGTATGTCCCACAGTCGAGCCACTGTGGACAGCATGGTGCGATTGGTGCACTTATCATTGGGTGATGCGACATCAAATCGGAAGCCATCACAGGATTTGTCCCAGCGCAAACCGAGGACCTTATGCGGTACGGACTTCTCGAACTCAATGTCTGGAGAAGCCTTAATTGTGAGAATCAGGCAAGTGTACGAGAATCTCTTTACAGTTGCTCGTCCACTTGACAAGATCAAATTGGCCTCGCTTGAAGAGTTGAATAAACTCTTCACAAAGCGAAATGGCCTGCGGAGTAGATGTGACACTACAGGCTATGTCATTATACTTACTTTATACTTACTATAATTATAAAGCTTAAATTTTACCACTGACTCACTCACTCACTGACTGACAGAATTGTTCTCCCAGATGGTGGATGGGGAGGTGGGTATATTTTGACAGATTCGTAAACAAGCAACTCTCGTGAGTATGGGAAAAGTGTCAAACACCCCCTTTTCCCCCCTCTTCTCCCCCCTCCCTATCGTATCTCGGAAACAAAGAGATTTTACGTGTTTTTTTTAGGGATTCGAGTTGTATTTTAATGATACCATAATGTGCAATAAATTCATATTTGAAGACACCACATTGCTAAACCGGACTGAACCTTCATGGTTCATTACAACCTATTCCCTCTCTCAGAGTGGAGGTCTGTGTCCCTGCAGTGGGAATGTAATAAAGGGCATAGGTCTACCCAAATATACTCAGATGTTTATTGCTAAATGCTAGCGCTAGACCCTAATAGTCAAATGTTTGCTTCAGGTAAATGAAAATGACTTTATATGCCTGGCTTGCTGGAATCATGCCAATGCTATATCTATTGATGGAAATAGACCAGAACAGAGTGAACAGACACCTATGGGACACCGACGGGTGTGTATTCACTGTGTGCGTTCTCTTCTGAGAAGAGTTCGTTGCCATACACTTAGGACTGGTACCGTGCAAGAACGCAGAATACATGAAGTTATAAGAGAATGGATCCTACCACGCACGGTCAGTATATTTGCTTTATTGATGCTTTATTAACATTCTTTAGTTTAGTTACTGATTTTTAAAGGTCATTAAAAATGTTATTTGGTATGATAAAACATTGATAATGGTGTAATAATGGTCAAGCTCCAAGCACCTCAGAATTTGTATAGATCAGTATTTTTTAAAGTGGGCACACACAACACATCACATGTGTAAAAGCACACTTTCATGTAGATAAATTATTTTCAGGTGGGCGCTTCAAGTGTTGTCTGTCACTCGTGTTGGGTACACTCTGCACAGCTAATAAGTATACATCACGCACACTAGCTAATGAGTTTACACTTTACATGTGTGAAATAGTTATGCCACACAAACACTGAGTAAAGCAAGCGAGCTCTGTCTTCATTAGTGTGCGTGCGGCACATCAATAATACCATATACCAATATATAGTAATCATTCATTTGTCACTGAATTAGATATAATATTTCGCTAATGCAACTATAGCAATCTTGGCTCAATAGTTAACACCTTTGGTTAACGAACTAGGAGTCGTAAGATCAAACCACGGGTGCTGTTTTTCTTTTTGTATTCATTATTTTGTTAAAACGTTATTTAAAGTCTTCGATCAATAATGTACTAGATTCCCGATAAGCGCTTCAAAAACGGCCCGAAATATAAGACCACAAACGTATTTGTGGTCTTATTTCAAATTAGTATGGTCCAATCATAGCCAACATTAAGACGTCAAAATACCGCAGTATGCGTTCAAAAACTGCGTAAATAATCACCGTAACACCAAGGTTTTGGAAGGAATATCTTTTTTTCGGTAATTTAATATCATTATATGCTTTTTCAAAATATTTAAACATAAATAAACTGTAAATATAATTAAATCAGCGAATATTATAATTGTTTGGCCAATGTTTGCTACAACGCACCAACTATTGTATCATGTTTTTGAGCAGGGAACGCTAGTTCCGCAATAGAATAAGCACGACATTGTACACAAAGTGCTTTTAACCGTATTGCTTATGGTTTAAGTTTCATTTTAGAATGAATATTTTTGTACTGATGACTTTTTATTTTGGAGCGACATTTAAAATGTTTTGCTTCTAATCTTTCTCCGATGAAAGGGCTTAAATAAATATACTTTACAATGATAATTAAACGTTATGTTTAAGTGTTAAGGTTTATAATCATCTGAAGTTGTTAATAATATTGAACTTTTTTCTAAGATGTTATGTAGATGTTTACGTGTGTGCAAACGTGGCCACTTGAGCGACTTAGTTTTGTTCCTGATGCTTAATCTAGTACTATTATTGATCGAAGTTTAAAGTAGAATCTTTAACGATTCAATCCCGTTCATTGATGAGTTATGAAGCTTGCAACGTTTGAGAACTACGACACTCTCATTCCATTTTATTTCGGCTGCTTATAAACTAACTACCGCCAACTTAAAAATAAAATTGTTTTCAAACACCTTCATTTATAAAAAAATTGCAGTCTTAGTGGTCAATCTACGATTATTTGCATTACTTAGTTTATTGATAACACAGAATTAGTCTAGATATATTCCTTTGTAATTTATTTCTGTGAATCCAAACATGCATCATTAAACAACGTTAAAAAAGCAGAAATCGTTCTTTTGCACGAGCAAACCTTATCTATTAGTGAAATTGCAAGGCGTTTAATGATATATCGGTAAGTAACAGATACTACTAATAACTTTTATGTTTACCTAGGAATAAATAAAATTAACGTAACTTTAGTGCATTAACATTGTTATAATAGCCCATTTTTGTTTGCTAATGTATATTTAAACCATATCTTAAAGTATTTTAACTTGTATTATACCTATGCATATGATTATTGAAAATAAATAATATTAATTTGGTGTATATAGAAGTATGTATGTATTATAGTTTATGATGATATATAATAATAATAATAATATTCCACAACTATCACACAACGCCATCTAGTCCCAAGCTAAGCAGAGCTTGTGTTATGGGTACTAGACAACTGATAAACATACTTATATATTTTTACATACATACATATTATAGATAAATTACACCCAGACACAGAACAAATGATCGTGCTCATCACACAAACATTTGTCCTGGGTGGGAATCGAACCCACGACTTCCGGCATAGCAGTTAGGGTCACTAACCACTAGACCAACAGGCCAGTCAAGTATATATATAGTCACATATAAACCAAATTAATATTATTTCATCATTTAATAGATAGGTATACATTAAGTTAACTAAAGTGCATTAACCATTGTTAAAATAGGCCATTTTGTTTGCTAATAGGTATATATAGTATAAGGTATATACTTACTGTCCACTGCGCATCGACGACGCCGACTACAGTTCGCTAGGTCATAATTATTTTAATTTTGATTGGAAGAACAATGTGGTGATTTTTAGCCACGAAAAAACTTTTAAGTTGAATAAGGATGGGCGTGAAATATTATGGAGAAAAGGTGGTGAAAGATATAATGAATGTAATAACTAAATTAGTAGAATTTATTTTAAATATTATCGATTGTGAACCTTATTGTTATATACATAATGTTCATGTTTGTGTGAACAAATGTAAAACTTAGCATTATTTTTATTTGTTATATACATCTTGCTGTATTCCTCTGTTTTAAACAACAATTCGTATTGTTAAAAGTCTGGTGAAGTGATGTTATTGTTATGCAGATAGAAGTTGCCATAATTTCTTACTATCTAACATGTTGATTCACTTCCCAGCTAATTTTACTTTCGATTCAATTGAGATACCACCTACCTATTTCAACAAAATTATTTACGTCCATCCTTAACCAACAAAAAATTTATATAATTATGTAATAATAAATATAAAACAAATAATTTTATTGTTTTTATTAAATTACCTTTCTACTTTTTTGTTTAAGTGATTTTATTGGTCACAAACTTAATTTTATAAAACAAAAAGTAAAAAACAGTAATGTTGAATTCCTCAGTGGGGATCGAACTCACGGCACCGAGCGTAGACAAATAACTATGTCAAGCGCTTACACCACTCAGCCACGGATGTTCTGTTAGACTTGTCTAAAATGTTGGGTCATATTCCTTCACTGTGAGCCCATTTCTTGGATTTTTACCCGTGTATGTTTAATACGTATACCCACACAATATTAATAAAAGTTACCGATGAGTGCGTGATGTAAAGTCGGCCGGCGGTAGGCCAGTTTTGACTTATTTTATACGCACATAACGCACACTAATAAAAACAGAGTTCACTCGTTTTACTTAAATAGTGTGTGTGCATATAACTATGACTTCACCCACACATGCAAAATGTATACTTATTAAGTGTTTCGAGCAAATAGAGCATCCCGGCATTTTCATTCAGGCCCCTCAACATGTGGTGCATCTTCATCAGCTGTCGATGAGCCAAATAGTGAGGACATTCCTCATTTAGAAGAATCTCCAATTCAGCAACAACCTTCTTCTGCACCAAGGGCACCTACTGTTGGACCCGTAATTATTTTACCTAATTATTATAGAGCTGTCGAAACTGAAAGCAGATGTTTTGTAGAAGGTTGTCGGAGACATGAAAGAAACCGAATAACACTTACAATGCGAAAACAGTTACTTAAAATGTATAACTACTATGTACCTCCAAATAATCGCCTGTGTGATATCCATTTAGCATGCACATCATGGGACTTTCTCAATGATATTAGTGATAATGTTATCAACACATTTAGTGCAAGTCAAATTGAAGATATGTTTTCATTAAAAGAGTCTGATTGCAATTTTTTCGATTTCGATAACATTGAGACCATATTTTTTACAACTGGGTTGGTTTTAGCAAAGAGCAATTCAGACAGATATTGAATGAAGTGCCTCAGTTTCAGAACCTTAAAAGAGGATCTACTACATTAGCTGCTTATTTAATTAAACTTAGGACTGGGGACTCAGATGAGCGATTGTCAACACTTTTGCAAATTCCTAAAACTACTTTAGGAACCCTACTGGGTAAAGCTGGAAGTCTCTTGTATGAGTATTTTGTGCCCCATCACCTGGGACTTAATCATATTAATAAGCAGCAAATAATTGAACGGAATCTTTTGATTCCAAATGAATTGTTTGGTAGCAATAACAATGAAGTAAAACCTATTGTTGTATTAGATGGCACATATGTTTATGTGCAAAAAAGCTCCAATTATAAGTACCAAAAAAAGACATATAGTTTGCATAAATACCAAAATCTAGTAAAACCATTTTTGATTGTGTGTTCAGACGGATACATAATTGATGTTTTGGGCCCCTATCCAGCGACAACTTCAGATGCTGAAATAATTACTAAAGAGTTTAGAAACGAATCTGTTCTAAGACAGTACTTTGGAGATCAGTAATCTGGAGATGCATTTATATTGGATAGGGGCTTCCGGGATGCCTTGCCTTTGCTTAATGAATGTGGTTATAGGACATATACCATCTTCATCTATGACATGATATCATGGTATCTAGGATATGTACCATCTTCTTTGCAACCGGGTGAAACTCAACTATCAACCCTGGAAGCCAATAAATCCAGAACAGTAACAATATGTAGATGGGTTGTAGAAGTAGTTAATGGCAGGTTTAAGCGAGATTATAAGCTATTTCGTCAAGATTTTTTTAATAGAGCGTCAAAAAATGTAATGGTACACTTTGAAGTGGCTGCTGCTTTAATAAATGCTTTCCACCCTCCTATCACAAACCGTAGTGATGCTCAGGAAATTCTGCAAAAAATTCATCAGTATATGCATGTGGAAAATATGTTAAGTAACTATGTAATTAGCAACAATATAAATCGACGTAGGGCGCTGTTCCAATCAATCAATATCGAAAGAGATAATGTTATTGAGTTTCCTGAATTAACATACAGCGAGCTAATTCTTGTCTCCTTGGGCACATACCAAGTTAAACAGGCCCGTTCTTATTATGGGGAGCATGTGAGAGAAAATGGCTCATATGTCATAGAAGTGTGTAGGGAGGTGGACGGTGACCTACAGCAAGAGCTATCTACATCGGACTCAACCTGGATGTTAAGAGGAAGGATAAAATCAAGGCATATTAGTAGTAGGATGTATTACGTATATATAATAATCAACAGCTCTCTAAGTGGAAAGGATGCTACAGTTCAATATTATTGCACCTGTATCGTAGGAAAAAGAACGGTTGGTTGCTGTGCCCATACCATGAGCATAATATGGTATCTTGGTTGGGCACGGCACCAAGGTAATCAATTGCCTCCTGCACAGTTTCTGGATACTGTATTATTAAACTATGATAATCGTAATGAAGAAGATGATTAAAAAACCATTTAATATAAATATGTGTTTTATTTACATTTTAATATATTGGGTATCACAATCTAAGATTGCTATAATTAAAAATCTCTGAGATACAATCCTAACAAATACCAGCCAGTAGTTATGTAAGTGGGCCTTGTCTAATAAACATAGTTTTCAGCTAAGGTTTTGAGTGATATCAATAAGATAAGCGCTTTTTAAGATAAGTAGGTATCTACTTACCTTAAACCTCATGGTGCTACGTTACAGCACAGCGCATGGGTGTTTTAGATTTGCGTAGGAAACAAAGCCTCGAAAACATCATGTTAATTTACTTAAATAACTCAAATAATAAAAATAACCTAAAATGTAAACATTGTCTGATATTATTAATTTGGCCACCACTGGGAGACGTGAAAATTGGGCTCATGAAACCTTCCTAGATTCCTTAATGTATGGCGAAAATCCAGCCCTGTAACGCCAGGCCCACGTTTCTATGGAGTTTGGTTTTCTCCTTTATATACATTTTTCGTTTATGTGTGTTCGCGAATAACTTCGTCGTTTATGAACCAATTTTGATGATTCTTTTTTTATTGGAAAGGAGATATTTCAAGGGTGCTATGATATGGAAACCAGGACCTGGTGATGAGATCCCAAAGAAATCGAGGGCAACCCTCAAATTCATAGGCACGTATTACGTGTTTCGTGCTTTTTCTGACGCTATTCAAGTATTCGCATCTAGCAGTCATCACTTCATGTTGATGAGCTGATGATGGAAGGCACTACTCCTCAACGGTTAGCAGTTGAAAGCAATAATAATAAGGGAATCTTGAAGGTTATGGGTTAGGTTTCTTGATTGAATGTTAAACAACTTTTTTTCCTTTGTTGGTAGACATAGTGGTAACATATTATATTTATTTGGGCTCTTCATTAAATAATTAAGGAAAAATAGTTTTTAATAGTTTTTAATGATATAAACAAGTTCACTCGATATTAAGCCCCCCCACACTTGCTATCTATTGTTTTCAAGACTGTTACACCTGTTCCTGGACACTTAACTTCACCATGGACACTAAACTTGCTGCCAGCCTGGATAACCTCCTACAGTTGTTTGGTTCCCGTATGGATGATTAAGAAGCAAAGCTGCAGCAGGCTTCCTCCACCACCACTCCAGCTTCACCTGATTTTACATCTATCGCACGTGAGTTTTCGCAATTGAGCTGCTTGCTGCTGGATATGATAGGCATGAAACTGCCATGCGTAGAAAAGTCCTGCTGTTCCATGGTGTCCCAGAGAACAAAAATGAAAATTTGCGTGTCATTGTCAACAATGTATTGTACAACCAAATTAAGTTGCCCGAGGTAGATGGGGACAAGAATATTATCCATGTTTGTCACAGACTCGGATACTCGCAGCAGAAGGCCCGTCCCATACTAGTACGTTTCTTCAGAATGGAGCACCGGCAACTGGTGTGGGATAACAAGAAACATCTCAAGGGTACTGGAGTAACCATCTCCGGGTTCTTGACACAAGCAAGGCATCGTGTGTTTGCGGCCGCTCGTAAGCATGTCGGCATGCCAAATTGCTGGTCCATGGAGGGCAAGATTGTCATTATCTGCCCGGACAAATCCCGTCACAAGATCGAAATGGCAAGCGTACTTCTCGATCTTACTGCCAAATTCCCGTCCACTGCAGCCGATACAGAGGATTTTGTACAGTCCGAAGAACTTGGGTCACCTAATGTTCCAGCGACGGCTACTCCTGGCAAGAGACCAAGAAAGACGCGTCTGCGCAAGTAACTCTTGTTGATACCGTTGTGCAGTCTATTTAAATTAACACTATCATTTTGTTTCTTCAGCCGGTGGTTAAACAAGTTATTTTAGTCTCTCTACCGCCGAACCTTTTATTATTTATTTTTTTATAAATTGTTAGCGCCGGTATTAATTATTGTTAATTGTCATGACTGTCATTGTCGTTGACGGCTAAAGCGTCAGTTTTTGACAGCTGTCAGTTTCATTTTTATGTGTCACATTACGTTTCGTTCTACGTTGTACTCGATCTTAATTCAATCGTTGTAAAATCGATTTTTGTATAAGTTTAAGTTAAAGTTAAGTTGTATTTTTATTTTTGTTTCTTCATTTTCTTGTATAAACGTTAACTTTAGTGTAATCTTAGTGTAGCTTAAATATGGTGTAAAATTTCTGCCAATACACTAGCAAGTTGGGGTGGTTTTTCTTTTAGTGGGAAACCTATAACTACTTTGTTTTTGTTTATTTAATTTAATTTTAGATTAATTTAATTTAATTTAATTTTTTTATTTTATTTTATATATAAATAATAATATATAATATATTATTATGGAAGATATAGCTGATCTTAACGACAGCTTCTTCTCGTGTTCTCCCTCTGATAGTTTTGTTAGTGCGGACAGTGACTGTTCCTCACCACTTACTTTACACGATAAAATGTCTTCTCTTTTCTCCAATGACCCTAAAAATCTACATATAGCTCACATTAATGCTCAGAGTGTTCCTGGTCACTATTCTGATCTTCTAGCATCCTTTAACAGTGCTCACCTGGACGCCTTATTAATTTCCGAATCTTTTTTGAAGCCTCCTCTCCTATCTACTCAATTTTCTCTCTCTGGCTTCGTTTTAATCCGTTATGATAGAACTGGCAAGGGTGGAGGAGGTGTTGCTATTAACTTGCGTACTGATTTACCCTACAAGGTGGTCAGCTCATCTCCTTCACGATATTCTGAATCGGCTGAATACTTGTTTTTAGAAATATCTTTTCATCATACTAAAGTTTTGCTTGCAGTGATATATAGGTAGCCCTAATCTACATATTGACTACTTCGATTCCCTTGACTCCACTCTTAGTAACCTTTGTCCGTTATACGAACACGTAATTTTGATGGGTGACTTTAATACTTGTTTGATTAAAAATGACGCTCGCTCGCTCAAACTCCTCTCCGTATTGTCTTCTTTTAATCTTCAAGTATTGCCTCTCTCCCCAAATCACTATTTTCCTAATTGTTCACCTTCTTTTCTAGACCTTATGATTGTTTCTTCTCCTAATAATGTTAAGTATCATGGCCAACTCACTGCTACTTTCTCCTACCACGATCTCATTTATTTGTCGTATCGCATCCGTGTTCCGAAGCGTAAGCCCCAGCTATTATATCTGCGTAACTACAAAGGCATAAACCTGGAAGCTTTGCAGCGTGATGCCAACAATCTCGACTGGTCCTCTCTGGCCTTAGCGGAAAGTATCGAGGAGAAAGTAAGTGATTTCAACACTAGAGTTCTCAACTTGTTTGACCAACATGCTCCTATCCGACGTGTCAAAGTGAGACATAATCCTACTCCGTGGATTACCACACAAATTAAAGAGCTGATGGCACGTAGGGATAAAGCTAAGAGTCGATATAAGCGCAGACCATCAGAGCTGAATCTCTCCTATTTCAAATCGTTACGCAATCGCTGTAGTCGTCTGTGTCAGGATGCCAAGAGACGATATTTCCACGACCAACTCAACAACCGTAGTTCTTCCGATGTTTGGAAATTCCTCAAGTCTGTAGGCATAGGAAAATCACCTACCAATCAGTGCAAAGATGTGAACCTCAACGACCTCAACAAACATTTCTCTTTCCTTCCCTTTTCCGTCGATTCGTCTGTCAAAGCTGTGACTCTAGAGAGCCTTACCAGATTGCCGTTGCCACAATGTATTCCTTTTAACCTTAGCGATGTTTCTGAGGATGATGTTAAGAAAACTGTTCTTGCGATTACTTCTTCTGCAGTCGGTAACGATAAACTGTGTTCGAGAATGGTTAGTCTTATCCTTCCCTCTTTACTTCCTGTTCTTACTCACATCTTTAATTATTCTTTCTCCTCTAGCTCTTTTCCTTCAGTTTGAAAGCAGGCTCACATTATACCCTTACCTAAAACTAACAATCCATCTTCGCTATCCCACTTTAGACCTATTTCTATTTTCCCATTTCTTTCTAAAGTTTTTGAGCATTTAGTTCATAAACAATTAGCATATTTCTTGTCGTCCAACTCTTTAATATCCCCTTTCCAATCTGGTTTCCGCTCAGGTCATAGTACTGTCACTGCACTCTTGAAAGTGACTGACGATATCCGCTGGGCAATGGAGAGTAAGTCACTTACCGTTCTTGTACTGCTTGACTTCAGTAGTGCTTTCAACTCAGTGGATTTCGATATTCTGCTTGGTATCCTCAAATCTTTAAATTTCTCTTCTTCTGCTTTAGCCTGGTTCGATTCATATCTTCGGGGACGCTCTTAGTGTGTTCGCCTTGATGATACTTTCTCTGATTGGTGCAGCCTAACCGAGGGTGTTCCTCAGGGTAGCGTTCTCTCTCCTCTTCATTTTTCAATTTTTATTAACATGGTTACCAGTGTTATCTCTTCCAATTTCCATCTGTACGCAGATGACTTGCAGCTCTACCGGCACTTCACTGTAGCTGATGCAGATTCCGCCATTACTGCTATGAATCATGACCTGGCTTGTATTAGCGCCTGGGCTAAGTCATTTGGTCTGCAGATTAACCCATCCAAATCTCAGGCCATGGTCATAGATAGCCGATTTGTTCGTGGTGCGGGTGTTGTTGCTTCCTTGATGCCTTTGTACCTCGATGGTGTTCGCATCGACTATACTGATACCGCCAAAGATCTGGGTGTAACTCTTGATTCTAATTTGTCGTGGCGGGCTCAGGTCAACGAGGTCAGTCGTAAAGTGCACTTTTCCTTTCATTCACTGAAAACCCTTCGGAGTCTCCTGCCTTTGAAGACTAAAAAATTAACCTGGCTCAAACGCTTATTCAGCCGATAATAGATTATGCCGACGCCTGCTACCTTGATGCTACTGAGGAGCTATTAAATAAGCTTGAGCGGTTGCAAAATTTATGTATTCGCTTTATTTATGGTCTCCGTAAATATGACCACGTTTCTCACCTTCGCAAAGAACTCAAGTGGCTCCCAATCCGCCTTCGCAGGAACACTAGGATCCTATGTCTCCTCTTCAATATCCTACACAACCCATCCTATCCTTCTTACCTGCGCGAGCGTTTTTCTTATGCCCGCTCCGCTGACGCTCCGTGTAGATCTCACCTTAGATCCATTCTTAAATCCCCTCCTCACAAATCCAGCTATTACTCCTATTCCTTCTCTGTCCATGCTGTAAGGTTGTGGAACTCACTTCCGCCTAGCATTCGGGACCTGAAGACTATCTCACAGTTCAAAATCAGAGTGAAAGAATATTACCTTTCCTCTCCATTGTGATCTTTATGTACATAATATGTATTTTATTTGTTTATGTATATTAGCATTATGTACTTATTTACGTATATATTACTATTTTCTTATACTTATGTGTATTTATTATTAAATAGGTTAAGTTAGTTAAGACACATAACACTGAATTATTTTCCGCTTCTCACACACTATAGTCTACATTTCTTGTTTTCATTTCTCCTTTTGCAGGTCTGCTGGCAGAAATTTCTTGTGAAATAAACAGTACCTTTGTACTAAACTGTTATATTATGTTGTTTTCCTGTGTTGTTTAGTAATTGTGTGTACATAAATAGTAAAATAAATAAATAAATAAAATAAATAAATGCGTTAGTAAATATTTCTATAGGATAATTATAAACAACTAAAAATGAAAAAATAAATATCCGACTTCAAAAACACCATAAAGTGAAAAATAAACTCTAGCTTCTGAAGTCGGTGGCAATAAAACGAAATCAAACAAACAAAATGTCACCGACTTCAGAAACTGATTTTTTTTTCTTCTGAATTTTATTTTTCACTTTTAGGTGTTTTTGAAGTAGGTTGTTTTTTTTTGCAAAAAAGTAGTTTTTACCTCCGCTATATTTCAACCATGAAATCTTGAAACAATTGAGGTATTTGATTGAAAACTAATTTTTATTGCACGGAACGTTGAAACGCCGCCACAATCAATACAAAATGGCGCCAATCATGGAGTTAGCCGGGCCATTTGAATAAAATGGATTTGACTGTTTTACGCATCACACTTTTTTGACGATTTTACGTTGACAGTGAGTTTTCCTGGTTTTACAGTCCGTTTGGCCTAGCTTTCTCTTACAGATTGTATAAAAATGTAATTTTGGCTAAAAGTGGAGTTAGCAGGTTTACACTCTTAGCCGACGATAATATATTAAAATTAAATAAGTCACCCTGTAAATTAGGGCCGGCATGTAAAATGTCGTTAATAGACTGACCCGATGTAGTTTTACAACTGGCATCTAGAACCACGCGAAGCTTAGTCGAAGCTTTATCCTCGCGCACTACGCCGTGATGGGGGATGTGATACGCTGGAAGAGATGTATCCCCACCATTAACAACGGGACTCAGAAAGCCTTTATCTAGGTAATCACGGATGACGTCATTGTAAGCGCCTCTCAACTTGAGCGACGCATCAAGTTTGCGTTCTAAACAATGAAAGCGTCTTAGGGCGGCGGCGTAGGAGTCACCTAACGAATACGGATTACCACAAAAGGGCAACGCCACAACATATCTGCCGTCGTCCTCACGAACGGTAGTAGCACAGAAGAAATCCTCACATTCTAGTTCCTTGCGGCTATGAGAGGGCGGTGCGGAGATTTCTTCAAGCTCCCAGAATCGCTTAAGCAGAGTGTCAATCTCATTATCCTGTATAACGGCACAACAAGACGTTGCGTAATCAGAAACGTGTGACGTAGGTACGGTACCCATAATCACATACCCCAATACCGTCTCAATAGCGGGAGGAATGTTTGATTGATCACTGCGCACGACATTATGTAGGAATACATGTGGTAACACTGCGGCGCCTAAGACGTCTATCTGAGCGTTCGGCAACGTATCCGTAATACGATCCACTACAAGAGAGGAGATCTCAAAGTTAATTTAATATGTAACGCCCACAATGTATCAATTTACCACAATTCAATGTTGATATGAAATAGACATCGATTATACACATTGTTATGTCTCAATTTAACACTAGGGTGGTTTAATGAAACACAGTTATATTTCTATTAGAGTGTGTGCGACACGTCCGCTCGCCTCGACTTCTGTCAACGTAATGCCGCGCGGGCGGGTCGCAGGAGCACATATTTATTTAATAATTTTACAGTACATCACATCTCTCCCTTTCAATATTTTTTTTTTTAAACTAATCACATTAACTACTTTGAATTTAAGCTACAAATGATTTTATATAATTCTAGTATTTCAATCATTTAAATCCTCTAGTTTTAATCTCCTAGTTTTAATCATGATCTTAATAATTTATCACAATACCAATTTAATCATCCGTGTCTATTTCTACATCACCGTCGTCTTTTTCCCCGTTTTCATTGTGAATTCTCCATTGTCCCTCTATTTTCTTGAGGTGAACTATGTTTCTTCTTATGTTTTGACCTGTTTCATCATTTTTTATATTTATATCACCTCCTTTAGCACTGATTACTGTGTGTGGCGTAGGGTTGAAAGCAGGTGTTAATTTATTTTCTTTTATCATGTTTTTAACATAAACCTTTTCTCCTATATTAATTTCATTCTCTACAGCTTTCCTTTTTCTATCTTCAATCAACTTTCCCTTTTCTTTTATGATTTTATCTCTATCATATACTTCTAGGTCCATACTTCGGTTTTCGACATCTACAGCAGAAGGGATTTTGTCTCGAAATTGTCTATTAAAAAATAATTCTGAAGGCGTCTTTCCAGTTGTACTATGGGGAGTGCGGAATACCTAGCCTAGAAAATATTTCTTTTAAAACATTAATGGTTTTTTTTTATTTTTTTATTTATTGTTTAATTGTTTCAGTTAGGGTTGACAAATTGGGAATCCACTTTCCGACAAAAATCCTAAAAAACTTAGAACTTCTTGGATGGTTTAAATGTCTCAATTGCTTTGATTTAGTAAGTGGTTTATTACTTGCCGGTGAAAGCTCGTGGCCCAAAATTTGTATTGTTTTTTAATTGAGAACACATTTATTTTTATTGGGTAAAACATTGTTTTCTTTTAGTTTTGCCGTTTGTATCGGTAAATCCCTTTGCTTGTAATAAACGTTGTGATTTCACTACGTTTTTTCACAACGTGATGAAAATCGTTTTTATATCGAATTTGGAGTAAAGTATTGCTTTACCAAATTTAGGAATCAGTTGCTCTTTTGACCATGATGGCTTTGTTGACTCCACGCATATGTCTAAACAAATACGAATATCATTATCAGGCTTTAGAATCGGTACCATTGGTGAAACCCAAGTGGATTTTGTTGGCCCTTGTTCTGCAATGTTTCAGGTAATGTCCTTTGAATCTACATTTCCTGCTAATTGTATTAATTGCAGGGCAGGAACTTATATCACCTTTGTGATTTCTGCTGCCACATTGGCTGCAAGGGAACTGTTATCACCTTTGTGATTTTTGCTGCCACATTGGCTGCAGGGAAACTGTATCAACTTTGTGATTTCAACCTCTTTTTTTAATTGTACATTTTGTACTTTTTGTGTCAATTTTGTTAAGGCGGGAACTTGTGGCATTTGTGCTTTTGCTATCGTGAAAATTGTTCATTTGCCGTTCTACGGCTTCTAGACAATTTGCTTCTGCAATGATATTTTCAACTGTTGCTAAAATGTTTTTTTTTTTTTTTTTAAATCGAAATACACTTTTCTGTTATTTGATCGATTATATTTTCATCTGCATTAGCAAAGTTGCATTTTGAGCTTTGACGCTTCAATCGAATCAGGAATGTTTCAGATTTTCTTTCCGATTCTTGGCTCATTAATCGGAAAATGTGTCTTTCAAATAAATAACTTTGTTTCTTTTTAACCGTGATATCGTAAATGTCAGTCGCGTTTGGATCAGTCGAATGAGCTCCAGGTAAATTAAAATATATGACTTGAAATGCTATGCCTCCGGCATGCAGTGAAATTGCACGTTTAATATTTTGATCCCTGGTATTTATTGCTATAAAATATATTTCTAGCACGTTTCCATTTTACTCAACGGGAGCCTTGGAGATTGAATTTGGCTCTTCACAATTAATTAAATGGTTCTATTGCAGGGATTTGTAATTGGGACATGTTGATCGATCTGTAAATACTGGAGAGGAAACCTCACCATAATAGTAATAAATCGATTCAAGATCAAGATCGATTCGACAAGTTCACTATAACTTTAACACAAATTTGTTGTTTAGTGTTAAAATGAACAAGCCCAGTCTTTAATAAAGGAATCACGTAACAACTTTGTTTATTTAGTTTTAAATTTATCGTATCCGGCTAAAGAGCTTTGTGACTTCATTTAGCACTCACAATAAAGAAACTCTACTTTATTCGACAAATCATAAAAGTAACAGACCCTTATTATACTCTTCAAGTGTACCGTTATACTTGTTACTAAGCTAAACGGGTACTTGACACAGAGGTGATTTATTTTTAGGTGACGATAGCCAGTGCAAAATGCATTCTAGATTTTGTTAAAATCATTAGCCATAACGGATTTCAGTTTTAATAGCAGATAACATAATAATTTATGTATCTACTTTACTTCGGGTTGTCGAAGGGGCACTTGTTTAAAACTGGGGAACTTTGCGAGTAGTGTGCTCGTGGTACATATCAAACACTTGTTCAGTTTTAATAGCAGATAAATTAATTTATCTACATTACTTCGACATTGTCGAAGGGGTACTTGGTTAAAACTGGAATTTACGAGTAATTTTCTCGTGGGAACATTATTTTTATTGAAATTTATTTCAATAGAACACATGGTCTTTGCGAACGGATTTGGTCAACAATACGTAGGTCAGGGCAGTATATTTAATGACAAAATAAAGAAATAAATGGATTATGAAAGCATTGCACTCATCACACACACGATCTTGTTTCAAGTTATAAATTAGTGAGTTGTTATATGAGTAAATGATGTTTAGTTTGTATTTTGTTTCACAAACACCTTTACATGTCAAAATGTTACGCAGTATCTACATCGGTTTATGCAGCACACCAGCTGACAGTCGACGTAGATTTTGCATAGACAAACAAATAATATTTTTTTAACAAATTGTAATATAATATGGGCTAAATGTTAATAACATAGGATTATGTAGAACTTACAAAAAAAATATACTAGAACAAAGCACCTAAAACTAAAAACCATAGTAACTAAAATATATTATTAAAAGGAGTCCCTTTAGGCAAGGTTCCGAAGATACTGGCAGCGTTCCCCCTTTGAATAGCTAGACTAATTCTTTGTCCGAGGTAGCTGCCAGCTCTTCGGTCTCCTGTGACGTCGACCAACCTTTTCGTAATTTCCTTAAAAAGCCTTATAGCGGTAGGACCCCACGGACCAAGTGTCTCGACACCGAATGGGACAAAATAAGTTGTTATAATAAACATACAAGAAAGTATATTTGTTAATAGTATTTTTTGCTACACCATCACACCAGTTATCCGTGAGGCAGAGGTGTATCAAATATTATTCGACCAAACGCATGTTAAATAAGTATGAAAAAATTGCTTCAAGTACTACGGAAATTAACCTTTATACCTACTTGGTAGCGATATGCAAAGCAACGATATGCTTTTATAGAATTCATAGATAGAATAGCGTTTTTATTACATAAGACTGAACTTTTGGATTGGAACATGAATCATTTAATTTTGTGGAATTGCATATACTAGTACGTACAGTTTTATTTATACCAGTATATGAGGAACTTGATGGGTGCTTACCCATTGGAATAGTGTACAGTATGTATTTTGTCATTCTCTTTCGACTTGGCTAATACTTACAGGCACGATCGTGTAGTGTGTGTAAGACAACCTCCCTATATAAATGTAACTTAGTATGTAAGTGGGGCATTAAAGGTTTATACTTTAAACAAGACGGTTCTTTCATTGGTCCCGAACACCGAACAGTACATGGCGACCCTGCCTGTAACTGGCGCTGGACCAACCGTGACCACCTACCGCGAATTACTCAGAATTTTAAAATAAGTGAGACAATGTGTGTTCAACTCAGTACTTCAAATAACGGACTACAAAGAAACGGACGAGTTTTAATTAAAAATGTGTCAGTCAACCCAAAATAAGGAGGAGGTTATTCTAAACCAAAACGCAGCTGGCTCCAATAATGGCAATGCGCAGCAAAACCTTGGCTGGCATCTGGGAATAAATAGTCTGATTATGACATTTTGGCTGTTATGGGACTGATTGTGTTCCTATACATGGCATACAAATTTTACGAGAAATGCCATAAACAGTGGATAAGGCAAGAAGTGTTCCACGCTACGTTCCGGAGCTTCCGATCTTCTTCGAGACGCAGGACATCACCGCCGAGTGCTGCTGAGCGTTCAGTGGGTGCAGAGCCTACAGGAAAGTGAGTGCGTGAAGTGATGTCAAGTGCGCGTATTATTGCCTCAATGTGCTAGTGCGATAGTGCGATAAATGTTCGGTGTGACCTCTCCATAATTTACCAGGACTTGTAAGGATTCCAACTTTTTATTAGATTTTATTTTTAATATTACTATCTTGTAGACCTATTGTTCTTAGATGTTAAAACACATGCCAAGCTTGTTTTTTTTTATTATTTAAAATAATATTTTTGTATAAGAATATGTAGGTAAGTAACTATCTCCTGGTATGTTATTATAAAAAGTGTTATGGCTGATGAGCTAAATGAAATTTTAACAAAGCTCAAATATATAAAAGATTATCTCACGAAGTTGGGACCAGCCAGGAGATCGGTACAAGATTTAAGTGCTAAATATAAACAAGCTAACGACTTGTATGATAAGTTTAATGTTATTTGCACGCACATAGAGGATAAGGTATTGAGAGGAGAAATTAAATTATCAGATTTTAAACTTTTAGAAGACACATATGCAAACATAAAATCTACTTTCCTTAAAGTAAAATCACTTTGCTCTGTTGTGGAATCGGAAAACATCAACTCCAACATGGAAAAATTTGATTTAAAAACGGCAATTTCATTGCTGCCTGTTATGACTGGTGACGAAAATGTTACCAAATAATTGATAGCCAACGTAGAGATGTATGAAGCTATGTTAAACGACACAGATAAAACATCCTTAATTAGTTTTATATTAAAATCAAGATTGTCGGAAAACGCAAAATTGCGAATGTCTCAAAACTATCTTTCAATTGCAGAATTAATAAGGGATATGAAATGTTTCCTACTGTCGAAAAAGTCCGATACAGCAATCCAAAGTCAATTACAGCGAGCAAAGCAAGGTGGAAAAACTATAGAAGATTTCGGTAAGGATATCGAGACTATGTTTGTTGACTTGACCATTTCACAGGCCGACGGGGATTCTCAGAAGTACGAAATTTTAAAATCAATAAACGAGAAAAATGCGATTAAAAGATTTTCGGACGGCCTGAGAAATAGTCGTGTTAGTACTATTGTAGCGGCACGCAATTATAGCACGCTGAAAGATGCTATCAGGGGAGCAATGGATGAGGAGCTATCGTCGCAACCTGAAAGCTCAATTATGAATTTCGGGCACACTAGAGGTAAGTTTAATAACTTTCAAAATCGTGGATATGGTCATCAGAGAAGATATAATTATATGAGGAGGCCTATGGCGCAGCCGATACGTGGAAGAGGAGCGCGTACGGAAAATAACTTTGGTAACTACCACACGAATAACAGAGGTAGGTCCAATTACTATAATCGTGGTAACCGCGGATACCAAACTACGTATTATTCTCGAGGAAATAGGTTCCAAAATAATAGAAATAGTAATAACCAAATGAATATGGCTCAACCAACGACATCGGAAAATTCTCGGGAAAACCAGCAGAAAAATTCGGAAAAAGTAGAATCGGTGCATAGTTTTTTTCGTGCATAACAAATCAAATACGATATGTGACAGCATAAATTCGGTTCCCATGAGTTTATTCGGCGTTACTCAGAATTGGTTAGTTGACACAGGTGCATCATTGTCCGCCGTGAAGTACGAGAAATTAGTTTCGCAAGACATTCCATTTCATGTAGAGAGAATTTGTGTCAAAGGTATTGGTGGGAATATTTATTCTGATGGGTATGTTTATTTGAACTTACAAGTAAACAATACCGAATTGACTCATAAGTTTTACGTATTTAAAAATTTACCATGTCGTACAGATGGAATCTTAGGTCAGGACTTTTTAACTAAATTTAATTGCATATTGAACTACGAATTAAATACTTTGTCCATTCAAACAACTATAGGAACTATTATCGTAGACTTAAGAATGGGAAAACTTGGTACTAATAACTACATGGTAGTACCACCACGGTGTGAATCGGTACATTACGTTGACACAAATATAGATCGAGATTGTGTCATATTCCCGCAAGAACTTTGTGATGGAATTTATTTAGCAGGTGCAATCGTTTCTCCGAAGTCAGGAGAAATACCTTTAAAGATTTTAAATACCAGGGACAATTCTGTACAACTGAGTTATTTTACACCACGCATAGATTATTTAAGTAATTATAATATTTGTAATTTCGAAACAAATGTAGTTAACGCAGATAGGGTGAAAAAGTTATTTAGGCTTTTGCGTTTGGATCACTTAAATACGGAAGAGAGAGTATCTATTGAGAAAATTTGTGCGAAATATTCAGATGTTTTTTATATGGATGAAGATAAGTTAGGGGTAACTAATATTTATCAACAAACTATACAACTGAAAGACAATGCTGTACCAGTTTATACTAAACCGTATAGGATACCAAAATCGCTAAAACCAGAAATGGATAGGCAAATTGGAAAGATGTTGGAAGAAGATATCATAGAAGAATGCCAGAGTGAATGGTCTAGCCCAATACTTCTTGTACCAAAAAAGAATGATAATTCGGACGAGAAGAAATGGCGCGTTGTGATAGACTATAGAAAGCTGAATGAAGTAGTGAAAGACGACAAATTTCCATTGCCTAATATAAACGACATATTAGATTCTCTGTCTGGTTCTGTGTATTTCAGTCATCTGGATTTGACACAGTCATACTATCAATTAGAACTTTGTCCGGAAAGTCGAAAATATACTGCTTTTACCACAAATAAGCAATATCAATTAAAAAGATTGCCAATGGGTTTAAAAATTAGTCCAAGTGCGTTTAGCCGCGCTATGACAGTAGCCATGTCCGGATTAAATTATGACAAGTGTCTTATTTATTTAGACGATCTTGTTTGTTTCGGCCGTAATATTAATCAACATAATAAGAATTTAATCGATATTTTGGAAAGATTGCGAAAAGTTAACCTTAAAGTTAACCCGCTTAAATGCAATTTTTTGAAAAAGGAATTGTTGTATTTAGGACATGTGATTTCAGATAAAGGCGTTAGCCCAGACCCGCAGAAAACCAAAGCTATTCAAAATTATCCTACGCCATCTAATAGTGATGAAATCAAAAGATTTGTAGCATTTGCTAACTATTACCGAAAATTTATTCCTCATTTTGCCGAAATTACTATCCCATTAAATTTATTGTGTCGTAAAGGCGTTCAATTTAAATGGACCGAAGAATGTGAGAGCTCATTTATACATCTAAAACAATCTCTCATGTCTCCACCAATATTGCAATACCCTGATTTTTCTAAGGACAATGAATTTATTTTACATACGGACGCGTCTGGCGTCGCAATTGGTTCTATCTTATGTAATAAAAATGATTTACCAATAGCGTATGCAAGTCGTACATTAAATAAAGCAGAAGTTAATTATCCAACGATAGAAAAAGAGTTGTTGGCCATAGTGTGGTCAGTGCGTTATTTTCGACCTTATTTATATGGTAAAACATTTACTATAAAAACAGATCACAGACCATTAGTATATTTATTTAAAATCAAGAGCCCAAGTACACGTTTAATAAAATTTAGGTTAAGTTTAGAGGAATATGACTTTAAGATTGAGTATGTGAAAGGGGCGAATAATGTGGCTGCAGATGCATTATCTCGCATAGTTTTGACATCGGATGAGTTAAAAGAGATGAATAGACATTCAATAACGGTTATGACTAGGCGAATGAAGAGAATGCAAGATGATGTGCCTAGAGACCCTGATTCGGTTGCTAACAATTCTACAGATTGCAAGGCTGATCACCCGAATGTCGTAGAAATGCTTAAAAAACCGAACGCAGGAGTGGAAATGAAATACGGGACTTTTAACAATAAAAATAGTGACGAGACATGTGTACAATATGACACATTCTTATATTTACCTTCAAGGTACATAATTTACACTGATATCGATACTCGATCATGTACTGCGCGAGCCGCGTTCGTGAGAGATATACAATATTTTTGTAATAAAATGAATATTCAAGAAGTATATATTATGAAAGATAAAAATAATATAAAATTAATAGAATGGTTAACCAATGAGATAAGAAATAATTCGAAGTGGTCCGGACCACGACTTTGTGTTATTAAAGGAGTAACTAGAATAGATGATGTTGACGACAGGAGAGTCATATTAAATGATTTTCATTTATTGCCCACTAGTGGACATGCAGGCGTTAGGCGCATGCTAAATAATATTAAGCGTTACTTCTATTGGCCAAATATGTGCGAGGATGTTAAGAAGTTTGTTAAGAGATGTGATTGCTGTCAGAAGCAGAAGCACTCTTTGCCAACTAAACAGCCTATGGAGATTACATCTACGGCACAAAGTGCTTTTGATAAGGTATATTAAGATATTGTAGGCCCATTAGAAAAAGATTATCATAATTTTTCATACATATTAACTATACAGTGCGAACTGAGTAAATATGTGGAGGCTTATCCATTAGAAACTAAAGATAGTTGTAGTGTAGCTAGAGCATTTGTTGAAAATTTTATTCTTAGGTATGGGATTCCACGCGTTATAGGAAGTGATAGGGGAACAGAGTTTATATCGAGTACAATGACCGAAGTATGCAAATTATTAGAGATTAAGCATATTTCGTCAACAGCTTATCACCATGAATCATTAGGATCCTTAGAAAACACCCATAAATCACTAAATACATTTTTAAGAATACAAACTGATAATAATTCTAGATATTGGAGTAATTGGTTGCAATACTGGTGTTTTTCCTATAACACAACCGTACACAGTGAAACAAAATATAGCCCTTTTGAACTTGTTTTCGGGAAAAAATGTAATTTACCAAGTAATTTGAATACAAACTATGTAGAACCATTATACAATACAGATAGTTATCCATTGGAACTAAAATACCGTTTACAAAAATCTCAGTGTGATGCGAGGCAAAATTTAATCAAAAGTAAAGAACTAAGGAAATGTAATTTTGATAAATATGTAAATCCAATAACTTATAAAAAGGATGATCTGGTATTAGTTAAGAATGAGACTGGTAATAAACTAACTAATCCAGTTTATACAGGTCCGTATAAAGTTTTACAAGATTTATCACCAAATGTAAAAATATTGAAAAATGGAAAAGAAGACATTTTACATAAAAACCGTACAAAATTATATATTAAGCCAAATTAATATGTAAGTAATAGCCATAAGTTGTTTATCTTATAAGCGCACTATACTCTATAGAATTGGCTATGTCTAGCCTTCTAATTAATGCACAATATTATGTCAAACATTTTTTTTATCTGTTTTTTTTTTAAATAACGAGGGAGGTGTAGTGTGTGTAAGACAACCTCCCTATATAAATGTAACTTAGTATGTAAGTGGGGCATTAAAGGTTTATACTTTAAACAAGACGGTTCTTTCATTGGTCCCGAACACCGAACAGTACAATCGGTTGTTGTTGTGTAGTCGGTAGCTTATTGAAAAAGAGCAAAAGTCAAGTCTACTCGCAAAAGATTGTTTTAAAGAAATCCGTGCACTAATCATATTATCTTTCTTAACTATATTAATTTATTACCTGTTAATTGCATACAAATAAAATTAAGATTCTATGAACGATAATAATTACTGTTTACATAAGTACTTAGTCGTGCGGTATTACTCAGAATGTAAACAGTGATAGTTAAATTTAATGTGGGTAAGTCGAGAATCGCACGGAGAATATATCTCACTTCGATTTGGTAGTGATAGTTCTGCGGTATTTGTACAATGTGGGTATATAGTTATAGAGGAATGTGCACACCAGCTACACAACAACATTTTATTGGTAAGTATTAGCAGGCACTGGTTTTAAGGCTATTTTGACCGAAGATATCAATCGTCAATAAGTAAGTTGCTTACACTTTAAATATTTCTGATTTTACTAAACAATATGTTTATTTATGTCCATATTCCTTTTTAAAATAGATTAAGTGAAAATCAAAAACAATATTTAATTGTGACGAAAGATAACCTCGGTCATTTGCATTTTTTTATTTTAATTATCTTTTATTTTACTAACGTTCTTTTATCCTCGTCGCCAATGTTATGTCTCAATTTAACACTAGGGTGGTTTAATGAAACACAGTTATATTTCTATTAGAGTGTGTGCGACACGTCCGCTCGCCTCGACTTCTGTCAACGTAATGCCGCGCGGGCGCGTCGCAGGAGCACATATTATAAGCTACTCATATTTCTTTGATATTTGGTGCTGTAATTTTTTTTATTTTTTATTATAAACTAGCTTTTGCTAGCGGCTTCGCCCGCGTGAAAATGACGATTTTCCATACAAACTTTCATCCCCTATTTAAGTCCCTTAGGGGTTGAATTTCGAAAAATCCTTCCTTAATCCTTGTCTACATTATAAAGGGAACCTCTGTGCAAAATTTCAGCTTTCTCGGTCCAACGGTTTGGGCTGGGCGTTGATGAGTCAGTCAGTCAGTCAGTCAGTCAGTCAGGACTTCTCTTTTTATTTATAGATAGATAGATAGATAAAGATAGATATATATATATAGATAGAAGAAGATGGGCTTGCTCTTGACTACAATCTTGCCCTAGGGGCAGAGATGATGTCGACGATGGAACGAGCTTACCCAGTAGAAGCCTGTTTACTCGCGACTTAAACAGATTAGGGTTATATGAACTCGGAAAAACCGACGCAGGCAGGGAATTCCACTCCTTGGCTGTGCGCATAATAAAGGACCCAGCAAAGCGCTTTGTTCGAATGTGTGGAATGTCGACTAGGTATCGATGATACCCTGCAGTACGTCTAGTCTCCCGATGGAAGAAGGGAGATGGTGGGATCAGCTCGTGGAGCTCTTGCGCACACTCTCCGAAGTACAGTCTGTAGAAGACCGACAGACATGCGACTTTGGTGGGCCAGGCTATGTAGCTTGATAACCAGCTTATCGTCACCAATTAGCCTCCTGGCTCTGCGCTCTACAGAGTCAAGTGTGGCTAGCTGGTATTTGGCTGAGCCATCCCAAAGGTGACAGCAATACTCCATGCCAGACCGGACTTGAGCTTTATATAATACTGAAAGCTGTCCAGGCTTGAAGTACCGCTTAACCTTGATTAGGATGCCCAGCTTTTTCGCCGCAGTTTGAGCTTTCGACTCGATGTAGGTGCCGAAGTTCAGATTCGCGCTCAACTTCGTGCCAAGAAGCTCGAGACTGTCAGTAACTTGTACAGACGCACTCCGGAAAGTAGGGGCCAGATAAAACGGACTCCTTTTGGCGGTGAACAGACACACTTGCGTTTTGGTGGCGTTGAAATCTAACAGATTCTCGTCACCCCACTCGGAGACAAGTCTTAAGGCTGAATTCGTTCGCTCTACCATGGCCTCTCTTAATGAACGTACTTCATCACCACTGGCTTTTTGCGCTAAATGTATAACTCTCCATGACAGTGCTGTCATCTGCGTACCCAACAATACCAGGAACAAGTGCAATCATTGATGTGCAGCAGGAAAAGTGTCGCGGAGAGAACAGACCCCTGAGGAACTCCGGCACCGATAGCCATAAGGTCAGAGGAGCAGCCATCAATGACCACTCGGATCGACCGTTCACTCAGGAAGTCAGATATCCAGCAGCAAAAGTCAGCGGGAATGCCGTATGCCGGAAGTTTGCTCAACAAATTCGCGTGCCAAACCCTGTCGAAAGCCTTTGAGATGTCCAGCGACACGGCAAGGGCCTCGCCGTGTTTCTCGATGGCCTCACCCCAGCAGTGCGTAGCTAACACCAGAAGATCCCCAGTTGACCGTCCCCGGCGAAAACCATACTGACGGTCGCTGAGTAGGTCGTTCGCTTCAAGGTGTGCCAGCAGCTTACCGTTGAGTACCCTTTCCATTACTTTATAAAGTATGGAGGTGATGGCGATTGGTCGATAATTACAGGGGTCGGCACGACTACCCTTCTTGGGTACTGGTTGTACATTAGCAACCTTTCAGGAGTTCGTCACCGTTCTGGTTTTGAGAGAGAGCCGGTACAAGCGTGTCAACACAGGAGACAACTCAGGCGCACAGTTTCTTAAGACCCTTGCTGTTATGCCGTCCGGACCGCTAGCCTTATTCACGTCTAGGCTCTGAAGTACTCTACGAACCTCTTTCAAGTGTATTGTGATCTCCGGCATTGAAGAATCACAGCGAGGAATCGTTGGTGGCTGTTTAGACCCAGTATCTAGACGCGAATTGCTCGCAAACAGAGATGCAAATAAATTTGTCTTCTCGGTAGCGGAGTGAGCCAGCGACCCATCCGGTTTTTGCAGGGGGGGTTGTGAGGACCGGCAGAAATTAGATTCAACCGATTTTGATAGGGACCAAAACTGTTTACTGCCAGAAGGATAGGACGCCAGTTTGGCCCCTATGCGACTGACGTGGTCGAAACGCGCCTTTCGGATCACCCGCTTACAGGACTTTGCGGCAGAATTGAAAGCTCTTTTCTTCGCGCGAACCCGACGCGCTCGAACTTTACGGTCGCGACCTTGTACCCAGGCTTTGTATGCAGACTGTTTTCGGGCCTCAGCACGAGCACAGTCCGCATTAAACCATAGACGGGCCTTGTGACCGAGCGGTATGTCAGAGAATGGAATATAGTATTCCATTCCCTGCCGTATCACGGCCGCAACCGCCACAGCTGAGCAAGTGGGGTCGCGCGCAGAAAAACAAACTGACTGCCAAGGGAAGGACGCAAAGAAGTGCCGCATCTCATCCCAGTCTGCTGACTCGTATCGCCAAACTCGCCGCTCGCCTTTAGGGCTATCATCAGGAGGGGAGCTGACAGATATGGACTTCACCAGACAGTGGTCAGATGTTCCCAGTGGGGCTGATACCGATACTGAGTGCCTGTCTGGGTCAGTGGTCAGCAGCAAGTCCAAGCAATTAGGTGTGTGTCCATCAACATCCGGCACCCGCGTAGCTTCATTCACCAGCTGAGTGAGATCTAGCGACAATGCAAATCTGCGCGCCTCTCTCCCAGCATGGTCAGTTTTCTAGAACAGGAACAACCACTCATCGTGGTGGGCATTAAAGTCCCCCAGAAAAAGAATCTCCGCCGTTAGGTACCGTTGCTGGGCACAATCCGCCTTTTCCATTAGGTGTTCGAAAAGCCTGGTCGTCTCCTGGTTACCGCTGTGCGACCGGTAGACACCGACGTAGAGAGATTTCTCGACCCCGGTGTCCACCAGTATCCAAATTGTAGATAACCCTGAATCCTCAAAGCAACGGAGATGCCGACAGCAAACGTCATCGCTGACGTACACACAGACCCCAGCTCGCTTTACGAACCTATGTTCAAGCGAGTAACCTGGGTAGTTGAGGTACGCCACGTCTGACGGAGTCGCTATCTGCGTCTCCGTTAAAAAGAATAGGTGCGGCTTCTCGGTCTCGAGGTGGTGGTGGACCGGATCGAGATTTGAGTGTGTTAGAAATTGAATGTAAATCTTTAAGTATATGTATTAATATCCACCAATTAATAAACTGTGTGTCAAGATGATTACTCGTTATTTAATGTGTTTGAAAGTATCTCTAAAGAAGTGTGCTTCGTGGAGAAGAATGGACAAGAAACTCCACGGGAAGATCTTTTAAGGTATTATACAATGACAACCTGACGTTGTCCTTGATTGTCTCAAGTTATAGCAATTTATCAGTGTACTTATACAATAAGCAATATAAACCATAATAATTATGGTACATATCTCTAACACATAGTAATCAGGAATATTCATAGAATGATATTAAATAACTTACATAAACATTGTGGATCCTTTAGAGAAGGAGTGGGTAGATGGCGCTGCGCCTACGTAAACATAGCTCCGTGTATAAATAATTCGCAATATTAGAAAAAGTGGAAAAAAGGACTAAATTAACCTCTAATCTGTAAATAACCAAGTGATACTCGAGTGCAACTGTTATCTATTAAACCTGTGAACATTTATAGAAGTTATACCCGTGACAATATCATAGTGACTGTGAACCAAATAACATCTTTACTTATGAATAATCTCATCCCAGATGTGACAGTACTGAACCGAAAAGTCAATGTTAGCATTCCTTTGAACAATTTCCAGTGAAAAAATCCTTCGTTATCGTAAGTAAAGATGTGGATTTGTGTGAAAAACGGTCACAAGTTTTAAAGCAAAATGTGCAATTCACCCCTGCATGTATTTGGGAAAAGTGACATCTAGTGCCGAGTAGCAGAACTTGGTATCGATGAATATTGCTACACTCTTTTGTCAATAGATGGCGTGGATCGCAATTTTGTAAGCTATATAAAAATTGACCGATGTCGTCAAAGACATCATTTACATAAAGATGGATAGCTTGGAGAGGCGAATGAGTCGGAATAAGGTTACTCTAAGAAAAAAGAAAGTAAATATTTCCTATGAATCAGTAAACTTATCCAACGTATCCTTCTCATCAATCACGTCTAACCCTTATACAAGAAGTTTACCAGATGTATCCATAACCCACACAGAAGATGTAAAAGCACTAAAAGAAGAAATATACAAACTAAAAAGTGAATTAGAAAGCGCACACCTTGAAATTGACACTTTAACAACTGAAAATAACGAACTAAAACAAAAAACTATTGAACAAGCCCGAAAAATAACACAGTTTAAAGAAGTTTACCATGGATCTCCAACTCACAAAAACTCTGTGCGAAAAAGAAAACCCAAAAGTAGAGGTAATGGTAATCTATTGGACGAGACCATTGCTGCCTGCACCGACAACAACGACCAGGAAGATATTCTTACCTCTCAGCCGACAGATGTCGCTACTGGTACATTACAACGGCTAAACACGGAAAAGGAAAATAAATCACAGCATTCACAGCCCATCTGTAGCAATGAAAACAAGGCTGAATCATTAAATGTTACCAATAAAAATAACATATACATCTTCGGAGATCAGCAAGCCCACGGTCTCAATAAAACCTTAACGAACACCAGGTCCAATAGATGGAATGATAACTACAAAATAAGTTCTTTCATCAAGCCAGCGGCTACGAGTGCACAAATACTTAATAGTTGCAACGATGACTTCATAAAGATATTAACCCCGGACGATATTATAATTTTAGTCATTGATTTGAGTTTCGCGTACAGCCAATCACGCGGTTTTGAAGGCTTCTATTCAGAACCAGGCTAAGAGAAACAAAAGAGGAAGGTAATGTACTCACGGGATACTGGGAGCCTGGAGATCACCACACTGTTAACGAGCAGTCGTATTTTCACGGTATTTTTGAGTATAGTCTTCGCGGAGAAGATGGGCTGGCCAGCCGCTCGTTATTTGAGTTCGAACTGAAGTTTTTGTTTTCTTCCGTCAGAGGGCGCGAGCGGTCCGACGATATGATGTTTGGATACGCAACGTTTGGATGTCGCGTGTGGCGGCAGATTTAAATTAGGAATACAAGGAAGGAATGAGGATTAACTGGGAAAGCATCCCAAAGCCTGTTCATATCCCCCCATTTGAAATCAACCGGTGATTTCATAAGATAAGATAGATGAAGTTCGAGACTTACGGCCTATGCAGATTCATTTGTCATAATGCTGATAAGATTCTAAGATTAAAGCTAAGCTGATAAGAACAAAATAAGTTTAAATGTAATAGATAAGTCTGATATACATATACTAGATACTTGAAAAATGGTTAAGTGTTTTATGTGCGTTAAATTATAAGTATGAAAATATAATGCAGATAAGTTAATTATTTTGCTCAATTGGAAGAGGACAAATTTTGACAGCAGGTCTTACAAGTAAGCCTTTAGATGTTTTGACTGTCACAACACGAGTAATGTCATCTTTACCCGGATGGAGCTGTACAACGCGGCCCAACCTCCATTCGTTGGCAGGTAAGTTGGGTTCATAAATGGTAACAAGATCGTTCAGTCTTGGCTGATGGTTGCCGTGTTTGAACCATTTCATTCGCTGTTGTAAGGTATGCAAATAATCCCTTTGCCAAGTGCGCCAAAAGCTTTGTGAGAGGCACTGTAATAGCTGCCAACGAGTACGTAAGGTCTCGTTTTCCGCGTACCTTGGTTCAGGAAGAGATACTAAAGGTCGACCGATGAGGAAGTGACCAGCTGTAAGAGCGTCAACCTCGCCGGGATCGGAAGATAGTTCCACTAAGGGTCTTGAGTTTAACATGGCTTCCACCTTCGTTAAGATAGTGTAATATTCTTCAAAGGTAAGAATCTGGGATCCTATGATACGTTTGAGATGGTATTTTGTTGATTTTATACCGCTCTCGAAAATGCCTCCGAAGTGAGGACCGGAAGGAGGATTGAGTTTCCAAGTGATTCCTCGAGAAGCGAGGTGACTGTTAATACTATCGCTTTCGCGGTTGAGCATTTCCCTAACTTCCGACAAGTAACGCCTGGCACCTACGAAGTTAGTGCCACCATCTGTGACTATGGAGTGACAAAGTCCTCTCCGCGATACAAAACGATCTAAGGCCGCTATGAATGCTTCAGATGTGAGCTCAGTAACCAGCTCGAGATGAACGGCCTTGGTCGCGTGGCAGACTATGAGGCAAAGATAAGCTTTGTAAGTTTTAGCGCTACGACGTCTACTTTCTTTTATCATAAAAGGACCTCCGAAGTCGATGCCTATTGTTTGAAAACAATGACCCGGGTGTAGTCGAGAAGGTGGAAGATCACCTTGTAAAGGTTGAAGTGGAATAGGTTTGACTTTAAAACAGGTCACGCATTTAGATAACCGTGATCTGATAAGATTTCTAACGCCGAGTATCCAAAATCGACGCATAATTAAAGATTGGAGTAGGCGAGGCCCACAGTGAAGATAAGTTTTATGATAGCGGTCAATAAGAAGAGTACTCAATCGTGAAATCTTAGGTAAGAGGTATGGATGTTTGACTTGACTTGGTAAGGACGCGTGTTTAAGGCGTCCCCCCACTCGCAAGATTCCGCGAGTGTCAAGAAAAGGAGAGAGTTTAGATAAGTGTTTGGGTAAAGGTTTATTGGATGTTATTAAAGATATGACATCATTAAAACTTTGATGTTGAACATATTTTGTTAAATGATCTAAAGATTGGTTTAATTCAGTGGCTGTCAGATAAGGTAATAAGTTACGCTGAGAACGTTTAGCTTTTGCGTTGTGGATGAAACGGTAGATCCATGCAACCACTCTTTCCACTTGAGAAAGAGAGGAGTGGCGTTCCATGATGGAAGTAAGCAATTCAGCTTCACGTGTCACACCAGTATGACACGCGCGTGATGGAGGCTTAAGTTCTGGTAAGCTATCGGACATTTCAACTGCTGAAGCAGGCCAGTTGCAAGTTTCGTTGGACAGCCACTGAGGACCAGACCACCAGAATTGAGATGAAGATAAAGATAGGCATGATAAGCCACGACTACAGATGTCGGCTGGGTTGTCATGGGTGGACACATGTCGCCACTCAGCTGACACAGGACTGTCATTAATTAGGACTACTCTGTGGGCAACGAAAGTTTTAAGCTTGTGTGGCTCAGTGTTCAACCACGACAACACAGTCGAGCTGTCTGTGAACAAGATAGATTTATTTAAGATGATTTTTGAACTAAGCAAAGAATGAATGCGATTTATTACTTTGGACAGTAATACAGCACTGCAAAGCTCTAAGCGGTTGACAGTCAACACTTTTAGAGGTGCTACTTTGGACTTAGCAATCAAAAGATAAACTTGTACGTCGTGAGAGGTAACGACACGAAGGTAAACACAACATCCATATGCTTTAGTGGATCCATCACAAAATCCGATGAGTTGAAATTCCTTAGACTGAGAAGGTATAATCCTACGAGGGATTTCTATCAGTTTTAAGTTATGAAGATCCGCTATAAAGCTTTGCCATTCTATAGCTATGTCTCTGGGCACAGGTTCGTCCCATGAAAGATTAAGACGCCACAAGTCTTGAAGGAGCAATTTGGCTTTTAAGATAAAAGGTGTGAGCCACCCAAGAGGATCGAAAATACGTGCGATGCTAGATAAGATGGAACGCTTAGTACATTCTTTGTCCTCGATTGGGGACTGTGAGTAACTAAAGTTGTCACTCACAGGATCATATTGGACTCCTAAGATTTTTAACGTTGATTTGTCACTTTCTTCAGAGAAAGGTTTAGGTACTTGACAATGATCTGCAGGCAAAGTTTTAATAAAGGATTGTGAATTGCTACTCCATTTTCGGAGCTCTAGTTGAGCACAGCCTAATAAACTGATAAGTTGATCTTTTAGTTCTATGGCTTCGCGTACAGAGGGCGCGCCGGTCGTTATATCATCGACATATGTCTCGTGAAGGAGAGCTTCAGCTGCGCGTGGGTACGCGGCGCCATGGTCGGCTGCTAATTGATGGAGGGTACGGATGGCCAGATAAGGTGAGCTACTAACTCCGTAGGTGACAGTCGCAAGTTCGTACTCTTTTACTGGATCACTAGGAGATTCTCGCCATAGTATGTGTTGAAAGTTCCGATCCTCCGGTCTAATTAAGATTCCTCTATACATCTTTGAGATGTCACAAGTTAAAACTACTGTGTGTAATCTGAAACCGGTTATGATATCTACAATATCCACTTGAAGCTTAGGGCCAGTGAATACAATATTGTTTAAAGATAGACCGTTAGTAGTTTTAGAACTAGCATCGAAGACTACTCTCAATTTAGTCGTCGTGCTCTCTGGGCGAACGACGCAACTGTGAGGGATAAGATAACGATTGAGAGTAGGTACCGTTGGGTTAGGTACCGGATACATATGATTTAAATTCTCGTACTCGCGCATAAAATTAACATAATCGGATTTAAGTTCAGTCTGACGATTAAGTCTCTTTTCTAGATAAGTAAAACGCGACAAGGTACTATTGTAGGATTCACCCAGAGAACGATCGCCATCCTTTAAGAGGATTGGTACGACATATCGTCCGTTAGGTTCGCGATAGGTTAAATCAGTGTACATGCGTTCACAGGTATCATTCTCGGGTACGGTGATAAAAGCGCGCGGTGGTTCCTCCACTTCCCAGAACTTTTGAATTTGTTCGTCTAATTTAAATGTGGTGGCCACTAAAGAGCACGCAGTGTTCAAAGGTGCAGAATTAAAGTTTACTGCCCCTGACAGAATCCACCCGAAAACGCTATGCAGAGCGGTAGGTAAACCGGGCCCCAGATTGATGCGTTGACCGTCATAGATTTCATGGAATAGTTCCGCCCCAATTAATAAGTCGATTTTGGCGGGAACATCGTAGTCGCGATCGGCTAACACTAGATGGTTGCAACGTTCTCTAACGACTGATGGTACCTTCACGCTAGGTATTAGAGCAGTGATGCTATCTAACACGACTGGCTTGATATTAAATTGTGGAGCATCACCATGTACAGGTCGTATAGTGCATTCCGTCACCCCTTTTACTTGTGTGACTGAGTTTTGTCCTAGTCCGGCTATATTAAGATTACAGCGGCGGAGTTTTAACCCGAGTATTCGCGCGCACGCAGCGGTGATAAAACAATCCTGCGCCCCACTGTCTACGAGTGCACGCACGGTATATTGAGTGCCGGCGGCGGTGTTGAACACGCGCGCCTGACACGTCCCTAGTAAAACCATGTCACGGTTGGGAACGGCAGCGTGAGAATGTGCTGTAACGTTCGCTGCAGTGGTAGCGCCGGCGCTAGATGGCGCTGGGTCAATATGCAATAGGGTATGATGACGTAATCCACACACCGTACAAGACATTTTAGATATGCATTTTTCTATGACGTGATTTGTACGCAAACAATTTGTACACATATTGTTTTTACCTTGTACTAACGCGAGTCTAGCACGAGAATCTAAGGTTTGAAAGGTAGGGCACCGATAAATCAAGTGCGGCTCACTGCAATGAGCACAAGCCACATTGGCAGGAGGATTAGATTTTGCGAGATAAGATGAGCGTTTTGAACCGCTGCTATTTTGCCTACTGGTCGCAGGCGAAGGTTTTTTCCCTTCGAGGTTACGAGGGTTAGGATTGTTATTAGATTTAGAAGATAAATGACTAGTTTCTAAGATTTTAACATAATCTTGAAGAAACTTTAACAATTCACAAAAAGTAGGTATTTGTGAAATGTTTTTCTGAGATTCGAAACGATTACGCGTGTCCGAGTCCAGCGCACGTGAAGTTAAACAAAATAAGATAAAATCACCTAAATTTTCAATTTTTAAAGCTTGGAGTGCATGGTATGCCTCATAAATTACGTTTGATAAAGTTTGTAAATCTTGGAAGTTACCCGATTTCAACACTGGCTGGTTAAAGAATTTATCTAAATATGTTAAAGCTATAATACGCTTGTTTTGATAACGCTCGATCAAACTATTATAAACTACTTCGTAATTATCAGCGGTCATCGGAACCCCTTTGACAATAGACAAAGCCGGGCCTTGTAAACAAGACGATAAGTAATGAAATTTTTCTATTTGCGAAATCGAATTGTTATCGTGAATTAAAGTTTTGTAAATATCATAAAATGTTTGCCAGTTTTCTATTTTACTATCGAATTTAGGTAACTCAAGAGTAGGTAGCCTAACGTTACGTCCTGTTTGCATGGAGTCGAGAGCCGCCGGCCCCGTGGGCGGAGCCGCCGGCGCCGCCTGCGACGTCCCGTCGACGTTTTCGCTCTTATCAGCGACCTGTAAGTCAGCCGCTGCACCGATTACGGCATAGTACAAATCATCAAACGAACTCAAAGACTTTTGACACACTTTTGCATCAGGTTTTATGGCTAACTCCAACGCCTGTATTTTACTACACAACGCAACAAATTCTTCGCGAATTGAATGTATCCGCGTATATCTCGCCTTGAACGACGATACCTTTGAACGATCTTGAATCATAGATTTTGATAAGTCATAAAGGATTTGGATATCACGATAGACATATTCGCGTTGAGACTGAAGTAGTTTAAGTTTACCGTCTTCCATTTTGTTTTACGTAGGTAGACTATGAGTATGAAAATACGAACCTAAGTTGAGATTTATTAGGTGTAAATCAATACATATAGGTGAAATAGTTATCTAGTAACGTTTGTTAGTGTATAAATACCGTGAATAGATAAAGTTAATAAGATTGCGCAATGAATTTCGTAAAATAACTACGAATTATTGTGATATAACCCGACTAAATTAAGATGACCTCTGAATCTGCATAGGTTTACCCTGCGAGTATGACAACACAATTTTGTAGGATAATACTTTTATTTTGCGAAATTCTAGGAAATCTCTGAGTTTTCTATTGAAATTGAACCAGAGAATGCCTGAAAAAACTGTAATCTACAGGTAATCGCGCTCGAAATGGACCACAAATATGATTTGAGTTTCGCGTACAGCCAATCACGCGGTTTTGAAGGCTTCTATTCAGAACCAGGCTAAGAGAAACAAAAGAGGAAGGTAATGTACTCACGGGATACTGGGAGCCTGGAGATCACCACACTGTTAACGAGCAGTCGTATTTTCACGGTATTTTTGAGTATAGTCTTCGCGGAGAAGATGGGCTGGCCAGCCGCTCGTTATTTGAGTTCGAACTGAAGTTTTTGTTTTCTTCCGTCAGAGGGCGCGAGCGGTCCGACGATATGATGTTTGGATACGCAACGTTTGGATGTCGCGTGTGGCGGCAGATTTAAATTAGGAATACAAGGAAGGAATGAGGATTAACTGGGAAAGCATCCCAAAGCCTGTTCAGTCATAGGTTCGAACAATAAAAACCCTAATGCATTTATAACTGAATTATGTAACGTACTGTATAAACTACGCGGCCAAATTGTATTCATCACTTATGTGCAAAATAACCCGTACTTAAACGAAGATACACTTAATTATAATTTAGAATTGATAATACAAAACTACAAGAACTGTAAATACGTAAAAATGCACAAGCCGACAAACAAACATAACAATAATGCTAGTCATACGAAAAGCTACCAACGAGAATATCTGGACTATTTGTGTTCTGGGTTGAATATGAGAATTGAATGAGAAATACAAAACAGAATTCCTTAATAAGTACAAGAGTAAACAAGTTATAACACAATCACCGAACACACATGCACAACACCTTGAATCTAACACACTAAATTTACCCCAAAACACATCACAAACTAAAATAACAAATTATTTTGAAAGAATAACAAACATAGATAAAAGGTTTTTTCGTACAACAAAATAAAGCCACAGAAATTACATTAATTTACCAAAATATTGCCGGGGTACTAAGCAAGAAGGAATTAATAGAAGTAGCATTAACAGAGTTACAACTTCAATTGGGTTCCGTTGACATCTGACGGAAACCTTTATTAAAAGTGGTTCTGAACAAAACCTTAGAATTGAGAACTACAAAATCGCATCATTCTTCTCTCGTCCAAACCAACGCCGGGGTGGCTCATGTATACTAATAAAAAATAACATACAATACAAGGAAATCGTGAACCATATCCCCCCGATTCCCCTCCAATTCGAATACTGTGCCATTGAAGTTCTTAAAAATAACCTAATAATAGTATGCATCTATAGAACACCTACACATGATGCTACAACATTTCTGTACAATCTGGAACTCCTTATAAATAAACAATGCAAAAAGTCTAAGAAAAAAATTATCATAGGCGGTGACTGGAATATAGACATCTTAAAAAAAAAAAAAATATCCAATGATTTGAATTCCATACTTAATAATAATAACCTGCAAAACCATATTACACTGCCGACGAGGAAAACCTCTTGTTTGGATTTAATTGTAAGCAACCTAAGCAACGCGAAGTCCGCACTGCACTACTTAGCACTATCAGACCACGAAACGGCCCAGTCAATAACAGTTAACTTAGAAACGGACGATAAAGTTAAGGACGTTCAAAGTTTTTGGTTTAAAACTATAAGGGATCTCAGCGATGAAAGCATAAACAAATTTAAAGAATGTTTGTCAAGCTTATCTTTCTCTGAGGTATACGAATGCAACACAACAAACGACGCCTTCAATAGGGTATTTTACCAAAAAATTCTAATTAGTCCGTCTGTTAGATTATCGAAAAATATCGGACACGTGTTTTTTGTTTTCTCAAATTAATAAAAATTGACGAAGATGAAACCTGTCAAAGATCATGAGTGGGGGTTTTTCACGTCACTTTGTGGGTAAAAAAGTACTATCCTTGTGACGTCACACGACTTGACACGACTTTTCGAAGCACTGTATCGTCTTTATTTTTTGTTTACGTGAAAAAAGAAAAAATACGTGTCCATTATTTTTTGGAAATCTATCTGACGGACTAATTAGATTTTTTGGGTGAAATACCCTATTGCCTACATGATACAATTATTATTTTTTACAACTTATGCTTCCCCATTATTAAAGTTAAAAATAGTAACAAAATAGTAAAGAACCGCGGCCTAACAAAAGGTATAAAGCGATGTTGTATTAAAAAACGAACCCTATACCTTAAATATAGCCTTTATAAAGACAACAAAAAACAAAACAAAAAAAAAATATAACGACTATACTCGAATATTAAAAAGATGTATACAAAATGCACAACAAATTAATAGTTTAAAATACATCGACAAAGCAAAAAATGCTAGTAAAGCTGCAGGGAATTTAATTAAAGCAGATGTTAAAAATATGACAAGTTACTCTGATATTGACATAATACAAATCAATAATGAATCTTATGACAATCTAAACCATATTTGTGAGCAATTCAATAACTATTACATATCCCTAACCAATAAGACTCAAAAACCACAAGAAAATAATCAAAATATCAATTTTACAATCCCCCAGAATCCTAAATATTGACAAATCGTTTATCTAATTTAACAATCTAATTATTATCTAGCTATTATTTACTATTTTACGTTATTTTACATTTTTATTTTGAATTATTTATCACCATAACACAAAATCACCAAATTTTAAATTAAGTATAATATTATGTATAATTTTTTAATTTGTATTTCGAATTTATTTCATAGAAACTTACCGGCAAATATTGTGGGTAGATTCGCGGTGGTGGTAAATCCGTTGTCTGCGATCGCCAGAATCCATGTGTGTGTACAATCACACATAAATACACACCCACACATTTGTACAATCATCCTTTTGCTACGACTTTCATCGTAATTCCAAATTCCATTGTAAAAACTAATTTTGTTTTTGAACTCAATGATCAGCATTATTAGTCTACCAGCACTATACACTTTCTCGGAATCATTTGTTTCGTTTTTTTAGCTCAATAAAATAATATTATCTAGGCAATAGTCGCACTCTCACTGAAATGTCATTGTGCAATTTAAAAATGCTTAGGTCGATGCTGCATCGGCCGGCCCGAAGTGCGTCATGTCAATAATGAATAAACTGTGTTTCGTTTTCGGATAAGTACTTATTTATTTAGCAGGTATCTTCGTTTTCTTACTACTAATATAACTACGTTATTCTCTGTGAGAAAATATTTATTTTATATTATTTATTTATTACACACTTAGAAATGCCCATTTAATAGAATAAAATTATTTATTTACTACCTACTACCCTCATCCGTATGTCACTGCGGGGGGCCTACTGAAAACCAGCGCTGAGTGTTTTACACCCAGCATATGCTGAGTTGGCTACCCTTTCGTTATGGGCATGCTCAGCGCAGTTGAGCTGTTTAATTAATTGTTAAGCTGTTTGTTGTTATTTGTTTATATATGTGCTGCTCTTTTGTGTTGCTGCTGTCCATTAGCGAATAAATACATATTATATTCTATTCTAAAAGCATTTTTCTATCACCAATAGACGAAACAGATGTGTATAAAATAATCCATAGTTTAAAAAATACGAACTCAACTGGTAACGACGACTTAAACACCAAAGTGTTAAAAATAAATGTGCATTGAGTTTAGTCTCGCCTCTATGCTTCCTAATAAATTTATCCCTAAGTGAAGGGGTTTTCCCAAAGCGACTGAAAAAGTCTATTGTCAAACCTTTATACAAGAAAGGCGTAAAGTAGGATATGAGCAACTATCGACCTATCACTCTAATCCCCATACTTTTATGTATATAAACTAGAGAACTTTTTGACACCGTGTGACATCCTTAAAAAGGAACAGTTTGGATTTAGGAAGGGGAGCTCCACAGCTTCAGCATGTTTCTCCTTAATTAAACAAATAACTGAAAGTCTAAACGAAAAATCCAAAATAGGCTGCATTTTTCTAGACATGACAAAAGCCTTCGACTTTGTCTGCCATAAAACATTGCTCTCTAAACTTTCACACTATGGAATCCGCGAAAAAGCCAACGATTGGATCAAAAGCTTTCTCACCGACCGACTGCAATGCGTAGAAATAACAAGAACCAGTCAAAATGAACAAAAACAATTTAGATCAAAATACAGACAAAACAACTTCAGAACACCTCAAGGAGGAATTTTATCCCCACTTTTCTTTCTTGTGTATATCAACGACCTACCAGAGGCGATTAATGAAGAGTGCGTACTGTTTGCTGATGACACAACCTTGATTGTTAAAAACAATGATAACAGAGACTTAGAAAAACGAATTGTTGAAGCATTAGACAAAGCAATCAAATGGCTAGATACAAATAACTTAAAAATAAATATGACTAAAACAAATATAATACAATTTCAAGCACTCAACACAAACACAAACAGTCTAGACATTCAGTATAACAATTCCGTATTAAACACTGTTGATGAATGTGTATTCTTAGGTATAACAGTCGACAAAAATTGCAGTTGGAAACAACACATAGATAAAATGCTCAACAAAATAGATCGGTTTGTGTATGTCCTGAAAAGAATAAGACAAACGGTTAATCTAAAGACCGCAATGGTTGCTTACCATGCCTATGTAGCATCTGTACTCAGATATGGCCTTATTATTTGGAGAAACTCAGTAGACGTGGAAAGAGTTTTCAAAGGACAAAAAAAATGTATCCGGGCAATATGTGGAGCCCATTTTTTAGATAGCTGTAAACCATTTTTCCAAAACCTTAAAATACTGTCTTTACCATGTCTTTATATATTTGAAACGTGTCATGTTTGTAAAAAATAATAATAATTTATTTGAAAAAAGCAGTTATAAAATAAATAGTAGAATACGACACAATGACAAATTGAAATTACCTCAAATAAAGTTAATGTTATTTAAAAGAAATATTTACTGCATGGCAATTATTATGTATAATCATTTGCCAAATAATATTCAAGATAATGCCACTGTCGTTGTTCAAAAGGTCATTGTTTAGATTATTATTAGAGAAAAATTATTATAGTGTTAAAGAATATTTAGAGGATAAATCGTTAGTATCATAATAAAATAAGGATAGCCTAAATACAACAATTGTATGTACACATTTCTATTCATCATCATTATTATAATTACATAAAAAATGCAATATTTATTCCAATAAAATTATAATAAATTAATTAATTCATAATTAGTAAAATAATGTATTAGTGTTAATAACGTTGTGTTGTGTTATATATTTGTACGCCATGTAATGGCAGGATATGCTGGAACCCATATTGTAACACCTATTGTACCATATTCTTGCAAATAAACATTTTTGATTTGATTGATTTTGAGTAATACCAATAGGTTCCAGCTTTTACACATTTGGTATCTTCATAACTAGGTTACAATATGTAAACTTTATATACACAATTACACAAATGGAATACACAATATACTATTTTGGGTCTGTCTTTACCCTTTAACAGTTGCAGAGTAACTGACCCCGAATTGCCGGTCCTTCTACTTTTATAACCGTCCAATCTTAAAAAAAAACACTCAAAAGTGAAAAATAAACTTGAGAAGAAAAATCAGTTTCTGAAGTCGGTGACTTTTGTTTCTTTGATTTCATTTTTTTGTCACCGACTTCAGAAACTGATTTTTCTTGTCAAGTTTATTTTTCACTTTTGAGTGTTTTTTTTGTCGAAGTCGGTTTTATTTTTTGTAAAAAAGTTTTTATTTTTCACTTTTTAGTGTTTCACATGTGCTTACCCATTCACAACGTACCGGCGTGATGTTATGTTAGGATCTGGTGTAAACAATAGACAGACAATATGAGATTTCAGCAATCCCAGTCCATTTGCTATCATTTATTGAGGAGTTCCGTTGCCTATCTCCGAAGTTCTTCATCAGATCTTCACAAAATAGTTTTTATAACCTTTGTAGTGAGTACAGGCGTGATATTATGTTGTGTGATGGCGTAAACAATGCTTAGATATGCTATAGCAACAATCGCGGTTAATCTGCTGTTATTTATTGAAGAGTTCCCCCGATTTCTACAAGATCCTGTAAGTTGAGTCTACTTTGCACACAGACTGCTAGCACAAATAAATAGATCGATTATATACTTAATCACTTTTAATCAAACACAGTAAATATTTAACAATTAGAAACAGTATAAATGTTGTTGATACTACGAGGCGCGAGCGACAAGTGAGCTCAGCCCACTGAGCTCGGGGTTTTTAAAGGCTCTGCCTCCCCCACCGAAGTGACGTCTAATGCGGGTAACGAGTGACTCGACAGCAACGTTCCAACGTCCGGTTCGGTGCAGGTGGCAGCACTGAGTCCACGGTGCGTCGCTTGACTCGTACTACAGGCGCTATGTTTGGTCGCCGGAAGTAGTGGCGCCAACATCCGGCCCTCCTGAACTGTGTCTTTCCCTAGACACACCGTCATCTGTAATGTGAGAGTAAACATGTTAGCTTTGCTGACTATAACAGGTACAATGTTACTTTATGTTGAACGAGTTCCCACTACTGAGCTAATGAATAGTACATGCAAAAGTGTGATCCCTGACTTCGCACCACCATGCTCAGACTCGCAGTCCACATGATAGCCGAAGCTTCCAGTTCATCCACTTTTATCTGCATGAACCACATTTTCGCCCACAACAAGATCAAGGTCGAACCTCACTTGTTTTGTAGTGGAAACGCCATTACAACTGCAACATTTCTATTCAATTAAGTTTTATTTTGTTTAAGTGATTAGAACAAAACATTGTACAAGTCTCATTCTCATATTAGTAATGTTTTAAAACCATAATGTAAAGCTGTAAATAAATAAATATTTTACCTTTTGATGTTTTATTAAATAAGTATTTTATACATACCAACCACGCCAACATCCTCATCCCAATCGGTTATCTTAATCCACGGTTTCATGTTTTCTACACAGGTAGTACCAGAATATTTTTTGTGTGCTCGCTCGCTGCCTATTATGTCATCTATCTGGTATCTATCTTTTCCGAGTATTTTTGTAACTTTGAAAGGGCCCTTGAATACTGGTAGGAGTTTAGTACTGCTGCCATTACCAGCCTGGCTAGACACTTTTACGAGAACCAAATCACCAATCTCATATTGTTTAGCCACACAACGTTTTGTATCAAACCTTTCTTTTTGATGTCTAGCATCTTGTAGTATTCGTGTGTCGATATCTCGTCGCAGCTGTGTGACATCTATTATTTCTTCTTGCTCAGGTAAGAATATGTCGCTCTCTGTTCTAAGGCGGTACCCAAAAAATGCTTCACTGGGGACTGCGTTGATGGTTTTCTGCAATGTGCTATTCATACCTTGTTGTAAGCACGTTAGAACATCATCCCAGTGTGTGTAGTCGTTATCTGCACCCAATGAACGCAATGCCTCTACTATTGTTTTATTATAGCGTTCGACTTGTCCGTTCGACCTCGGCATGCCAGTTGCTATAGTGTGTGCACGAATGTTTTTGCTGTCACAATATGTTTGAAATGCCTTTGCCGTAAACGCAGGACCAGCGTCAGTAATTAGTCTTCGCGGGTTGCCAAAAATCTTAAACAAGTGGTCTAATTCTTTTATGACACAAGCTGTGCTTGTATCACGCACTGGAAATACAAAGACGAACTTTGTAAACGAATCAACAAGTACCAGAATATGACAATTGCCCTTTGATGATTTTACAAATGGACCCACATGGTCCATATGGAGAGTATGAAAAGGGCGAGCATATTTTGGAATTGGAAACATCTGACCTTCCTTTTTACCACTTTTATTTTTATTGTATAGGCAGTGTAAACAATTTTTAATGTATTTAGTTACTGTTTTTTTCATTTTAGGAAACCAATATTTATGTTTGATTCTTTCTAAAGTTTTGTCTACAGCGAAGTGACCTATTTTGTCATGATTGTACAAAATTACTTGCCAGATACAATTTTTTGGCACAACCCATCTACGACCTATTTCAGTGCGACGGTAGATTTTATTTCCAAGCAATTCGTACTCGTTAAAAACATTCCGATTCACATCGGCCTCTCCTGATAGTAAGATATCTCTGATTTTACATAGATTTAGGTCTTGTTCCTGAACACCCAAAAGCCAGTCAGCTTCGGTGATGGACATTACAATTTGTTTTTCACAAGCTTCACCACTATAGGAGGGGTTTCGGCTAAGTGCATCAACATGTTGCATTTTAACGCCGGGTCTATGACAAATCTCAAAGTCAAATTCTTGTGTCAGGAGCACCCACCTGGCTATTCGTGGCAACACCTCTTTTTTTGTGAGCGAGTATCTGACGGCATTACAGTCAGTGATTAATTTAAACTTACGGCCCAACAAATATAAACGAAATTTTTGAAATGATGCCACAATAGCAAGGAGCTCGAGCTCAAACGAGTGGTAACGCTTTTCCTCGTTAGTCGTTTGCCTGCTATAGTAATATATCGGTCGTTCACCATGTTCATGCACTTGTACCATAATTCCAGCTACCCCCTCCCTACTTGCATCTGTATAAAGTATGGTTTCTTTTTTAGGATCAAAGATAGCTAAGGTAGAATCGCCAGTTAAGGCTTCTTTTAATAGATTTACCGTCCGATTTTGTTCGTCTGTCCATTGCCACCTTTGTCCTTTTTTTAATAATTTAGTTAGTGGGCTACTTAGTATTGCACAGTCTTTAATAAATTTACGGAAATAGTTAACTAACCCTAAGAATTGACGCAGCTGATGAACCGTTTTGGGTACTGGGAATTGCTTTATAGCATCAATTTTCTTTGGTGTGGGTCTAATACCATTACCATTTACTTCATATCCGAGAAAAGTAATGTCAGTTAAAAAGAAATAACACTTTTAGGTTAAGAGTCAAACCGTGTTCTTTAAAAATTTTTAGTACCGATTCCAGGATGATTACGTTTTCTTCAACGGTTTCTGATACTATTAAAACGTCATCTAAATATACTATGACATTTTTGAAGCGTAAATTACCCAAAATCTGGTTCATCATGCGTTGAAAAACTGATGGTCCGTTCGACAAACCAAATGGCATGCGTAAAAACTCATAATGGCCATCCTCCGTTATGAATGCAGTTTTGTCTATTGAGCCCTCATTTACACGTAACTGGTAATAACCACTCTTCATATCTAAGCTAGTAAAGTACTTGCACCCTTTTAATCTATCTAACAAGTCCTCTATGCGTGGCATAGGGTATTTCTCTTTAGTGGTAACTTTATTCAATGACCTGTAATCCACGCATAATCGCTTTTCACCCCCTTTTTTTTCTACTAATAGTACAGGACTAGCGAATGGAGACTTGCTTTCGCGAATTATATTATTTTTAAGGAGCTCGTCAATTATTTTACGTAACGATGCCCTATCAGGCTCTGATAACCTGTATGGCCGGGTGTAAATAGGCTTTTTCGATTCGAGTTCGATCTCAATGTCAAAATCTTTAACTTTACCTAACGAACTTAAATCAGCCGCGATTGTTTCGGGATATTTTTCAAACAACCCCTTTAAAACATTAAGATATTTATCTGGTACTTTAAATTCTACTTCATTAGACAAAACTGCCGCCACATTCACGATTTTCTGAAAAGTTAGTTGATTTCCTATTCTCGTATACATAACTGACGTGTCCTCGGTCACATTCCGGCCTATCAGAACATTACAACCCGATAACACGTCAATAATATAAAAATCTACACTTTCGAATTCTATACCGTCTAAAATCAGAGAAGTCGTTACGTAATCTTCTACCAAAACCACAGAGCAATTCGAAAAACCCTGCAAATGAGTCGGTATTGCCAACTTAAGTTTCGTTAACTTTAACTGTTTTACTAAATCGGATGTGATTATGGAGCAATCACTGCCCATATCAATAAAAACTTTTTGAGAAACGCCCCCTATACAGGCAACTTTATTAAATTTATTTTTATTTTCACAAGACTTGACCAATTTCACTTCTTTTTTTACTTCGTCAGATTTTTTGTTTCGGCAATAGGTTTCTGAATGTCCCTTCTTATTACAGTATTTACAAATTTCTGTACACACATTTCGTTTGTGATTACCGCCACATCCGAAACAAGTTATCTGCTTTGTAGTTCTGGCAACCGTTGGACCTTGATTTGACACAACAGTACGACTGGACTGTTCCGATTTCAATGAATTTCCTAGATCACGATCGGTTTGTTTAAATGAGGATTGAGACACCTTATGTTCAGTGACAGCGCCGTGACTATTATGAGAACTACTTAATCGACCGTGAAGAAAAGACGCAAATTGGTCGCATGTATTTATACTTCCGGCATCCACCGACGCACTTATGTTAGGATCGTTGATGTTGCCCGTAATAATAGAAATAATGTCACCATCAGAAAAATTTACACTTAACTTGTCAATTTTACATTTTTGTTGAAAGTAAAACTCATACAAATGTTGCTGAGCTGAAGGTTTACTATCAATGATTTCTTTCAGTAACGCAAACATGTTTCGTTTTGTTTGAAATGTGAACGATATTTTATCTCGCCATTGTTTCCATTTCCAACTAGCCCAACTACACTCATTTTTTAAAAATGAGTCATACCAAGTTTTTGCCGTCCCTTTGAATTTATTGACAGCCTGGTAAATTATCACCTGATCCTTCCAATTAAATGTTTCAGCATGCAAATCAACAATATTGAGCCAATTGTCTACTTTATCCGTAAGGGGGTCAAATTCTGGTGTCATTGAGTTCAACATCATACTGTAGCAACCCGCTACTTGACTATCAACAGATTTTTTGGCTTTTTTACGATTGGGTGAAGGCGTATAGCTTTTACTGGACTTACTGCTTGATGAGGATGATGATGTTCTTGTACGTTTCCTCCTTTTCCGTTCCCGGTGACGGGCACGTGACTTTCGGCCCATTTGTAGGCTTGAATTCGAAGCACTTCTGATGTAAGTTGAGTCTACTTTGCACACAGACTGCTAGCACAAATAAATAGATCGATTATATACTTAATCACTTTTAATCAAACACAGTAAATATTTAACAATTAGAAACAGTATAAATGTTGTTGATACTACGAGGCGCGAGCGACAAGTGAGCTCAGCCCACTGAGCTCGGGGTTTTTAAAGGCTCTGCCTCCCCCACCGAAGTGACGTCTAATGCGGGTAACGAGTGACTCGACAGCAACGTTCCAACGTCCGGTTCGGTGCAGGTGGCAGCACTGAGTCCACGGTGCGTCGCTTGACTCGTACTACAGGCGCTATGTTTGGTCGCCGGAAGTAGTGGCGCCAACAATCCCATCATCAGATATTTAAATGGTGACAATGGGACCACACGGAAAGCACCAGCTTTCAAATGAAAAAAGAATCATGAAAATCAGTTCACCCAGTCGCAAGTTATGAGCGAACAAACATAAAAAAAAAAAAAAAACAGTCGAATTGATAACCTCCTCCTTTTTTTGGAAGTCGGTTAAAAAGTAAATCAACGACTACCGCCATAATACACCAATGGCAAATGGTCATACATTATAGCTAAATAACTAATAACATAAATTGTAGCGGCGTGATATCGCTACTGTTAATTTTGTATTTGGCTGCTGCTTTGCCAAGATTAGGATGGGGTTTTTTAATGAAATAAAAATCAATGATGTCTTAAGTGATGTTCGAAAGCAAGTGTATTCGTATTAGATTTTTACAACAGTCGAGGAAAGGGGGGTAAGGGAACAAAGGTGGCCAATCAGAGTGCAGTATCGCGTGATTTTACTGCACGCTGATTGGCTGGCGATGACGCGATGCGATCGGTACGAAATCGATATAGATTTATGGATTAGTGAATGAATCCCAAACATGCCCGCGGCCTTGAAAGCACCAGCTTACAATAAGATAGGTGTTATTCAGGTTCCAGCAGTGGACAGATCTTCGTGTATGACCGCCTCACGATCCCTGACGATGTCTGGATGTCGGCTACCCGTGAGATACCGTCGTTGCCAGGTATCGTCTTTGCAATCCGACCTAATTGCCACTTCAATGGCGGAAGGTTGTTGTCCTTGATTATGACAAGTGTGTCAGGTTTCAGATTTGTTGATATTTTCCCTCCATTTAGTCCTTGTTTGTAGCTCCGAAATGTATTCCCTGGCCCAGCGTGCCCAGAACTGCTGCCGAAGCTGCTCCACTCTCTGGTAACGACTCAACCGATGGACAGGTAAGTCTCGCAAGTCATCTTCACAGACCGGTGCGGTAAGCGGTCGACCGATCAAGAAGTGTCCGGGGCTGAGGGGAAGGTAATCTCGAGGATCCGAAGATAAAGGTATCAGAGGTCGAGAGTTCAACATCGCTTCTATTTGTGATAACACCGTAGTCATTTCCTCGAAGGTTAAGTGGGCGTTGCCCACCACTCGGCGGAGGTGATGCTTGCAAGATTTCACCCCAGCTTCCCACAAGCCACCAAAGTGCGGGGAATATGGAGGTATGAAAGAAAATTTAATTTGTTGACCCCTTGCGTATTCAACAATATCTTTTCTACATTTTGATAAAAACTGAGCAAAATCATTATTCAGGCCAACGAAATTACGGCCATTGTCCGAGAATATTTCCGACGGCTTGCCACGACGTGAAATAAAACGTTTGAGCGCGAGTAAGTATGCGTCAGAAGAAAGGTCACTAACTAGCTCCAAATGTATAGCGCGCGTAGTGAAACAGATAAACAAGCAAATATATGATTTTATTAATTTCGCGCCTCTGCCTTTCCGGTTTAGAACGAGCACTGGGGGCCAATTCTCGGTTTTAGAGATTTATCTCGAGTTCGAGTTCATAAGTCTATCTCTATGTCTATCAAAAATATCTCTATCTCTACCAAAAAATTTCGAATTGAGCAGAATTCCGTATTCTCAGTCAAAATAGAAATAAATGTCACGAAAATGTCGATTCGAGTGAAGCTAATGTTACCATTATGAAGAATCGCGCGTTCCGTTTTAGGTAGCTATGAGTGAATGAATGATTTTGTTTTAAAACGCTGACTAAACCTAACTATTTAAGTATAAAAGAAAGAAAGAAAGGAAGAAAAAGTATTTATTGGTTTCACAAACAAACAAGTGAACATAATTATGAGAAACACTTAATTAGGACATAATTTATATATTAAATTTGAATAAGTCCCGTGCAAAGCCAAAGTAAAACGAAACGTTTAGTGTAAAAATAATCAGTTTGACAGCTGACTGTCTGTCATCAGTGACTAATAAAATTATGAAGCAAACAATTATTTACCTTCGTTTTCAGGTCTATTTTAGTGGTATCCTGAATTACAGGAGTCAATAGATCTAAGTATTAGAACCCTTATTAAATCTTTATTTAGTCTGAAGTTTTTAATGACTTCTGTTTTGCTCAAGTCGTAAATATCGACGGCGGGATAGCTGTTGTCGCCGTGTATTGGCCAGTTGCTCGCCACTTTCCAACAACTCCGAGATAAAAATGCTAATAAACTCGTCCATCTTTCAGTGGTTTCAAGTCCAATCGTAGGTACACAAACTACAGAGTCTGTCTGCGCGAACCTTCGCGCAGACTGACTCTTGTCGTTGACTCTTGTTTTCTTGAAACGACGACCTCGTCGTTTCAAGAAAACACAATGCACAAATCAAAGAGTATAAATCGAATTTCCAGTATGAGATGCCAAGCCGTATTTTATTTAAAAACTAAAGAAAAGAAAACACAGTGTACAATCCAAAACTCAACAAATTCACTCAGAAATGACGTATCTACATAATCGACATGACATCTCTACTGCTCAGAAGCACTCGACATGAACTCTAACGTTAGCCTTCGACAAATGTCGAATTCGACATCCCCAGAATAGCAACTTTTAAAATTTCTCGAAAAAATGACGTCATTAGAAATTTTTCTCGAGTTCGACACCATCTCTAAAACCGAGAATTGGCCCCCTGGCCCTGCGTAGTCTACTCCTGTATGAAAGAAGGGAAAACTAGCTGTTATCCGTTCTTTTGGCAAGTTGCCCATAAGTGGGGTTAATGTTTTACCCTTAACGCGTTTTTTTTTTTTTTTTTTTTTTTTTTTTTTTTTTTTTTTTTTTTTTTTTTTTAAAACACATACAACACATTGCTGAGTCACCTTCCTAGCTAGGTTTTTGCCTGACAGCGGCCACCAATCCTCACGCAAGCGGTACAGCAAAGCTTGAGGTCCGCAGTGCAGAGATTGGTTATGTTCGTGTCTGAATAATAAAAGCGTAAAATAATGCTCAAAAGACAAAAGAATCGGATGTTTTTTGTCATAACCAAAGTCAGGCGAATTCTTTATTCTACCACCTACTCTAATTATGTTTTCATTATCGAGAAATAAATTTAAACTAGCAAGTCTATCGCTTGACTTAACACTCTTTCCACCTGTCAGTAAATTATACACATCTGGAAAGGATTCCATTTGCGATAATCTAGCAAGTATATTAATGGCATGTCTCAATTCAGTAACAGTAATCGTGCCTGTCAGCTGATTTGTTTTGTTGCGCGCATAGTTGTTGTGAATGAAGCGAAGTACATACGCAGCGACATGACTCATGCGAACAAAATGCGAGAACCTATTGAATGGAAAAAATGTATTAAGTGAAGTGTTTTTACACTTTGTTAATAATGAGCTTGTGAAAGTTGATTTGAGTTCAGGTAACTCTTTAGGTGAAATATCTATCTATATAAATAAAGAGAGAAGTCCTGACTGACTGACTGACTGACTGACTGACTGACTCATCAACGCCCAGCCCAAACCCTTGGACCTAGAAAGCTGAAATTTTGCACAGAGGTTCCCTTTATAATGTAGACAAGGAATAAGGAAGGATTTTTCGAAATTCAACCCCTAAGGGAGTTAAATAGGGGATGAAAGTTTGTATGGAAAATCGACATTTTCACGCGGGCGAAGCCGCTGGCATAAGCTAGTCATTAATACTTGAACTTAAGTGTGAACTTAAACTAAACAGAAACTTGGGGCCTTCCCACCATAATACCTATGAAGACAAATCTTCAAGATTGACACCACGCGAAACCAGGTCAGCAGGGTTATCTTTGCCACTTACATGGCGCCAAGTAAACTTATTCGTAAGTTCGTGTATTTCAGCGACTCGGTTTTGCACAAAAGTCTTAAGCATGTTAGGAGCCATGCGTAACCAACCCAACACAATTGTCGAGTCGGTCCAAAATATGACGTCATCAAACCTACGAGTAAGTGAACTGTTAATTTTATCAAACAGCCTAGCACCTAACAGCGCGCCGCACAGCTCTAATCGCGGTATACTCACGGGTTTCAATGGAGCTACCTTGCCCTTGGAAAATAGCAATTTCACTGTCACCTGCTGATTGGCACCTATGGTACGTACATAAGCACACGCGCCATATGCAGTTTGTGAAGCGTCTGTGAATATGTGTAACTCAGTCCGAGTAGGATCACATTGGAAAACGTGTCGCGGAACCTTTATTGTGCGAAGATAGGACAGGCTGTCAACAAACCGGTTCCATGTTTGAATGATATCAGTGGGAAGCGGATCGTCCCAATCTAATTTTAATAGCCAAAGTTTCTGTAATAATACTTTACCGATAATAACGGAAGGGCTTAATAATCCTAATGGGTCAAATATCTGTGAAACAGTTGACAGAATTATGCGTTTAGTGACAGGTTTGTTTCCGATATGTATATTATGTGTAATGAAATTAAACTCGTCGGTGTCGTTACACCAGCCCAAACCCAATGTTCTACACTGATTATTATCATTTAGATTTAAATCTCGGAACGTACTGTGTTCATTTGGTGACGTCATTGGAGAAGATGCACCGTCGAGCTCAAAATTAAAAATCCACTTGCGAAGTGGAAAGCAACCGGACTTTAGTACATCTACGGTGCTTTTACAGATGTCAATTAATTTGACCTTGTCCTCACACGAGGTCAAGAGGTCATCTACGTAGAAGTCGTCAATTATGATCCTTTTAACCTCGGGGTCTGTACATTCAGCTGCGAGCTGCTTCAGACACCTAACACTAACAAACGGCGCCGATGCCGTACCGTATGTCACGGTATTATAAAAATGGCCGATAAAACTCGAGCGGCTTTGTAGGATCGTCACGCCACATAATCAGTTGCAGGTCGCGTTGAGAAGGATCAACAAGAACTTGACGGTACATCTTCTCACAATCTGCAATCGCCGTGTACTTAAACTGTCTAAAGCGTAACTATTAATTATTTTCTATATATTTAGTTAATAAAACACTAAAATATACGGGCACCATTTTAATCAGCAGAGCAATCGGACCAGAGAGAACATAGTAACATTATAGAGTTGGCAACCATAGATAACAAGATGCTTAACACCACAGATAAACAATCCTCAATACAGCCCCTCAATTTACAGAATTTATAATTACATAACTGTATTATTAACTTAATAACATTCTTAAATTGCTTATTCTAACTAAGAACATAACTGATAACTCTATTACAATTCTATAACTGATAACTGTACTACAACTCTATGTCAATGTTCACTCTATACATTATTAATTCAAATTTTGGTCTCAAAATTATGTCTCCAATTATTGTTTTAAATTAAACAAAATTCAAAGACAATTGTAAAGTCACAGCTTAACAACAATATTCCACAATTAATAAACATAGCAATAATAACAATTGGTACTTCAAATCAAATTCAGCTTAATACAAAAATAGTTATGTTTTTGAATAGATAATGATTTGGTAAATATGTCTGAAATGTTTTCATTTGTAGGTATATATGAAATAGACACAACTTTCTTGTAAATTAAATCTTTTATATAATGGTATTTTATTTCAATATGTTTAGATGCTTTAGTATTAATTTGGTTCTGAATCAATTTAATAGTGCTCTGATTATCTATTAACAAATGAGCTGAAACGCTTTCATCACCTAAGAAATCAGAGAGTAAGCCTTTTAAGTGTATAAGTTCACTTACCGTATGTGCTCCTGCTACATACTCAGCCTCAGCTGTTGACAGGGCGGTACAAGTCTGCTTCCTAGAGAACCATGATATTATATTGTTACCTTGGTATATAACACAACCACTTGTACTTTTGCGGTCAGTTTTATCAGCTGCCCAGTCTGCATCTGAGTATGCTAGAAGTTGCGTGGAATTACCTGTCTTTGTATATAACAGCCCCTGTCTGGTTGTTCCTTTGAGGTAGCGTAATACTCTCTTACCTGCCAACCATAACTCCTGAGTAGGCTTATCTAAAAATCTGCTCAAATAGGCAACAGCATAAGTAATGTCTGGCCTACTATTCATTGCAATGTACAATAAAGAACCTATTAATTCCTTGAATGGTACTTCAATCACTTCAGATCCAGTGTTTGCATTGAAGTTGACTTCCATTGGAGTTTTACATGCTTTGCAATCTTGCATTTGGAATTTCTCTAAAAGTCTTTTAATCATTTCACTTTGTCTTATTTCCAGTGTGTCCTTTTTCCTTGTAATTTCTAGTCCTAATTATTGATGTACTTCTCCCAAGTTCTTCACTTTAAATTCCTTTTCTAAAGCTTTTATCATCTCAGCGTCATCTCCAAGATGTAGAATGTCATCAACATAAAGTAGTATCCATGTATTTCCTTTTCCATATAAACATGATACATGCTTTGATTGCACATATCCTTTCTTAGTTATGAAGTCATGAAATCTTTGATTCCAGCATTTGGGTGCTTCTTTTAATCCATATAGGGCCTTTTTTAGTTTTAAAACTTTTCCTTCACTTATATTCATTCCTTTAGGGCATTTTATGTATATTTCTTTATTCAAATTACCGTTTAAAAATGCTGTTGGCACATCCAATTGTTTAAGTGTTAAATCTTGTTGGACTGCTAAGCTCATCATCAATCTTATTGTTGATAGTTTGGCTACTGGAGCATAATGATTATCATTACTATGTAGTTGGAAACCTTCAGCTACCAGCCTTGCTTTCTTAGTACCATCTTGCTTTGTTCTGAATATCCACTTTGTATCTATCGCTTTACTTCCTCTAGGTAATGTAGCTTCTTCCCATGTTTGTAATTTTATCTGTGAGCTTATTTCTTTCTGTATCGCATTTTCCCAGTCTTTATCCTGAACTGCTTCTTCATATTCTTGAGGATCTTCTGACAATAGACAGTATGCTGTATACAACTCATAGTCCTCTTCAAGATTCTTTGGCTTTTGCACATTTCTGCCTGACCTTGTTGTATAGTATTTTACTTCTTTTGTATTCTCTTCATTTTCACTTTCTTGCTCTATTTGTTCAGTTTCCTCATTCTCTTCTTCATTCTTCTGTATTTCTTCCCTGCTTTCTTTTCCTTTTACTTGATCCTTTTGTCTATTTTCTTCATTCTGATCATGTTTTTTCTTTTTCAGGTTATCTTCTTGATCCTTCTTCATATCCTCGTCTTCAAATTGTCCTTCCCATTCTCCATGAACTTTGTTCTTCATCTCTTCTTTGTATTTTATTTGAGTCTCATCAAATCTCACATCTCTAGATATTATAACCTCATTCGTTTCAGCATCCCATAGACGATATCCATTTAAGCTATATCCTACAAATCTCATCTCTTTTGCTCTTTCTAGTAGTTTGTCCTGTTTTGGTAATATATGTACCCAAGCTTTTGATCCGAATACCTTTAGTTTTGTCAAGTCTTTATTTACAGTCATCTTTTCAGCTGGTGTTAGAAAATTGATAGCAGCAGATGGACATCTATTAATTTGATAGACAGCACATTTTACAGCTTCACCACATAGCATTTTTGGTAATTCTGTTTCAATCAATAGTGTTCTCGCTCTGTTGTAGATGTTGCGATTCATTCGTTCTGCAACCCCGTTCGATTGTGGACTATATGGTGTAGTGAACTGCTGAATAATTCCTTGGTCTCTGCAAAATTTATAAAGCTTTTCATTTTTGAACTCACCACCATTATCACTTCTTATTTTCTTAACTTTATTTCCTGTTTGTCGTTCCATTCTATTGACATATTCTATAAGTCTATCAGTTGCTTCGCTTTTCCTTTTCAATATGTATACCTCACAATAATGTGTGTAATCGTCTATGATAGTATGATAATATATCTCACCTTTACATGTTGGAGTGCTCACCGGTCCAGATATGTCAGTATGTATCAACTCCGCAATATATTGGGAACGTGGTTTTGGAGTGTGATAAAATGGTAATCTAGTGGACTTACCTTTCATACATGGCTCGCATGGTTTGTCGCTATATGGAAGATTCATCATTTTCAGCGTTTTCCTGTTGGCATGACCTAGTCTCTGATGCCATACATCCTTTGCAATTAAACATTTTTCATCAATTATTTTTGTGTCTATAACATGTATAATCTATTTTTATTTTGCCCTATGACCTTACCTATTGAATTACAAATAGATACACTATTATTATAAAATTGTACTTTAAACCCTTTCTCTAGTAATTTTCTGACTGATAATAAGTTATGTGACAATCCAGAAATAATTAGTCCTTCTAGTTCCATTACAATATTATTATATTTCAATTTTAATTTGCCTCTTTTATTACTTTTTAAATATTGGCCATTTGCCACAAAGATTTTAACTTCCTTTTCTAAATCAGTTATATTAGTCATATATGGTAAGTATTGAGACATTATTAAATGTTCGGTAGCTCCTGAGTCAACAATTAATTGAACACAATCATCTATTTTATTATCAATGTCTCTTACACTGAACGCTGTAAACACCATTGCCTTGTCTTCATCTTCAGTCTGCGCCATTCTAACAGTCTGTGATGTTGTTCCATTTGACCTTGAGTTGAAGCCTCGACCTCTGCTCCTCGTTCCTCTTGAGTAGCCTCGTCCTCTTGAATTTGGACGTTCTGGTTTCTTACATTGGTAGGCTTTGTGGCCATTTTTACCACATTTAAAACAGGTTAAAAAACTGTGGGCATCTTCTGATACTACCGGGTGACTCTGAGTTTTCAACTCCGCATCCAACAATTTACTTTTGACATATTCCGTCGTGAGTTCCATATTGGTTGTTTCCAGAGCAGCAATTGTCGTGTTATAGGTTTCAGGCATGGTTAACAATAGATGACACACCTTATCTTGCTCTCCCATTGTACCTCCAGTTTCTTCTAATTGTCTGATCAATGTGTCAAAGTTGTTAAAGTGGTCACACAATTCCATTTTGGCATCACATTTTAAGGTAAGTAATTTCTTTCTTATGTATAATGCAGATAGTGTACTCTTCCTCTCAAATACCTTCTTCAAGTTTTCTATCATTTCCCTTGCACTTTTTGCATCTCTCACGTATTCCAAGTACTTGTCGCTTAGGCTGTAAACTATTAAGCTTCTCGCTTTTGCATCTCTTTTTCTGAAGTCTTCAGTATTTGCCACCTCCGCCTTTATATTATCTTCTATAGTTTCTTTGCACTCTTTCTCTTCCAGAATGCATTTCATTCTAAATATCCAAGTGCTAAAATTCGTGCCTGTGAATTGCGGCAGCATTTTTCTCGTTGCTTCATCCGCCATATTTTTTCTTCTTGTAAATTCCTCAACTTTTCTATTACTTTACGTATACATAATATACTTTCGTAGTAATATTTATTATCGATGGCACGTAGCAAATTTTTCGCACTTAGCGCAGTGGAAGCGTATTAATTATTTTCTATATATTTAGTTAATAAAACACTAAAATATACGGGCACCATTTTAATCAGTAGAGCAATCGGACCAAAGAGAACATAGTAACATTATAGAGTTGGCAACCATAGATAACAAGATGCTTAACACCACAGATAAACAATCCTCAATAGTAACAAGAGAGCTAATAAGTCTCCCTGAATGGGCGGTCCTACAAGCTGAATATCGTTGAAAGATTTACCGTTACTGGTCGCGGCACTGGCGTCAAACACTACACGAAGCTTCGTGGTCGTGCTGTGCTCTCGAAAAACGCCGTGATGCGGCATGAAGTAGTGAGGATTCGTGTAAGAACTAACCTTAGTCATGTGACCTAGATTAATATATTCATGAATAAATTCAGTGTATAATTTCTTATAACCGATAGGTGCGTGTGATAACCTTTTTTCTAAGGACAAAAAGCGACGCTCTGCCTGTGGGTATGATTCACCCAAAGCATCGGGCGACTCTTTGAGAGGAATGCGAACACAGAATCTTCCATCTTTATTGCTCGTAGTAGTAGTGATGAAAGACTGTTCACAGGCCTGCTCTTCGTCTGTGTGCATATCCCGAGACTTTGGTAGCTCTTCCAGCTCCCAGAACTGACGTAGCTGATTGTCAATAGAGTGTGTGAAGTTGCATTGGACATGTCTATTATTATGCGTAATATTATTAATAGGACCCGATATTATCCAACCCAACTTCGTATTTTGTAAGAACGGACCGTTCGGTAAACGCATCTTGCCATCGATAAGCAAGTCCCAAAACCGGTCCGCGCCTATTAAAATATCTATCTTTTGCGGCCCTAAAAATTGCGTATTTGCCAGCTGCAGGTGTTCAGGAATCCTGAACTGTGTGCTTTCAGCCTGCAGAGCGGGCATTGTGGCCGTTATTTCCGATAGAACGAAACATTTTATGTGCATCGAGTAGGAATTAATGCGTGATTTTATTTCAATATCGCACGTTTGCGTAGAATGTGAAACTACATTACCTACTCCACGTATTTCATGAGTGGACTGTATTAGCGGAATATCTAACAATTTGCACAACGAATGTGCAACAAAACAGCTCTGACTACCACTGTCTAGTAACACGCAAGCGACATGATAGTTATTATGGCGATTGGGAATCTCAACTAAGGCAGTAGATAACAAAACCGGTTGCACATCTGTGCATTGTGTATTTGTGTGCGTATCTGTGTGAACATTGCTAACTTGAACATAGTATAAAAAGGAGAAGTAGGGTATCTTCATACAAACGCACCGCGCGCGGCTTGTATGTGTGCGCCTAGTATCTTTACGGTCGCAGCACGCACACTCAAACAAAATCTCGGTTGATTTCGCACTGAGCCAGTCAAGGTTAACACCGCACAAGGTTCGCACGTTACGCACGGCTTTTCGAATGAAAAATGTCTGATAATCGCAGATGTTTGATTCTATAGATGTTTGTATTATTTTATGTTGGTTTAGTCAAAAATAAAAACATATGTATTGTCCTTTAAGTGCAAAAATACTAGGTAGGTACATTATGCCTATTAAAAAAAAAACAAAAAAACTGACATATATATACTAAGTAAATAATTTAAACACAAGCTCTTAGTCTATAAATATTTGTTGATCCGCTTTTTAGGAAAAAGCCTTTTTATTCCGAAACTATTAGGACTATGTTAGAGCTTAGGTTGGTTCGGTGAATGGAAGAAGACTATTGTATTGAATACTGTTTTATTTATAATAATTCATGCCTTACATCTACATAAAGGGGGTTGCAAGTGACTGCCAAGCCCTGTAGTTAAAAATTAGATCAACCAATAGGAAGACAGTACAGTTACCTTACTCACTAAACATGGATTTATAATATTACATATTTTGGAACGAGCACCCATCTCACTCTGGCACGTATGCGGCGCATAGCGCAGTCTGCTCGCACACTATAAATACGTTCGGCGCCGGCACAGCTCTTCAGTATGAATTTGCACTCCGAGCCGGAATGTCGACTGTGGCCGCGGCGACTGTTTACATGAGCCGCTTGCGCCCGAAGTATGCTGGTCCCATATCACTCCCCTCTAAGTAAAACGTACGACAGGTTTCACAACTCTGCCGGACTTGGTGATGTAGGGCTGAGTGGCTGTAGTTGCGCTAGCACGGTGAATATGGTGATCATCTTCTTCACTCGGTTCATCGTAGATGTAGGCTGGTTTGAGTCTGTCTAGTGATATCACAGATGTGCGTAGCGGTAACTTGATCTTGTAAAACTTGTCGTAGCGTTTGATGACTTCGTAAGGTCCCTCGTACGGCGGTGTCAGCGGCGAGCGCACGGTGTCGTTCCGTACAAAAACATGTGTGCACGTTGCGAGGTCTTTATGTATAAATGACTCACTACGACTGTTGTTCGAGCGTGGCGTAGTTCTAATCGATGCCATTGTTTCCATCAGGCGGCGTACATAGTCGCTGTCGTTGATATTTGTTTTTGATGGCACGATGAAATCTGACGGAAGGCGGAGTGTTGTTCCGTATGTCAACATTGCCGCGCTCAGATGATTGTTGTTGCGTAATGCTGTGCGCAGTCCTAATAGCACAGTAGGCAGCTCTTCTGTCCATTGACTGGTACTGCCGCGAGCCATCAATGCTGCCTTCATTGTTCGATGCCATCTTTCGATCTGACCATTGGACTGTGGATGATATGCCGTTGTGCGGATTCGTTGTATACCAAATTTCTGCATCAGCGAACGGAAGAGCAAGGATTCAAATTGACGGCCTTGATCAGTTGATATCCTTAGTGGGCAGCCAAATCTTGCAATCCAAGTCTCATATAGGGCCTTCGCGACTTTCTCAGCGGTTATCTCGAGCAATGGTACGGCTTCCGGCCACTTCGTGCAACGATCGATGATGGTCACGCAGTAACGACAATCATTTGATATCTGTAGTGGTCCGACTATGTCTACATGTATATGTTCGAAGCGTTCGGACGGTGGGAACTCGCTCAGTGGTGTTACTATGTGGCGGTGAACCTTCGCTCGCTGGCAATTGATGCACACTCTCGTCCAGTTGTTGACATCTTTATTCATGCTAGGCCAGAAGAACTTTGAACTCGTTTGCTTTCGGGTTGTTCTGACACCGGGATGACATAAATCATGTTGTGCTTTGTATGCATCAAAACGATATGTACTTGGTAAGTAAGGCCGAGGCGTTCCTGTTGATATCTCGCACGTGATTGGTCGACGTAGCCCTGGCATCGTGACGTCAGTGAACTTCAAGTTGGATTGGCTCTTCAGTTGTTTTAATTCGGGATCGCTTGCTTGTTCAATCGCTAATTTATCGTAGTTGATCATTGTCGGACATTGGATATCTTCCACACGGGACAGGGCGTCGGCTACTGTATTTTCTTCACCTTGCACATACTTAATATTTGTGCAGAACTGGCTGATGAAGTGCAACTGCCGCTCACGACGTGGAGTATCGCTGCAACTCGCTGTTCGTGTTAATGCGTTGACAAGTGGTTTGTGGTCTGTATAAACCGTGACGTCACTCCCTTCAATAAGTCGCCGAAAATGCTTCACTGCTGTATAGATCGCTAATAGCTCGCGATCGTAAACACTATAGCGGCGTTGCGTCATACTCATCGCCTTTGAAAAATACGCGAGAGGTCTCCACTCGTTGTTGATTTTCTGTTGCAGTACTGCTCCAAGGCTATGATCTGAGGCGTCAGTCATTAGGGCAAGAGCGTTGCCGGGTAATGGGTGGATCAGCTCAGTTGCTTCTAAAATGCTTTGTCGGCACTTTTCAAAAGCTGTTTCTGCAGCTGGGTACCAATCAATGGGTGTTTTATCGTTCCGCTTCCGATTGTGTAGAAACTTGTTCAACTCTGTTTGTAACTCAGCTTGGCGGGGTAGGCAGCTGCGGTAAAAGTTGAGCATGCCCAAAAAGCGTCGTAACTCCGCGACTGTTTTTGGTCGCGGGTATTTGGAAATTGCTTCTGTTCGCTCTTCAGTTGGTTTGATGCCGTTTGGTGACACTTCGTAACCGAGAAAGTTTAATTTTCCTTTGCCAAACTCGCACTTTTCGATCTTTATCATAACGCCATATTTCTTGAGACGTTCCAGTACTTGGCGTAATAGTTTTTTATGACTACCCTCATCCTTTGAGTAGAGCAAAATATCGTCGATGTAGCAAAAGCAATTATCGATGCCCCGCAAGACTTGATGCATAAATCTTTGAAAGGTTTGGCTAGCGTTGCGTAATCCAAACGTCATGCATTTGAATTCAAATAGCCCAAATGGTGTGGTGATGGCTGTTTTCTGTGCATCTTCTTCGTTTATTGGAATCCAGTAGTATGCCATTTTCAGGTCAAGTTTTGAAAATATCTTCATATCACGTAGCTGGTAGGTAAAGTCTTGAATGCGGGGTATCGGGTATCGGTCAGGTTGAGTGACTGCGTTTAGTCTACGATAGTCACCGCAAACCCTCAGTCCCCCGTCCTTCTTTTTGACGACATGTAGTGGGCTCGCCCATGGACTCAAGGAAGGTCTGCAAATTCCCAGCTCCAACATGTGTTCGAATTCTTCTTTTGCAGCCTTGTACTTATCGGGTGGCAGAGGGCGTGGGCGAGTGAAGAGCGGAGAGCTTGTCGTTTCGATGTGGTGAACGACATCGTGTTTTGCTGGTTCCTTCAGAGACATCGGTCGAAGCACCTCCGGATATGCCTTCAAGATGTCGTGGTAGACTTGATCGGTGCTTATAACGTGTACTGTTTCTTCCCCGTGTCTTGTTTCGAATGCATCAACAGATAATTCTGTAACATTGTCGATGAGCTTCTTTTTGTGGAGATCAACCAATAATTTGTAGTGACGTAGAAAGTCGGCTCCCAGGATTGAGGTTTTGACGTCAGCCACGACGAACTTCCATAGATAACTGCGTCGAAGACCAAGATTTAGTCTGAGTGTTTTCTCGCCGTAGGTATTTATAGGCGTGTTGTTTGCTGCAAACAGCCTATATGTGCTTGGTGCCTTCATTTTACTCTTGCTTGTGGCGGCTAATACCGAAATATCGGCGCCTGTGTCCACAAGGAATCGTTCTCTGGTATCCCGGTCGAAAATACAAAGGCGGTTGGTAGTACACGGGACACCGACGTTCGCCTCCGTCGATGTCGGAGCTAGTTTAAAGACGACTGGTTTTTCTTTTTCCTGCTACAGGGTGACTCACAGCGCTTAGCCTTGTCACCGAAGCGATAGTGAAATCTACACTCCCATGTAGGATCTCCGGGTTTTACTGATTCCTTATTCCCCTGTCGTGACCGTGATTGAGTACGTGAACGAGACCGGAACCGACGTTTGTAACGATGAGTTGTTCGTCCACGGAGTTCAGCTACTTCCAGGCGAATGTTTTCCATTTGTTTTGACAGATTTTCCAGTTGTTTGGACATCAAGGACTCAGCTGTTGTTGTGGAAACTGCGGCGATGGTTGTTGTTGCGGGCTCTGAATACTCGACCATCTTGTCGGCCATCGCGGCTAGAGTGTCCAGCGACGATTCCGTATTGACAGATAGGACGACGCGCACTTGCGTAGGTAGGTGGTTGAGCCATTCAATTCTCAAGCCTTCGTCCGTGATCATGCCGTTTCCCAGCTCCCGCATCTTCCTTAATAACTGTGTAGGCTTCTGATCACCCAGTTCGAGGCCACTGATGAGCTTCTGAAAGTTCTTCACGTCGGATTTGTCATAAACCGTTAACAGACGATTCTTCACAGTAGTGTATTTGTCTGTGACTGGAGGATTATACAGGATATCCGTAATTTGCTGAAGATCGGTGGGTTGTAACTGCTGTAACACGTATCGGTACTTTTGATCATCCGAAGTCTTCAGCGGATCCACGACGGCTTCAAATTGTATGAACCAGGCTCGTGGAATCTCTCGCCAGAATGGTAGTAGTCTTGACTGGATAGAAACTGCGGCCAGATCGAATTCGGGCTTTATGCTTCCTTCACCGAGATTCTGTTGCGACTCCATGATTCAGCGTCGGGGTCACCAGTTGTTAGAGCTTAGGTTGGTTCGGTGAATGGAAGAAGACTATTGTATTGAATACTGTTTTATTTATAATAATTCATGCCTTACATCTACATAAAGGGGGTTGCAAGTGACTGCCAAGCCCTGTAGTTAAAAATTAGATCAACCAATAGGAAGACAGTACAGTTACCTTACTCACTAAACATGGATTTATGATATTACATATTTTGGAACGAGCACCCATCTCACTCTGGCACGTATGCGGCGCATAGCGCAGTCTGCTCGCACACTATAAATACGTTCGGCGCCGGCACAGCTCTTCAGTATGAATTTGCACTCCGAGCCGGAATGTCGACTGTGGCCGCGGCGACTGTTTACATGAGCCGCTTGCGCCCGAAGTATGCTGGTCCCATAACTACATAGTTGAAACTTGGTAAGTAGATGTATGCTGTGAACCGCACTGTTTTTATTTTTTTACAAAAAAAATAAAAAATAATGTAATATGCTGTACATCTCAATGAAACTCAGACAACACAAATAAAAAAATACAACTTCCCGGCCCTTGCCAATTTTTAGGCACTGTATTAAAATTTAGCTGAAAGTGGCGACCCTGAGACAGGCAAGTACGGTAGGTAATTATGTCGCGGATTGGGCCGGAGATACTCTACTTCCCCTTTTTATACTATGACTTGAATGAACTGTTTTTCGTTATTGGGATCACGTGCTACGTCAGTGACGCTGGAGGAGGGAGGCGCGCTTACTGCGCCTGCCGCTGTCGACGTAGTTCACGTAGTCTTTGCAGTACAGCTGTGGTACAGCTAGTAGTGTGATTGGAGTTAATGACTCCGGATGAATTAATGAATTATGTTTCATGTTACAGTGTTTACAAGGCCCCCACAAACAACCGTCAACAGTGTGTCCCAAGCGCAAGCAGTTCTCGCATATGTTATTATCTTTGATAATCTTTAATTTGGTTTGCAAGTCCATATTAATGAATTTTGTACATGTGTAAATTGGGTGTTTACCGTTACACACTACACACAATCTACGTGTTTTGCGACTCGGCACTGCCGGCGGTGGCTTGTTTGACGAAACATTGCTATGCGATACGTTACTTCTTACAACTGAATCATTCTTTTTTATTTCTGTGTCTTTACTGTGTGATGATGCTAATGTTTCCAACAAATCGGCCCTATTTTTCAGAAAATTTATCAAACTGTCTACTTTCAACTTAGTTTTAGAGTTGTTGTTCGACAACAATAAACCTCTGTGTTGTTCCCATTCTCGTTCTGTAGTTTTATCTAACTTAGACGAAATAATATAAATTATAAGGGTATCCCAAGTGTCGGTTGGCTCATCTAGGGTTTTCAAGGCACGTAAATTATTTATAATTGTATCTATATGCTGCCTAATTAGTGAAGGTGACTCTTTTGACAGTGCTGGTATTGTAAACAATGCTTTGACGTGACTATGCACCAATAACCTATCATTATCATACCTATTTAGGAGTATTTCCCACGCAACTGAGTAGTTAATCGATGATATTTCAAGCGCGTTTATAACTGACTCGGCACTCCCCTTTAGCGACGATTTAAGGTAGTGGAATTTTTGAATATCGCTTATTTCAGTAGAATTGTGCACCAATGACAAATACGTGTCCCTATATTCAAGCCAGTGCTCATACAAGCCGTCAAACGTCGGCAACATAATAGTCGGTAATTTGACTGACGCTGATTTATTTGAATGATGACACGTTTTGGGACAATTAGTGACCTCTTCACTCACGCTCAGAATAGATTCTGCTCGGGCAAGAGTAGCATAGTAACTATCTTCGAACTGTTGGCGCTGATCTAACTGTTCATCGATATCAGAATCAGGCACCAAAAAAAAAAAAAAAAAAAAAAAAGGCACTAGGTCCTCGACTTTTGATTGAATCCCATTAAATTCGGAAAATAAAACATCAGCGCCCTTTACGTGTAATTTTAAATCGATTCTTAACTCATTGGTGATAGCCGTAACACTGATAGTATTGAAATAATTACAGAGTTAAGTTAACCTACCTTTAACGATACCGCGTTTCCTAACCAAATCGCGCATGATTAGCTCAGTTTTCTCATCATAAGCATCTTTATAAGGAGATTTATCGCGTGTTCTAGTGGAACCCTCCCCATCTCTAGCCTTTAACGACATTCTGGTGGCTTGTGAAAAGTGGAGTACTCACGTGCAGGTAACGACTGCGTGTAAAATCGCCTGATCGCGAATCGAAGCACGAGCAGCCGTTGTATCGCTCTGCGCAGTGGGCAACCCTCACCACCCTCACTGGAATCAGATCACAAAACGGTATTACACTAATGAACTCGACAGGTCTTGAAGAAAAGAACTTGATGAACGCACCAATTTTTCCACGTTGATCTTCCAAATCTTCAATTGTCCTTTCTCATCAGATTGATTGAAGGCCCTTGCGTGAATATATGCCGATGAATCTTCGCTCCTTAGTGTGATTTCGCTCGTCTTTGTGAAGTTGGCAGGCCGTGGCAGCGTGGCAGTCCAAAGGTCGCTCTGCTCGAAGAATTGGATTTTGATGCTCCAAATTCTCGTAATATGGCTCTGAAGGTCCAGATATGTAGCGGCGTGATATCGCTACTGTTAATTTTGTATTTGGCTGCTGCTTTGCCAAGATTAGGATGGGGTTTTTTAATGAAATAAAAATCAATGATGTCTTAAGTGATGTTCGAAAGCAAGTGTATTCGTATTAGATTTTTACAACAGTCGAGGAAAGGGGGGTAAGAGAACAAAGGTGGCCAATCAGAGTGCAGTATCGCGTGATTTTACTGCACGCTGATTGGCTGGCGATGACGCGATGCGATCGGTACGAAATCGATATAGATTTATAGATTAGTGAATGAATCCCAAACATAAATAATAATTAGCAAATCCTATGTAGTGAAACTATTTTAAAACGTCTTAAGTTAATTTAGCACTATAATATGTTTTTATTTGTAATCTTTATGACTATCGGATAAAATATGAATAGGTATCAACCGATAGTACAGAGAATTGATTGTAACTAATAACAAACTATAAAGTATAGACTAAAAGCATTAAAAATGTTCGTAGATAATTAAATACTATTTTTATAGATTAAATTAACAGGTTAAATAGCATTTAAATTGATTTTATTGTCAATTTTAATACGCAAAAGTTACTATGACTTATTTTGACAGTTGGCAACATTGTAAATGAAAAAAAAAATACACAGTAGGCAACATTGTAAATGAAAAAAAAATACACAGTAATGTAATAATTAAATTCTACCAATCTTAACACGGCCATGCTGACTTGTAGTTCGCTCTCGGACTACATTAAATATAAACTTAATACTAATTATTGCCAAATACACTTTTGTAAGGAAACTTAATGCTAATACATAATTATAAGTTTTTAAACTGACATGGTCACTGACACTACTATTAATATCATAAACGGGATATTTACCATGTTTGATCGGGAACTCGAAACAACAATCAAACATGGTAAATATCCCGTTTATGATATTAATAGTAATACATAATTTTTATTATTTATTGTTGTAGTCCAACTTATCACATCAAGGGGACAAAACAACAACGGTCAGCACTTTGACATCAATCTAAACCTCTCACCTGCTGCACATGAGACGGCCTAGAACAAAGTACCTGACTTCAGCAGTTCCAATCAAATATTTCTCTCTCAATCGGACGTAGTTATGCAAATATGTTCCAGTCCACAGTGACTTCAATTTGAGATAAACGCAATTTAGTGTTTTAGTGGTACACTTTTTTGCCCTGACTAATATATACTAATACTTTTGGTTATATTGAAGAAAAATATAGTAGTTATATAATCATGTGTATTTTTTTTGGATATTTACATTAAAACGGTAGTAACATTGATATAATAAAACCCTAGATGCACAGTCTCGAACAAAACAAACAGTCGAAGGTGTCGCCAAACACTCACCAATACACGCACTACTACATATAGTTATCGTTACACTATAAACATATTTTTTTGCAAATTCAACCTTACGCAGATTCCTTTTACAATGCAGTTAGAAAAAGCAATATAAAAAGCATTTTGTACGACCGTGCAGAGACGCGAGCGACGCGAGACTATTTGAAATGAGTTCATTGTGAACTCATTTTATGCGGACGGTTTTGAGACGCGGAGTGTGTATCTTCGGTTTTATTATATCAATGGGTAGTAATTATAAAAAATGGGATTGGAACATTTTTGTTTTGTATGAACATGTATTCCAAATTATTTTGCAAAAACGTTCCACTTAGTATTTGAATGCAGATTAAAAACTTTATCATGATAACAAGTAAAAAAAGTATTATGAAATAAAAGAAAATAAAACTAGAAATGATTTATGATCATCATTTCAGCCAAAAGACGTCCACTGCTGGACATAGGCCTCCCCCAGGTGTCACCGCATTGACCAGTCCCGTGCGTCTTTCATCTAGCGGGTCCCCGCAACCTTCACTAGGTCATCGGTCCACCTAGTGGGAGGCCTTCCAACGCAACGTCTTCCGGTTTGTGGTCGCCACTCCAGAACTTTTCAGCCCCATCGGCCATCCGTTCTACGAGCAATGTGCCCTACCCATTGCCACTAAAGTCTAGCGATTCCTCGGGCTACTACGGTAAATTTGGTTCTCATGCGGATGTCTATATGTAATATGTTTCTTGCATAATTATCCTCTATCTATCTTCATTCGAGCATACCCCTCTTGCCTTTTGGGTGATGTTGAGCTTTCTGATGAGGCTCATTGTGAGCGACCACGTTTCGGTCCCGTATGTAATAACTGGCAGCACACACTGGTCATAGACTTTTGTCTTGAGACACTGTCGTAAGTTGGACGAACGACGACGAACGCTGCCCAGACGAGTCGGATTCGACGATTGACCTCTTACTCGAATATAGACCTTCCCAACTGGACCGTTTGTCCAAGTAACATGGGTGGTTTTTAGTCAGTAGAAGTATGATACTCCTTTCTACTTCGCCCAGAGCGGGAGGAGGCATTTGATGATTTCCCACCCACCAAAAAAAAAAAAGCTTGATCATCCTTAGGTGCCAGAATGGCACGTTCGCACAGTCACAGTCACTCCATGGATCTGCTATGTAGGTTTTGGACATCTGGATATATTCGCGCTACTAGGTCATCATTACGGTGGACACAACTGAGGCACGATCTGATGGAGTTATAGCCTTGCCCTCAGTTTCCCTTTATTCTTATTTTGAGGAGGAGATCAGAAAATTTTATTGTTCAGCACAAACAACACCCATTTTTTTTGGAGTATGGCAAATAATCAAATGACTCCTCCCGCTCTGGGCGGAGCGGTTGCTGGTGTCTCCAGGAGGCGCGCGTGGAACACGATCACACCTTCGTCACGGCCTGTCTCGTCATAGGATGGACGGCGGGCAGCTAGCCCATTACTCACCGTCCACAGACCGCGCCAACGGTGGCCAGGAAACAAACACGTGGTCCCCGACGTCCGGAACGTCTCACGCGGCTCCTGAAAGGAGAGGTTCTCTCCCTCACACATGACTCCTTCGCAGAAGGTGGCGACGGCGGCCCAAACATCACCCTTCAAGTGCACACAAAACGGCCAAAAGGCTTTTAATATCAATTTTATGGATTCGATTTAAAATTTACGGGATTCCTATTCATTCTTATTTTACCCTCTTCTGCGTTTGTGATTATTAATTACCAACTTAAAAGCTAAATGCACATTTTCATGGTTTGAAGTGTTTGAACTACAAAACTAATTCGATTCCAACTTTTATCCCCTATTTTTTGCCCTCAGGGATTATTTCCAAAAACGACTGAAAAGAAAACCTAGGGTTTCAATTTTTAATTAGAATGATAAACACCAATTTTAATGCTTTAAACGACAAAAATGATGATTTTCCATGCAAACTTTGCCCCTTTCTTCACCCCCTTAGGGGTTGGATTTTGAAAAATCCTTCTTTAGCCATTCTCTAAGGACGGATTTTTCGTTATATATCCTTCGTTATATAAGGAGTACGTGTGCGTGTGAAATTTCATGGTTTAAACTACAAAACCATTTTCCATACAAACTTTGCCATACTTTTCCATCCCCCCATGGGGCTTGAATTTTGAAATTGGATGCCTACGTCATAAGAGGAATACGTGTTTAAGTTTCTAGCCCTAAGGGTTTGGCCTGTGCGTTGATCCACAGTCAGACTGCTTTGCCTTTTATACAGAAGATATCGATATCGTACATTTGTTAACGTACATTTGTTGAAGTGTAAAAACGTTCCAAACATAGTGGAACATTTTGCTAAGGAAAAATGGATTACTTGGGTTAACTCGATACGTTCCAAGATGATTATAAATAATAATAATAATAATAATAATATTCCACAACTATCACACAACATTGATTGAGACATTATAACATATGTTTTTTTTTTTGTGAATCGTATTAATTAAAATGTTTCACGTAGTCTGAAACGTTTTATGTTTAATAAAAGGTCTTCGTTTTGGAAAAGTGTGGGTTGGAACAGAAAATTAAAAAAATATATCCGGAAATAAGACCTGAAAAGCTTGAAAATTTTTTGCTCTATTGATGAAAACTGTCAAAAAAAGTAGGCTGGTCACTTTATCTCAATTTTGGAAAACCTGTGGATTGGAACATTTTTGCATAACTACGTCCATTATCCATTTGTGACATCTGACATCCAATATTTTTCTCTCAATCCATGTGTCACATCTGACATCCAATACTTAAGTTTCATATAGGTAGGTACAATATAATATTTCTTACGAAGAACACATCAAAATTTCTGTCCACATAGAATTCTCAACAGCATTGTTTTCGTCTAGGTATCTATTTATTCACCACACTAGAATAGCAATTTTTTTGCCTTTCATCTATGACTTTATCGTGTACTGTTTCTTTGACTTCCATTTTGTAAAATGTACCCAGATCGTAATCAAAAGTATACTCTAACCATTGAATCATACAAATCTCATTTACATCACCAAACAGTCACCGCTCGGTCAATCTGACAATATTATTGCGAATCTAGTTTACCATTTTGTACTATTCCATAAAAAATACAGATTATTATTTATTTTAACATATTTAGAATCTAACAAAGCCAAACTTAAATTTTTAGATAGATCAACATCACGCCTTGTAATCCCCGAAGGGTTTAATCTACCTAATCAAGTTTAAACAAATAGGTGATCATTTAAATGAATAATTAACACATTGGTAATATTAAATAATGAAAATACTCGATTAGCAATACAACTTAATTAGTATTTTGCCATGTATTGCCACATCAAGTAAAAAAAAAAGAAACCCACTTTTGGTTTGTCTCAGTGTTTGCTTGGCTGGTGATTAGCTACTAGACATTTGTGTTGTTATTGTAATCGTTCATTCTCAAATTCGTTGTTTTTTTTTTTATAATAATACATTTATTTATTTAGATAACAATGATCCATAATGGTTAGTAACAATTGTAACTTATAAACTATGTTAGTAGGCAGGGCAGTAATAATTTAGAAATAATTTAAAAATAATTTAGAAAGGCGGACACAAGACAACAAGACAAGACAGCGTTAGTAACAATGTTCTTACAAACTATGTTAGTAATACACTTACACTCGTGATATTATTATCACTGCTGCAAGGTGACAGGCCCAGCCGAAACCTTGCAGCAGTGGTTCACAAACACACAATCTAGCCTGGTGGCTATCATAGAGAGGATGCTGTTAGGGCTGCTCCGCACCCTACGAACCAAGGACGCGCATCGCTTACGCATCACGGCGTAGAAACAATCTACGTGAGCTTCAGCAAACATCCCTGATGCGCTGCAGTATCGGGGCAACCCCATCAGCACCCTAAATGCGTTATTGTATTGGACGCGAAGGGCGCTGTATGATTTTTGAGTAAAATGAGCCCACAGACTGCAAGTGTAAAAAGACGTGCAGTAAGCACTAAAAATAGTACACTTTACCTCTTTAGAGGCACGCCTGAATCTGCAGGCAATCATGTTAGCTCTCACACACAGCGCCCTCCGCTCCCTATCAATGTCCTCATCGTCCTTGAGTCCAGTGGTCAATAAATGACCCAGATATTTAAATCGGTCTACCCTTACAAGGGGTATACCGTTCAACCTAACTGAAGGTACAGCTTCTGGGTAATTACCCCTGGCACCAAAGACCATGACCACACTCTTTTTAACATTATACACCAGACCATGTTGTCTGGCATATCGCTCACAAGTGGCTATGAGTGCCCTTAGCCCGCAGATTGACGCACTCAGCAGCACCATGTCGTCGGCGTAGCTGATGTTATTACAACATACACCATCAATGTGACACCCGACACGCATGCTGCTAAGTGCGCCAATCAGATCGTTCACATATAGGTTGAAAAGCGTAGGCGAGCACAACCCCCCCTGCCTCACCCCGCACTCCAACCCATACGGCCTAGACAAGGCACCAGCCCACCTTACACTATTGACTTGGTTTCCATACCAGTATTTCAGAGTATTTGTCACCTCTGGTGGCAAATTTACCTCTTCCATCTTCCTCCATAAAATGTCGTAGGAAACCAAGTCAAAAGCCCTGCTCAAATCCAGGAAGCAAGCGTACACTGGAGTGTGGCGATCCGTGTAGTACTTCACAGTGTGCTTCACACTCAAAATAGCACTGTCAGTAGATAATCCGGAACTGAAGCCAAATTGGTTATCGTGAACACGTATATGACTGCTAAGTTGAGCGTTAAGCACACTGTCAAACACTTTTGACATAACTGTGGCAAGAGATATTGGCCTATAATTATTCCTATCACCCATGTCACCAGTCTTATTTTTGACAATAGGCACCACAGTTGTTTTAATCATGTCGCTCGGCAAATAGGCATGACCCAAACAAAAAGTATAAAGCATAGCCAACACTCTCGGCAAATGCGGACCAGCAAATCGGAGATGCTCAATGCTGAGACCGTCATGACCAGGAGATTTTCCTCGACGCATCGCGTTAATTCTGTTAACGAGCATTTTAGCAGTTATTTTAACTCCTAGGTCTTTCCGTGGCTCAACATTGAGCGCCAACCTAGATGGGCCTAATGGTGATTGCACACTAAAATGACTAACAAAAAGGTCAGCTATTTGTCTAGCATCGCTCACGCCATCGACGCAAACAGGGAGGCCAGGCTTGCCTTTCAGTCTATTTGTATGCTTCCAAAAAGATCGAAAATCGTTCTTTGAATGCTGTGAAGCTAGAATATCCATTTTAATTTGAGTCTCATGATCTTGACACCACTTCAATCGTGACTTAAATATCTTTCTAGATTCACGCATTTCTTCAAAAATACGTCCCGATGTGGGCATACTATTATTTAACCAGCATAAAAATTTACACCTAGCCTCCCTATGCGCGCCGCTCACATGCATGTTCCAGCCCACGACTGCTCCCCTCTTTCTAGGACATCCCCCAAAAGCTATTGTCTCAGTAGCCGACTCACACAATGCACTAACAATTTCCCTGTACATGGCATCTATTACATGAAAGTGGCGAGGGTCATTACAAGTCTGACCACCACACTCTCTAAAGTCATCCGGGAAGTCAATAAGTCGCAACTTTTCATGACATTTCATGCTATAAGCACGGATCTGTTCTTGACTTCTTTCTCCCCAGATAACCCTATTCACTTCAATGTTAACATTTGGTTGTTGAATCTGAACAAAACTAAGGTCACACATAATAAACAATGGAAAGTGGTCAGACCACTGCACGTCATATTTTACACAAGAATGCATAACAGTAGGCACAGCCGCCTTTGTGACTAAACAATGATCAAGCCACCTTTGCGATCCATGAGCGTCACTAATAAAAGTGTGGGTATCTGAACCAAGACCCAACAACTCAGTGTCAATACATGTCCATTGTTGTTCAACACAAAAACTTGACAGTTCCGTATAAAATAATTCCGTTGGGTGCGAATTGAAATCGCCTAAGACATAACAACATTCTAAGTTACTACTGTCAATAATTGCACTCACCGAACCAAGACAGTCCGCAAACTCCGCCAGGTTAGAAGCGTCATCGGTTGGCATATACACACTCACTACTAGTATAGATTTATTACTTAACGCAATCTTCACAGCACAAACGCGTGGATTATGACACTCGATAACCGACACATTGCTGAACATTACTTTTCGCCATAGAATAGCCACACCACCGTAGGGCCTCCCACGTATTAGTTTTGACGCTGAATCCATGCCAGACGTACCCGTCGAACTGAACTCATAGCTAATGGTGTCCAAATACGACAGCTCCTCATTCAGCAACCAGGTTTCTTGAAGTGCAATTATGTCCGCGTTGGTGCACAATTCTCGGATGTAATCCGACGAGCGTTTTACATTTTCACAATTAAATGTGACCAACTTACATGTCGTAAGTTTCGTCGTTTTTACTGTAAACGTTAATTTCTGCGTTTTTATAAACATGTTTTTTTTTATTGTTTAATTTAAGTTATCAGCAAGTGAATTATTGTTTATTCTTGATGAGGAAACCCCTGAGCATTGAAGAATAATAAAGTTCTTAATACATTAGCTACTGTAATGGGGAACACAAAAGGGTCAGAATATAACCTAAAATCGAAGTGTAGAACGTGTACATTACATTAGTTTTTGTTTTACTTCGATACATGCAGTATTTCCGAAGTTATAACGCCGAGAAGTTTAAGTAATTTTTTGAATTTCCGAGATTACGCGCGCTCGTACTAATACGTCACAATCCTGTTCAGCCCGCGACCGCGTCACTGCGCGGTACTTAGTCCGGTGCGTTGACCATAATAAATTAGGCGCGTCTCGTTTTATTTTTTCGATCGTCTTCGTTTTCCTATTATGTACTTATACATACACATACATACATAAACTCACGCCCTTTTCCCATGGGGATAGGCAGCCACAGATCGCCACTTGCTTCGATTCGGACTCCTTTTGCCTCGTCGTTGTCGTCGTACTTATAGTGTCCTTGTATTTCAAAGTAATAATAATATTATCCTTTATATCCGATTACACTAAAGTGAAACGTGTATTGTATAGAATGGAAGGTTTTCTAAAATGTCAGTCGAACAATCTGCCAAGAGTAGATAGTTTGATGGTGACTTGGTGACACAATATGTCATGAAAAATCAGGATTTTATGGCTGCTGAAAATCGTGGAATAACGATGAAAAGGTATATAGGAATGTTCTAATTAAGCATTACCTACTCCTGGAAAGGTATTTGTTCAAACTTAAACCTAACTGAAAGTGTGTCTTTCATTTAGTTAGTACCTATAGCAATCAACATCTCGAATCTCGAGGTTGTCGATGATTATTTTATGTGTTTTATTAGTAGGTATAAACTAAAAGAAAAAGTCACTATTTACCCTACAGAATGTAGTAAGTCTTAGTAGGTATTTACGTAGTTACCAGTTTTGTAAGTAGGCAAATACCTACCATTATTATAGTTTTATAGGTACTAAACCAGATATTTTTGATTAATTTTATTTTTAAATGAAAAGAAAATAAAATCGAAATGGTCTTCACAGCAGTGCGCTTTAGTTTTAGGACCTATTGAATCAACTCTTTTTACGGGTGTCATCCACTTTTTCTTCATTTTTTGGGTCCTCAAGCACATAAAAAAAGAGTTTATCAGGTGTTTAAACTGTTGTATTGAAGGTGATTGAAGCACCGAGGCACAATACAGTATTTTTTTCCATTTTTACCACAGAGAACTTTATAATTTTGATTTTTACTGCGCACGGGCGTGCAAACGAGAGCGTGGTTGTGGGAGTTGTGACGTCATCGGGTAGTGAGCGCCCGCCCGCATTTTCAAAAACCTTCGGGCGGAAATACGCACTTTGATCGTAAATATCTCAGTCATTTTTTAAGATATGAAAAAAGTAAAAACACAGTTCTTCTTGTAATTTTTTGTAGATTTATTTGGTGTGTAAAGTAAAAAACGTTTGTCAGACCCATTGTATTAGTTTTTTTTTAAACATGTTTTCGTATGAATCAACAAGTCTTTTGTATTGATTAAACATAAGAGTTATCTTCTTATCAACCCAATGCGCAACCAAATAAAGGGAACTATCAGTAACCCTCTACCTTGTTACTCTAAATTATAAACAATAATTATGATGTTTTTATTTATTACATCACGTAATAATATTTTTTTTATGTTTAGAAAGGAGACGGTAACCTTTTGTATGGAACTTCGGCCATAATCTGTGTCCTTTAGGAATAATAATAATAATAATAATAATATTCCACAACTGTCACACAACGCCATCTAGTCCCAAGCTAAGCAGAGCTTGTGTTATGGGTACTAGACAACTGATAAACATACTTATATATTTCTAAATACATACATATTATAGATAAATTACACCCAGACACAGAACAAATGATCGTGCTCATCACACAAACATTTGTCCTGGGTGGGAATCGAACCCACGACCTCCGGCATAGTAGTTAGGGTCACTAACCACTAGACCAACAGGCCAGTCAATCAATCAGTCAGGTCAGTCAGGAATGTTGCGAAACTAATCTCTGTACAGAACAAAGTAACATTTTTCTCCATTTCACTGTTTGTGTGTATCTAATAAGAAATAAAACTGCTTGTCGTGACAGTTATGAAAGGTTTTTAGGTTGTAAGAAGTTTACAAAACAAAATCTCAATTTGAATTATTTGATCAAAAGTACACTTTAGAAAAATAAAAATAAATGAGTATTTATCAAAGTGATAAAATCGTCACACTTGCTTATTAAATAGTCGAAAAAGATTTTAATGAGAATAATACAGGTAATGAATATTAAAAGCATTGAAGAACTAGTAACATCACCTATTTTTCACATTTAACGTCTAGATTATTTAATTTTATTCTTTGTTGGTACATGATTCCAGATTAAATAGAATATTGCAATAATTGAAAAACGATTACTACGATTATTTGTACACAGGAAATAGGGCTTAAAATCACGAACAGATATTTTTACTTAATTTGTGGGAATTTCCTTTTCTTCCCAATAAATGTAACAAGTTCTCATGGCCTATAAGAAAATATATCTCCCATATCTTTAAATTGTTTAACTTAGGAAACATATTATTTAATATCTCAAACCAAGAAAAAAAGATTTAATATTAGTAACTTCTATTTCAACTACACATTTTCAAACTTATCTACTTATTAGACAAATTCTCAATCTTATCTATTTAGATCGTATTAGAATTTTATTGTAGTTTCAAACTTCATACTACGTAACGTTTTTACATTATATTCACCTTAAATATTCACAATATTTATTTTGCGAGAACTAGAATTATCAAGGGAACAAATATTGACATTGTCATTAATACTATTTACACTCAGTATTTACAAGACAAGGTTCAAAAATAACGTTAGATATTTGAATATCTTCAATCCCATAACCTCATTATATTGCATCGCTTCATTCTTCAGATATAACATTCACAACGTAGTTCCTCTAACCTACAAGGCAACTTCGCACTTTTTTTAAAATACCCCCTTTTTAATTTACTTTTTTGTTATTTTTTGGTATCTGCGGTCAGTGTATCAAGTCTCATTCTTTTTCCGTGCGAGGCAACGATAACACAAGTTCTGCGATAAAATTTCCCGATTCGAAAAAGTTTTAATATTTAGTTTAGTTTTTTGTCATTATAAAGTTAGAAATAATGCCTAAGCGCAGTGCTAAAGATAAAATTGACCGTTATCATAAAAAGATTCGTAAACTCGAAGAAAAGGAACGACAAAATCGATGTCGTGTGATGCGAGTCGTTGAATCTTCGGACTCAGATGTAAGCGTCGATAACGACGCCGGTAACCGTAAGTACCTACCTATTTATATTAACACATTTTGGTGAATAAGTGCTTCAATTTGGTTTCTTAACCTAAAAAGTCTTTGTTGCCTTGATTCGAAATCGAACGTGGCAAGTCTGGGGGTTGGCCGTGAGTCAACACGAGGGCATATAAGCAAAAATAAGCATATCTTACATGAGGTAGCTTAACATATTTGCGAAATTAGACATAGCCTGGGGTCTATCCGAGAGATAGAACGAAGGTATTTTTGTCAAGTTCCACACATAAAATAAATAATTTTATTATTAGATGCCGATAAAGTGGACAACAACGGACCTGCCAATCCACCAGCCTTGGAGGTTACCGACATTCCCGAAATTCCGGTTCCGGTTCCTGTTCCGGTTCCCGATTCAGGAATACCAGAAACCGAAGTACCTTCGATTGCACATGAACTGGACCCAGAAATTTTGTCAGCATTAGGGGAGCAATCTGACGACACTCCTGAGTTTGGGGAAGCCATACACGAAAATTTGGCCCAAAGATGGCAGCCCATATTAAAAAAGGGACTGCCCAAGGAAGCTAAGGACAAATTATTAAAAGAATATCTTGTCCCCTCCAATTGTATTCTTTTACAAGCACCAAAACTTAATGCTGAAATTTCGGCAGCCATTACAGACATGGCACGTAATCGCGATAAGAAGATGGAGTTGTCGCAACAACTTCTTGGCACTGGAATCACAGCCGTGAATAGGGCGATGACTCTTCTCATTACTGGCGAAGAAAAAATCCAAGCCATAAAGATGCTAAGCGACAGTTGTCGCATCTTAACCCATCTTCACAATATGGATACCGAAGCACGCATCAAATTAGTGACACCTGGCTTAGAAAAATCATTCCTAAATGTTATCAAGGGTAACGAGAGGGATAGCATTTTATTCGGGATAAAACTATCCGAGAAAATCAAAGCTTCAAAAGCTATTGAAAAGCAGGGCCTGCAAATTAAAAAGCCCTCTGGGCCTCAAAAACCTCCACAGACAGTCCAATCGGCAGTCGCACGACCTCGCTACCAGGAAAACTGGCAAGGTCCTTCGCGTTACCTGTCGAACAGGGGGGGGCGCGGAGGCCAGAGGAGACAAGCCCCTGCAACGCGCAAGGCTCAGACAGCGGCGCAACCGAGGTACTCGAACACGAACAAAACGCGTGCTCAACCTCAACAATAGAACAGGTACACTCTGGACGAATACGTCATATTTATTCTCACTGGCTTAATATATCTTCCAATGACATCGTTCTCGAATGGATTCGTAAGGGATTTTCCATACCATTTTCTGAAACTCCGGTGCAAACTTTTCCACCTTATAATGTTCTTTCAACGGCAGATAAAGAGGATATGAATGTGGTCATCAAAAAGTTAATCGATTTAGGTGCAATAACAACATGTTCACCTATCGATAATCAATTCATATCAAAGATATTTCTTACTGCCAAACCAAACGGCGACAAGCGGTTTATTTTGAATTTAAAACCACTCAACAAGTTTATCTCCAAATTTCATTTTAAAATGGAAGATTACAGGACCGCTACTAAATTAATACCTCAAAACGGTTACATGGCTAATATAGACTTAAAGGAAGCATATCTTTTAATTCCTATCGCTAAATATCACCGAAAATACTTGCGCTTTTATTTCGAGAATGATAAAGGACAAAACATTTTGTATGAGTTTAATGCTATGCCTTATGGCTTATCTATAGCACCTAGAACCTTTACTAAGATTATGAAAGAGGTGATGACGCATCTTAGGAAGCGGGGTTATAAATCCGTTCAATACCTTGATGACGTATTATGTATAGGTGATACATATTCTGAATGTCGTAAAAACATAACAGAAACTTTGAAATTATTAGAATCCCTTGGTTTCGTTATTAATTTCAATAAAAGTTCATTAAAACCAAAACAAACTTGTAAATATTTAGGTTTCATGTATGATTCAAAAAGTTTAATTATGTACTTACCAGACGAGAAACGCGCTCACATAGCTAGTTTATTAAATAAATTTGTACGCTTACCACGCTGCACAATAAGAGAATTTGCACAATTAATTGGAATTCTTACTGCGGCTTGTCCCGCAGCAAAATATGGATGGATTTACACCAAAATCTTAGAACGACAAAAATACTTGGCTTTAAAAATTAACAATGATTTTGATACGAAAATTAAATTATCTAATATAATTTTGAATGACCTGAATTGGTGGTCAAAAAATATTTCAACAACTTCCAATTCCATAAGGGCTCAAGCATTTACATTAGAAGTATTCACTGATGCATCCAGAACCGGGTGGGGCGCCTGTTGCAACAACGAACGCATTAACGGTTCTTGGAAAAAATCAGAATTAAAGTTTCACATTAATTATCTCGAACTCTTAGCGGTATTTTTAGCATTAAAATGGTTCGCTCGCAATTACTCTGACTGTGCTATATTATTACGCATCGATACTACAACAGCCGTTAGTTATGTCAATCGTATGGGCGGAATACAATTCCCACATTTGAACGACTTATCTCGATCTATTTGGCAGTGGTGCGAGAGGAAAAATATCTGGCTAGTAGCTTCTTATATAAACGTATTATGTAACACACACGATAATTTTATAGCCGACGAACAGTCTAGAAAAATTAACATGGACACAGAATGGGAGTTATCAAATTCAGCATTCCAATTGTTAACACAAGAATTAGGCCAACCAGAAATAGACTTATTCGCCTCTCGCACTAATGCAAAATGTGAGGACTATGTGTCTTGGCGACCAGACCCCGATGCCATCGCAATTGATGCGTTTACAGTAAGCTGGCGCGATAATCACATTTATGCCTTCCCGCCATTTTCAGTAATATTAAAATGCTTACAAAAATTAGTTTTAGACCAAGCCGAAGGTATTTTTGTTTTTCCCATATGGCCATCACAAGCCTGGTATCCTCAGTTAAAGAGTATGCTTGTAACCGAAATAGTTATTCTGAAAGCCAATAAAAGTCTTTTATCTTCCCGTTTCAGAACCCACCATCCACTTTACAAGTCGCTTACCCTGGGTGCCGCGGTGCTCTCGGGCTTGCGTTCACGCAGCGAGGGACGCCTCCAACCGCTCTCGACTTAATGTTAGCTTCTTTGTCCCAAAACACCGTACAGCAGTATAATGTCACCTTTAAATTATGGTGGGAATTCTGTATACTTAATCATTATAACACGTTTGAGGTGTCAATTCCACGGGTCATGACCTTTTTATCCGATCAATTTAATAAGGGAGCATCATACGGTTCACTTAATAGTCATCGCTCTGCCCTATCGCTACTTCTAGGAAGCAGTATAGGAGCAGACGACTGTATAAAAAGGTTACTAAAAGGCGCATACAAATTGAGACCGTGTGTACCGAAGTACACGAGTACTTGGGATCCCCAGGTGGTACTCAATTTTATCTCTAATTGGTTTCCAAATGAAGATCTAACAATAGAAAATATCACTAAGAAATTAGCAATTTTGTTAGCTATTTGCACAGCTCACAGAGTTCAAACGTTTGCTCTTATCAAGACCTCAAACATAAAAATAAATTCTAGAGGCATCGAAATAATCGTAACTGATATTATTAAGACATCGGCACCTGGCCGAGATCAACCAATTTTATATCTACCATACTTCTTAGATAAACCAAGTATTTTCCCGGCTACGACATTAAAAGATTACCTTGAAATTACTAAGGAAATTAGACCCGAGAACGTACCTAATTTATTCCTGACGTTTAAAAGGCCCTATAGAGGCGCCACGGCGCAGTCAATCAGCCGCTGGATAAAACAAGTATTGTGTGCGAGCGGCGTGGACGTGACGACATTCAGCGCGCATAGCACCCGCCATGCCGCCACGTCCTCGGCGCACCGCGCTGGCCTGTCCATAGACGCCATCAGGAAGGCGGCTGGCTGGACAGCCTCTTCTCAAACGTTCGCCAAATATTATTGTCGGGCTATACGCGAAGAAAGTTCTTTCGCAAGTTCGGTTTGTTTTCCACCAAACCCAAATTAAAAAAAAAAAAAGAGACTGATTAGTGTCTATAATTATTATTGTATAAGTATTACTGTAGAAGAGAATGATTAGTGTATACATTATTGCACTATATTATTAGGATTGTAGTTGATTCTAGATTAAGATACCAATGTATTATTTACAATTGATTACTGATTAAAAATTATATATTAAAATAACGAAGGCTTATGTTAAATATACAAACTAAATAACAACTTATCTATTATTATTAGCAAAACTTCATCTCTAAACATCCACGTTATGAATGTTATATCTGAAGAATGAAGCGATGCAATATAATATATGATCAAACGAACTTCGCAAGTGAAGTTCGATTGATATTATATTAATCGCTTCATTCGAAGATATAACACCCACCCACCCTATTTCCCTTTATCGAAGCTTTTGCTAAACTATAACTGTATGTACTCTAAAAAGAATGAGACTTGATACACTGACCGCAGATACCAAAAACTAAAAAAAAAGTAAATTAAAAAGGGGGTATTTTAAAAAAAGTGCGAAGTTGCCTTGTAGGTTAGAGGAACTACGTTGTGAATGTTATATCTTCGAATGAAGCTATTAATATAATATCGATCGAACTTTACTTGCGAAGTTCGTTTGATCATATATTAATTGAATTGAAGATGAGATACTTATTTTTATTTTAATTGTACATATTGGATGTTTCATGAAAACTAACATTCTGCATGAATTTGGGGGTACTAACCAAGCCATGGTAATGCTTTGCATTACGAAAAATCTATAAATATTTTCATCACAAGTTTTTGATGTCTGGTACATCAAAAACTTTTTGAAAGAAGCTTAACTTTGAATCTATATTTTCCTAAACAATTCTAGTCTTATTTTTACAGTTGCTAGGATCTTAATATCCCTCAGGATTTTTATTACTACGTTTTTAGAGAACAATTAAAATAAAAATAAAGCAAAGCCTCTAAAAGCCTTACCGACATTAGCTAATTCGTAATGCTGCTTGATTTAGTCCATGGCCTGGCTTCCAAGTGGTTCCAGCAGCTTCTCAATCTCGCTGTCGGAGTACGCGCTGCTGACGTTCTGATCATAGCCTAGTCGAGGCGGTGAGCTATCGACGTCACAGCTTTCATCATCACACCAGCAGCAGCTCCAGCATTGATCATGAAAATAAAACAGGAAGACCATTAGAAATTATATCAGAGAGCCAGAGACTATCCCACTTCTGATGTTAGAAATTGAATGTAAATCTATATGTATATGTATTAATATCCACATTATCCACCAATTAATAAACTGTGTGTCAAGATGATTACTCGTTATTTAATGTGTTTGAAAGTATCTCTAAAGAAGTGTGTAGGGAACAGGGTTGTTATGAATTAAAACCACAAAAGACAAGACCATTAATTGAATTTATTTTGGTCTTGTCAAACTCAAACTCGAAACTCTATTCCATTCACTAGGTCCCTAGGTCTTCGTGGAGAAGAATGGACAAGAAACTCCACGGGAAGATCTTTTAAGGTGTTGGGGTTCAGGTTGTTCCGTCGATGAAATGAAGCTAGCGTGATGGTTTCACACGTATATTTTCTTTTTATATGATATTACAGACTGCAGAGGTGGATTTGAACCGCCATGGCCATGGCGGGGGTCTGTATTGGATGGTGGATGTGAGGTGAAGGAAAAAAGTAAAAAGGACTGATTCTATACGAAACAAAAGCTTTTATAGCTACTGTGAGTGGAGTGTCGCAATTAATGAAAGGGGTTAAGTGGGGCGAGGGCGCCACTGCTTTGTGGTGACAATCGTAGGCGGCCGCTGGAGCGCGCGGCACAGTAGTCATCGAGTTCGGCGGCTTGGCGGCATGTGGCGCTAGCGGTTGGCGCGAACATGCCCCCCGGCCTTGGAAGCGCTGCTTCCAAAATGGTTCCCGGCACGGAGTCAGGCGTCGTCGCTCACAGGTTGTGGAGGCAGCGGGCAGATCTTAGAGAAGGCACGCCTGATCGTTCCAGCGGCTGTTTTGATGTCAGCCACTCGAGCTATGCTTTCTCCTCCTGGAATTATACGCAGAATGCGACCGAGCTGCCACCTTAATGGTGGCAACTGGTCGTCCTTGATGAGGACAAGGCTGTCTAAGGTGATGTCCTCCTGCCTGGTCTTCCACTTGGTTCGCAGTTGCAGCTCCGAGATGTATTCCGTGGACCAACGTCGCCAGAAGTGCTGCCGCAGCTGCTCGATGCGTTCGTAGCGTGTCAGATTCGAAGTTGGCTGGTCTGGAACATTCCTTGAAGGTGGCGACGTTAACGGTCAGCCAATGAGGAAGTGTGAGGGGGTGAGGGGGGAAAGGTCAGAAGGGTCTGAGGAAAGAGGTGACATTGGACGGGAATTTAAGACGGCTTCGATTTGTGTCAAAGCCGTGGAAAATCCCTCGTAAGTTAGTCGCGCGTTACCTACTATGCGTCTCAGGTGATACTTGCATGACTTCACCCCGCCCTCCCATAGACCGCCAAAATGTGGAGAATAAGGAGGAATAAATCGAAATTCAATGCTATTATTGGAAGCGTAATTAATGATGGCTTCTGATTCCTTCTCTAGAAATAAAGGAAACTCCTTTTCCGCGCCCACAAAGTTTCTACCGTTATCAGAGAAGATAGTGCGAGGCGTACCTCGCCTACTAATGAAACGTTTTAGTGCTAATATGTAGTCGTTTGTCGACAAACTAGTGACGAGTTCCAAATGCATGGCTCTAGTCGTAAAACAAATGAAAAGGCAAATGTATGCCTTAGTGAGTCTAGAACGTCTGCCCTTTCTGGATAATATGAAAACTGGCCCCGCATAGTCTACACCGGTTCGCATAAACGGGTAGCCAGGTTCTAACCGCTCGGGAGGTAAGTTGCCCATGAGAGGTGCTAATGTCTTACCCTGATTACGTGTGCACGTTATACATTCGTGTACTATTTTTCTAGCGAGATTTCTAGCATTCAACGGCCACCAACATTCACGCATGGTAGCCAATAAAAGTTGAGGCCCGGCATGTAATAATCGTACATGCTCGTATTTAAATAAACAAATTGTAAATGGATGCTTACTACATAATAAAATCGGATGTTTTTATCGTAGGTAAAATCGGGTGAATTACATAATCTACCGCCAACCCGAATTATTTTATGTTCATCAATAAAAACATTTAGACTCGAAATCCTATTATATTGTTTACAATTTCGCTTGATAGGAATTTGAGCCACTAAGTTATTCAAAACATCTGGAAAAGAATTCCTTTGTACGAGCATAATTAACATTCTCAACGCGGCGTCCAACTCGTTTACTGATAAGAAACCGGTTTGTCGCTTGGCGCGGTCCGCTCGCTTAATGCGTAAGTTATTGATGAATCTAAGTAGGGTCGTTGCGCCGGTTTGCCGGCCGGGTCTAGTATTCGGCCTTTGGCACTAGGTGATGCAGTAAATTTCATTTAATAAGGATCATATTAAATATTATCACACGAAATGAAGTTAGATACACAAAGATAGATGCACAAAGTTGCATTATATCAGGCAACATCACTTTGTCGGGTAAACACAACACACGACTTGACACGAAATAGTTTAGTACGACGCCAGTGCAGGAGCTGTCAAGACGTGTGGGAACGAGCAAAAAATATAGTGGTTCTACTCAAAAGTAAGTTTTTTGTTATTTTTACTTTGATTATTTAACAATGTGCATATATTCTACTGTATATATCACTTAGTATTGTATTTTCACATGAATTAGTGCACTATTTTATAGAAATAGTTGTTAAATTAGGTGGCCGGAAAGTGACTTCATAAATTCTCCAAATGTTTGGTTGTCGGCCATGCGGCCGAAAACTAGAGCGTTCAGCCTAAATATTTTTTGTCTCTTTCATTTAATTGGTTATACGAAATTAGACTTCTCTTCGTTTATAATGAACCGTATTCTTATGAATACACCAGTTTTCAGTTTTCGGCCATCAAAATGCTCCAATTTTAATGGTTATTGATGAAATTGATATACACATTTCGGTAGTGGCCGAAAACTAGAGTAAGTCTATAATTATTATTCAGTTTTCGGCCAACTTAAAATTGTATGAAAAATGGGGTGGCCGAAAACCGAACGGCGCTCTACTTTTTAGCCATTTCATGAAATATAAAGTATTTCACGATGGAAGGAAGATCTTTCAATAAGCTTTTTTTTGCTTCAGATGGCTCCTCCAAAGAATAAGAGAAAAAAAAATGCACCATATACTCAAGATACCATTAACCAGGCACTTAGAGATATTCGCGAAAAAAAGCTTTCCATTAGAGAAGTTTGTCGAAATTATGGAGTTCCTAGGGCAACGTTACAAGATCGAATACCTGGAAGAAGTAGTGATTTGATTAAAACTCGAGGTCCTGATCCTATACTTACTCATGAAATCGAAATGAAAATAGTGGAATGGCTAATTACAATCGCTAAGTGTGGTTTTCCTGTAAAAAAATCAGAACTGCTAGACACGCGAGAGGCGAGAGCTAGGGTAACAAAGGAGTCAATCAAGCTTTGGTTTCGAGAACTTGAAGCGTTTCTGGTAGAATCAAATCATCGTGATATATTGGAATCTCCGGAACGCATATTCAATGGAGATGAGAGTGGGTTCGCCCTTTGCCCTAAAACAGGAAAGGTACTTGGTCCTCGAGGGTACCGCAATCTTTACCAAATCAAAAATGGCAGCGAAAAAGATAATTTAACGGTTTTGGTGACATTTAATGCTAACGGTCAAGTATGTCCGCCACTAATAGTTTTTCCGTATATTCGCCCGCCAAAACAAATAGCAGATAGCATGCCACCACATTGGGTCCTCGGAAGGTCTGAGAGTGGTTGGATGCGAAGTGATGTATTTTTTTAATACATTACGAATGACTTTAATAATTGGGTCGTGAGTAACAAAATTAAAAAACCCATTCTCTTACTAGTAGATGGACACAAATCCCATATGTCAATTGAGTTGAGCGCGATGTGCGAGCGATTGGAAATAATTTTTTACGCTCTGCCACCTAACACCACGCACATACTTCAACCTGCAGATGTCAGTGTTTTTGGGCCTTTGAAATCAGAGTGGAAAAAAGTAGTGAGAATTTTTTTGACGAAGCCAGAAAATATAAACTCTTCTGTCACCAAAACTAATTTTTGCGCTCTTTTCAAAGACTGCCTGGAAAACACAAATATGCTGCGAAATATAATTAATGGCTTCAGAAAATGTGGACTATATCCATTTGACCCTGATGCAGTGGATTACACGAAATGTGTCCAGAATACCCTAGAAAGATTGAACAACAATTCAAAGTCACCCGAACGAAATTCTAAAGATATAACCAACGCAGACCTAGTTTCCACAAGAAAGGTTTTGAAACATTTAAAATCCACTCTGGCCGAAAGAAACATAAAGGTGGCGGTTATATTGAAGGAGATGAAGAAACTGAAAAGAAAGTCTTCTCAGATACAATTTCCTGACGTTTTATACGAAACATGTTCTGAAGACCTGACGAACTCAACAGTCAATATTACAACATCTCAAATAGTCGAAGAAGATAATAATATGACCAGCCAATTAGATAATACCAACATGACCGAAATGATGTCCTTTGAAACCATTCCACAAAGCCAGGCTGACGAAGACTTGCTTCTCCAATTGAGCAATATAAGACCGCTTAGCCCTTTCAAAACTCCAGAAAGTCTGATCAACATAGACCAAGATAAAAGTGTTCCAGTAAGTCATACTGTCCTAGTAACTCACTCAGATAAGGATTCACCTATCGAAGCATCAGAATCGTTGATTGATAACGACATTTCCACATTGCACTTATCAGGAAGTTATTTGGATGTTGGTTCTTTAGTATCGTTGGATGATGTTCTTCTAATACCAACTCAAATAAGTCTGCCAACAACAACAGCACTGCCAATGTCTGAAAGCTTAAAAGATTGCCACGATGCAGTAATAACCACTCAATGTTGTACAATAACCACCAATTCCACAGTATTACTGCCACAAACACCAATGATATCAAACAAGACCTCTGAATCATTGGAAAATACAATAACTCGACGCAATGTGCTGGTTGATATTCCAATAAAACAGACTAGTACACCTAAACAAACTAGTAAAACAAAGGAAACAGATATTTTAGAAAAACATTTATTTAAACCGCAACCTGCGAAAAAATCTGCCACTAACATTATACGTACCCCTATATCTGCGGCAATTTCATCGGCGGAGTATCGAAAATTTTATGAAGATAAAGAAAAAGTTAAAATAGAGAAGTTAGAATTGAAAAAACAACGACAAGAAGCTTTGATAAAAAAAAGAATAGAAAAAGAACAGTTAAAGAATGCCAAAGTTACGAAACGAAAAATCGCTAAGTCTAAGAAACCCATGAAGGAAAACGAAAGAGTTAAAGTAGATTGCGCCCTGTGTGAAGATATTTTAATAAGTGATACGGAAGAAGATCCTGAAAGAAATATTGGATGTGATTTTTGCACCAGATGGTATCATTTAAGATGCACAGACTTCGTTGGACTAAAGTATGAACAAGTACAAGACAAGCCCTTCAAATGCCATGCTTGCATTCGTATTCAGAATTATAATTTTAATTAAGCATATTTGATTGCAGATTATTTTGCCTTACGCTTCCATATTTAAAATATTGATTTTAGATTTTTATTGATTGAAAAATGTTGATTATGATAAGGTATAGTTATCATTTTGTATGAAAACGAATGTTATTATCTAACTTACCAAATATTTTATTAATCAAAGATAAACGACGACGACGATACGATGTTATGTTTTAATGATTAGAATAACTTTATGATACTCTTTACTGAGTAATTTTTTATCGACTGATTTAAATTAGAACTATTATTAATAAATAAGAGAAGACTGAAGAGTGATATAATATACTTGCATTGTTGTCAATTATGATGGTACCTGATTAATAATAATTTGATTAATGTTACTGTTAGTAAAAAATACAGGAATAAATACATTTAATTGTTATTTTATTTACTTTCTATTACCTTTCTTTTCTATCTAATCCAGTGGCCGAAAACCAAATTCTCGTAGGCCGAAATCTAAAATTAATGGCCGAAAACCGGCGTTTTACTCATTTTTCACATTAAAAATAAATATAAAAATGAGGTTTATTTGTAGAAACCAATGTGTTATAAAAACGAAAACTACATTATGTAGGCTATAAATTAACCGCAATAGCACTAGGCTAAAATAATGGCAATATTTTTTTCAAGAGCCTTAAAGTTGACACAACTCCACTAAAAGGCCGAAAACCGGCACAACGACCCTACATAGCTACCTATTCGTACAAGTTTAGTGAATGACGCGTATTTATCGAATTTGAGTATGTCTTCGTGCTGAATATTGGTTAAGCAGGTTTGTTTTTGTTTTAAATCTGGTAGGTTACATTCTTCAGAATTATCGCGTTCAGTTTGCTCGAAGCAATGTGAACGATTATGTAAGTAGGATGGACCGTACCACCAAAGTGCGTTATCTTTTATTAAATCTAGGCCACAACCTCTAGACAATAGATCAGCTGGGTTGTCCTTACTACTCACATGTAACCACACTGAATCGCCTGTGAGTTCATTTATTTCAGCTACTCGGTTTAGAACGAACGTCTTTAGTAAATGTGGTGACATTTTAATCCTACCCATAACTATCGTGGAATCCATCCAAAAATATACTTTACTAAACTGTAACAGAGATTCGAAGCTTGGTATTGAAATCGCTATATTTTGCACGTATTGTGACGTCACATGAATGTTGTGATTGCGAGACCGATTGTCCCACACCCGAGCTTTGAATAGTGGACTGTATATATAAAGCATTTATTTTCTTTGCTAATTTTTCTGTTATAGTTCTGACTTCCGTTGTCTAGGAGCGCGCGGGCCGTACGATACACGTTATTATGATCAGCTACTTCAATTAACGCCGTAGAGAGCAAAACAGTACTTATTAACTTAAATCCGGTAGTGTTCGCTTCACACACGACAGTATGGCTCGAGTCGTCCGAACGTAACGTTGATGTAGCTAGACTGTGGGCCTGTTCGATCTCTCCGTTTGATGGTGCACGCACACACGCGCTGTTACATTTCTCGTCCAAGTGTAACAGACTGTTATGTTTGTTTGAACACTGTTTACACGACCCGTATTTACATTGATTTAACGCGTGACCGGTTCGCAGGCAATTTGCACACATCTTATTATCGTTAACAAAAATTCTGTCTCTCACGGACATGTTAAGGAAGGCTGTACACGAGTATAATGAGTGTTCCCTATTGCACAGGACACACTTGGGTAAATCCCATTGTTTATTTGTAACATCACGGTAATTACTATAGCCTGTCGCCTTTGTAGCTGCGTAGCTATGTGCGTGATGTGGATTACGTTTCTCGTTTACGTTTTGTTGTTTAAAATGGCTATGAGGTGTTTTTTCTTTTATGTGGCTAGTACCGATCATTTCCAACGTGTCCGCTCGACTTCGGAGGAACGTTATTAAATCGCTAAGCTTTATTTTTTCTCGTGAACCCAAACACGTGGCTCCGATGTGATTTTCCCATTCGCGTTCCGTAGACAAATCCAGCTTACTGACCATTAAATAAATTATTAATGTATCCCAATTAACTGTGGGTTCATTCAGTGAGTTTAAAGCGCGCAGGTTACGTAAAATAGTATCAATTAGTTTCCTTATTTGCGATGGCGATTCTTGTTTTAATGATTGAATATTATGCAACGCTTTTACGTGATTATTGATTAATAACCTCTCGTTGTGATAACGGCTTTCTAATAACTCCCATGCGTGAACGTAGTTGGCAGGGCTGAATTCCAAAGCTGCTATCACCTGTGACGCGCTTCCACTAAGGGCTGACCGTAAATAATGGAACTTTTGAATCTCGTCTAGATCGGAACGATTGTGAATCATGGTTACGTATGAATGTTTAAATTCTAGCCAGTGATCATAGGCTCCATCGAAGGCAGGTAATTTTATGTCTGGTAATTTAATATTGACACGTGGTTCCGATGCAATTGGAAGTCGATTTTTAATTTCCGCGTTTTTAATTAAACAATTTGCATTGGCTATTGCCGTAAAATATATATCCTCTAATGCTTCTATGTATTGTAGATTCGCGTTTGTTTCTGATTCCGGAAGGAGTAGTTCGAGTTCATTTTCTACGTTGTCGAATTTATCGTATAATTCACTCGCGGCTTGAACACGTAAAGTTAGCTCAGCTGTTTGTAAGGTTGTTAAGTGAGCTCCCGCGAACGATTCCACGTAATTTTTAAACTGGGTTAACCGACCCTTAATGTTACCCCTACGTTTCTTTAATTCGGAAAGAACTTCGTCCACTGCCTTAACCGACATTCTGACAGAATATGGATGAGCGTTATGTGGTGTGATGTGGTGTGGTGTGGTTACTCACATGCAAATATCACCTGGTCCACGTGGCTGCCACACTCGCGCGAACTGAAACAAAATACAGCTTTAACACAAATCGCAACTATATGGATGTGACGGGTGGGATTGACGGGACGGAACAGAGACCTGACCGTTACGTTTCTTACGCCTTTGCCTTTTCCTCTTGTATGAAGTTATTGCTGGGTTACTGGACCAGCTGTGATGATCGCTGCACTCGGTCGATCGTCTTCACAGCCAGCTATTGTCTTCAGCGCCCGGCTCCAGTCCGAGTCAAAGTCCGCAACGTGCCGGCAACGTGGTCGGCACCGTGTATGTGGAGTCTTCTTCCGGCTGGTATGCTTGATAATCCGTCTCGTAGGACCAAAATGTTGGGGTTCAGGTTGTTCCGTCGATGAAATGAAGCTAGCGTGATGGTTTCACACGTATATTTTCTTTTTATATGATATTACAGACTGCAGAGGTGGATTTGAACCGCCATGGCCATGGCGGGGGTATGTATTGGATGGTGGATGTGAGGTGAAGGAAAAAAGTAAAAAGGACTGATTCTATACAAAACAAAAGCTTTTATAGCTACTGTGAGTGCGGTGTCGCAATTAATGAAAAAGGTTAAGTGGGGCGAGGGCGCCACTGCTTTGTGGTGACAATCGTAGGCGGCCGCTGGAGCGCGGGGCACAGTAGTCATCGAGTTCGGCGGCTTGGCGGCAGGTGGCGCTAGCGGTTGGCGCGAACAAAGGTATTATACAATGACAACCTGACGTTGTCCTTGATTGTCTTAAGTTATAGCAATTTATCAGTGTACATAAACAATAAGCAATATAAACCATAATGGTACATATCTCTAACACATAGTAATCAGGAATATTCAATGGGTTCCAGCTTTTACACATTTGGTATCTTCATAACTAGGTTACAATATGTAAACTTTCTATACACAATAATACACAAATGGAATACACAATATACTACTTTGGGTCTGTCTTTACCCTTTAACAGTTGCAGAGTAACTGACCCCGAATTACCGGTCCTTCTACTTTTATAACCGTCCAATCTTAAAAAGTAAATCAACGACTACCGCCATAATACACCAATGGCAAATGGTTGTACATTATTTATAGCTAACTATCTAATAACATATATTTTTTTTTTTTTTTTTTCATATTTCTTTCCAAACATGCGATCGGTTCTTGAACCATAAGCAGTTGTTTTCAATGTCTTTGGCATGTTAGGCTTGCCCTCCCACTGTTAGGCTGCCTTTGGTTATTGCCTTACTCTAAAGTATATTATCCCAATAGTGTGCAGTCTTTTAAGACGTCTTGTTGGCAGCGATTCACTTAGAGCCTGAGCAAGGCTATTTTCATGATTTATTATCCTCTCTCTGTAAGCTTTTGTCATAGTTTTGATTTCCTCTTTGATAGGGTAGGAACTTTTAAATATTCGTGGATTTCATCCATTCTTGTGTACTATGAGGCACTAACTATGGCTTTTAAAGCACGCCATTTTGAAACCGCTGGAGTATTTCAGTATTGGATGTTTTTGCTGATCCCCCCACAGCTGTATGCCGTAAGTCCAGACTGGTTTTATTACTGCTTTGTAAATCAAAACTTTATTGTGAGGAATCCGAGTGCAAACAAAGACACGTATTATACGAGACTGATTTATTTAAATATGTATTGTGTGCACACATTTACAATTTGTATAGATACCCACATAAAACCTATGCAAATACATTACAATTTTCCCCTCTAAGAGATCTATAGCTAACCATATGACATACAAGTAATATTCATTTGTTAAATGCATGGAGGATTAACAATAGGTATAGTTATAGATGAAGGATTTGTATTGCACCCATAACGCTAAAGCTTAAATCCAAAACACCAAAAATATCTAAATAAATAGTACAAAAATATATTGTTTTAGTTTCCCATTCTACCTCTCCCTACAAAGTTTTCTATAGCATAGATTAATAATTGTAACACTAATCAAGATCCAACCATTAATTTACATTGCTAGAGAGAGATATCATTAAATATTATTACAAAAAATTAAGTAGGTAAGTAGGTCGTTAAGGTACAAGTCACGGCAAAATATTTTACTTGATTAGTAGTAACATGGTTTTTTTTTATTATTTAATTATGACAATTGTAACCTGTTATAGTATAATGTAACTTTGTACAACAGTGTAAATAATACATCGGCTGGCATACCGGTGAACTTAGACTTTGTAATTGGGTTTGTTTTTTCGCGGACGCAAGTTATATCTGGGGACTTTCTCAACTGTGGTGTCGTCGTCTGACTGACAAGATGTAGAAGGCTTTGGTGGTGGTGACTCTGAGTTCGCGTCTTCAAACGCGTGCTCTGTCGACTCAGCCTCACCATTCGCCTCCGGTGCCGCCTCCGTGTCTGGAGACTGGCGGAGAGGTACGTTATCGGCAGCCTCCGAGCCAACAGCCCTAGCTAATGACAGCCGATTACTTTTACGGATGATTTGATCAATGTGTTTATTTTTTATGACATCATCAGAGCGTACTTTATAAGTGACAGCACCGGTGCGCTCAGTTCAACACCGGGCTTCCATTTGACAATATTTTTCTTGAAATCTTTAACGAGAACCTCGTACCCTTCTTTGACTTGTCTAATCACACCGCCGGCGTTACGTACCTGTGCCTCCTGGGCCGTCTCCACAAAATCAACCGTGCGCGGGCGCAGCATATCAAGTCGAGAACGCAATCTCCGTCCCAGCATTGCCATCGCCGGCTCGCGTTGCGTGCTGGCGTGCGCTGTGTTGCGATACTGAAACAAAAACTTACACAAAGCTCGCTCCTGGTCTTCGCCTTCGATTGAAGCTTTCTTTATAGCCTTTTTGACAGTTTTTACAGCATTCTCGGCGGCACCATTACTGGCCGGGTGATATGGTGCTGTAAGAATGTGCTGAACGCCATTACCTTCCAAAAATATTTTAAAATCTCGCGATGTAAAAGGAGGGCCCCCGTCTGTGACGATTTGCTTTGGCAAACCAAATCTTGCAAAACATTCTCGTAATTTTGATGCGACTTTGCTGGCTGATGTCCCTGCTTTCATCGGGAATACCTCGATCCACTTTGAGTGCGCCTCAATAATAAGAAAATAGCTCATACCTCCAAACTCAAGAAAACCCGCGTGCAGTCTTGCCCACGGCTCGGCCGGCCAGACATAGGGCACCGGCGGGCGGCGCGTGCGGGGGCGCATCGCGGACCGCGGTGCACGCAGTGCAGGCGCGTGCCTGCGCCTCGATGTCAGAGTCAATAAGCGGCCACCAAACATAGCTCCGAGCTATTTGCTTCGTGCGCACTATACCTGGATGACCACTGTGTATTTCTTGCAAAATGTGTGCTAGTAGTGTAGTCGGAATGACCACGCGATACCCCCACACAATACACCCATGATCTAAATGCAGGTCGTCTTTCCTGTGGAAATAAGGTTTTTCATTTTCCACCTCAGTACCTGATGGCCAACCGCTCATGAGATACCCATAAATATTTCTTAGCACTGTATCGCTTTTTATCGCCTTTGCTACGTCTTTGTGACCAATGGGAAAACTGTCTTCCACAAAATGTACATAAGCGGCATCATCCGATTCCGAATCCTCTTTATCTTTTTGCAATGGCAACCTTGACAAAAAATCGGCATTACCATTGCGTTCAGAAGACACAATCTTAATATCAAACTCATAGGCAGCCAACCTTACAGCATACCTTTGCAGCCGACTAGCAGCAGTCTGTGGGAGACCCTTTTTGGGTCCGAAAATATGGCTCAGCGCCATGTGATCCGTCTTCAACGTGAATCGCCGCCCATACACATACTGATGATGGCGGGTCACCCCATACACGATGGCCAGAGCTTCTTTATCCACCTGGCTGTACTTACGCTCCGCTGGAGACAGTGTGCGTGAGGCACAGCACAAAACGCGCTCACTAATAATAATAATAAATTTATTCAATAAAAAAAGTTTGCAATGTTACATATTATTCTTAAGGCTCATTATTATTATTATTATTATAAAGGCTCAGGGGCTTATTATTATTATTTTGCACTGCCGTCCGGGTAGGCGTGCGCTAGCACGGCGCCCAGCCAGAATGAGCTGCTGTCCACCGACAGCACCAGCGGCAATGCAGGGTCGTAGTGCGCCAGCACCGGCTCGCGCGTCAGTACTTCTTTAATCCCCGCGTAAGCTGCTTCGCATTCCCGCGACCAACGCCACCTAGAACCCTTTTTTAACAAGGCATACATTGGCTGCAATAACGTACTCATGTTGGGGATAAATCGCGCATAATAGTTTATCATCCCTAATACGGCTCTCAGTTGGGAGACATTTTGTGGCTGAGGGGCCTTTGCAATCGCATCAATTTTACTTTTTACCCACGACGGAACGGAGACGGTATATGCGTTTGGGGTGAGAGGTTGTTTGTTTGTTTGTGTGTTTGTGCAAATACATGTTGCCATTTTTCTCCAAAACTACTAGTCCGATTTTGATGCAGTTTTCAGTTATGGGTTTGGGTTTGATTGGTGCATGTTCTTAGATAGGTGTTACGGTGACAACTCACCAGGGGGCGCTGCAGCAAACATTTTTTGTGCAAATCAAAGTTGCCATTTTTCTCCAAAACTACGAGTCCGATTTTGATTCAGTTTTCAGTTATGGGTTCGGGTTTGATTGGTGCATGTTCTTAGATAAGTGTTATGGTGACAACTCAACAGGGGGCGCTGCAGCAAACATTTTTTGTGCAAATCAAAGTTGCCATTTTTCTCCAAAATACAAGTCCGATTTTGATTCAGTATTCAGTTATGGGTTTAAGTTTGATTGGTGCATGCTTTTAGATAAAAAAATAAAAATAAAAGTAAAAAGTGTTTGGGGGTATGAGGAACAGGTTGTAAAGTTCCTCATCCCCCGTTGAAAAGGGAGGATCCTCCGACCGGACGGGTGTTGTGTCCGGCGGGCTAACTGCCCGACAGTTGTAAGTCGGGAACTCCTATATAGGCTTATGTCGCGGATAATGTTGATAGCGCGATATAGGATTTCTGTCGATCGTTGTTAGTACGCAGGTGTTGCGATAGATGTCGCTAGTCGCCACATCACTCCCCTCCGAGACCGGAGGTCGAAAGCAGTAGGTTAAGTCTTGGCGCTTGTCAGCCAGTGGAAGGTTCCAGTGAGTCGGAACCGGAACCGGATGCCGCATAGTTCACGGTGAGTCGGAACTGTCTGCGGTGATACCCCAGTGAGTCGGGGTGATGCTGCATATTAGCTCCAGTGAGTCGGAGTGATGCAGTGCTTGCCGTGATGCCCCAGTGAGTCGGGGTGATGCTGCGTATGCTCCAGTGAGTCGGAGTGTGCAGTGCTGCGTAGTGGCTGGCTGCTGCGTCGACCAGGAGAGAAGTGCGTCTCTGCTTGCTGACCGGCCGAAGTGCAGTGTGCTGTGCCAAAGTCGCTGATGAGGCTGGGGGTGATGACCAGGAATGCGCTTCCGCTGCATGCTGGTGGTCAGGATACCCCATGAAGCCGTGGCTGCTGGCTGACGGTATGACTCGCTGCTCGAAGGCGAAGGGGAAGTGATGACGACGTCTGAAGTAGTTGCACGAAGGCTGCGCTGACGTTCATGCTCGGGGTCACCAGTTTGGGGGTATGAGGAACAGGGTGTAAAGCTCCTCATCCCCCGTTGAAAAGGGAGGATCCTCCGACCGGACGGGTGTTGTGTCCGGCGGGCTAACTGCCCGACATATGTGAGTCGGGAACTCCTATATAGGCTTATGTCGCGGATAATGTTGATAGCGCGATGTAGGATTTCTGTCGATCGTTGTTAGTACGCAGGTGTTGCGATAGATGTCGCTAGTCGCCACAAGTTTAAAAAAAGTTTAAAATAAAAAGCAAAATTAAAAATTTTGAAAAAACCCACGACTGTTAAAAATTAATTGAAAAAAGGATAAAATAACATAAAACACTTAAAACACCCACCTTAAAAAAACCCAAGAATGTCCGTCGGGAGCTGAACATTGCAAAACTAGTTCATTTAATGGCATCAATTTTACTTTTATCGGTATGCAAGCCGTGTTTATTTCGAAATCCTATATAAGACTTCGTCCTTGAAGAAATCGCATTTCTCGAATTCAACTATCAGACCTGCTTCTTGTAAGCGCTACACTACAGCTCTTAGATTCGCCAAATGCGACTTCTTATCGGGCCCCGTGAGACAAATATCATCAATAAAAGATACACAGTTAAGACCGCGTAGGGTCTCTTCGATTAATTTTTGAAACATTTCAGGAAGGCATTTTAAACCAAATGGAGCCCTGCGGTACACAAATGTACCTACATGAGTAGTAATAGCCGTTAACGGTTGCGAGCTTTCGTCTAAAATACACTGTAAATAAGCATGTTTAAGGTCTATTTTACTATATTGTTCTCCCCCACTAAGCGCGGCGAACAGCTGTTCCACGCGCGGCAGCGGATAGTGAAAATCTTTCAGAACTTTGTTTAAAGTTAACTTATAATCACCAGACAACCTAATGGACCCGTCGCGTTTGACGACGGGCACTATTGGTGTACCGTAATCACTCCGCTCCACTTTGTAGATAACCTGTTCGCGCTGCAGACGCTCCAGCTCGCGCTCCACGGGCACCCGCAGAGCGAGAGGCAGGGGCCGGGCTTTGATGAATATCGGCGTGTTATCTTTTAAATACAACTTTAATTTAGTTTTGCAACATCCTAAACCTGACTGAAACACTTCGGGAAAATCTAACTTAAGTTGATTAATAACCGGATTAATTTCAGTATTTTCAGTTGCTAAATGATGTAAACTAAGCGATTTTATGTTTAATTGTCTCATCCAGCTTCGCCCTAGCAACGGTGGGCCGCCGTTGTCAATAATAAACAACGGAAGCTTTAATGCGGCGTTGCCGCTCTGCACTTTCACTAAAACATAACCGAGTGGGACGATAGCCTCCCCGGTATATGAATGGAATTTGTTATTATCGCGATTTATAATTAAATGCGAAAGGTGATTCTCATAAAATATTTTATTCACAGCCGATATTCTACTGCCGGTGTCTATTTCAAACGTGACTTCAATGTTTTCTACTATTAACATGTAACTGTATGGCCCATCTTTATAATTACTCTTAAATGCTACGACTTGAAATAAGCAATCACTAGATTCAGAATCGGAACTGTCATCAATGAAATTTTGGTACCTTGATCCGCGGGCATCCTTATCACTTAACACTTTATCACTTTTAGAGTACACTGCAGAGAGGTGACCTTTGACACCACACTTGTCACACACATACGATTTATATCTACACTTGTTCGACGTATGGGCTCCTTTCCCACAACGTCTGCAAGCGCCTGCCGCGCGATGCACGGCTGCGGCCGCGGCAGCGCCCTGCCCGAGTCCCGCCGTCCGTGCTGGCGGTCGCCGACAGCGCGACGCCGGTCGCGGCCTCCGCCGCATGCCGTTCTGCCACCTCCAGCGCGAGCGCCAGCTCCACTGCTTTCTTATAATCTAGCGAAGGCTCCGCAAACAGCTGAGAGCGCATATCCTCACTGCGCAGGCCTGACACAAACTGGTCACGGATGTTGTCCTCCAGTGTCTTCCCAAAATTGCAGTGCGTAGCGAGGTGCTTCAAACATTGCAGAAAGGCGCCAACTGACTCCCCCTCAGCCTGCCGCCGCAAACGAAACGTGTGTCTTTCCGCTATCTCGGATCGCTTGGGTTCCAGGTGCGCCGTCACGAGCTCGACGAGTACCTCGAATGTCTTGTCCTCGGGGTTGTCCGGGGCGCACAAATCGCACATCAACTGGTATGTCCATGCGCCGACATGCGTCACCAACGTGGCCACGCGTAGTTTGTCTTTGATGTCGTTTAGTAAGATGAACTGTTTTACCAAACGAACATACGCTGACCAATTCCGGCCCTCCTCGAGGTCAAATTCTTGTAATTTACCGAACGGCATCGTGTTTATTCCCTAAATTCGTCGCCAATGAGGAATCCGAGTGCAAACAAAGACACGTATTATACGAGACTGATTTATTTAAATATGTAGGGTGTGCACACATTTACAATTTGTATAGATACCCACATAAAACCTATGCAAATACATTACATATTGTTGACAGAGAGTCGAGATTTTCTTCCCAATAACCACTCTAGTGTTCTCCATCTGTGATTGAGTTCATCACGCTTTGTTTGGATGTGGGTCTTCCACGTTTGTTTGCGATCGAGGTAAAATCCCAGGTACTTTACTACAGTGTTGTGTGGTAGCTGCTCATTACCCAGTTTCACAGCAGGGCAATCTCCTTTTTTGAGGGTAAAATATGTGATGTGGTTAGATTTAGCTGCACTAGCCTTGATGCACCAGCTCTTCATCCAGTTATAAACCTTATCCAGGTGCGACTGTAGCTTACTGGAAGCTACTTCTGGGTTGGCGTCAGATGTCAGCACTGCAGTATCATCGGCAAAGGTGGCTGTCATTACAGTTTCCGATTCAGGAACATCTGCTGTGTATATCCGGTACAGGACGGGCCCCAGGACAGCCTTGTGGGACTCCAGCTCTTATTTATTTATTTATTTAAACTTCATGCACAAACGTGGTACATAGGCGGACTTAATGCCACAAGGCATTCTCTACCAGTCAACCTTAGGGTCAAACAGGACATCATTGTGGTAGAGTACAAAAATAAATAAATTAGGAGAATACTTTTTGTAAAATAAATTAATATACCTACATAAATCGTACATACTAATACATATATATAAAGATGGAATTAAATAAACTAATATATATTATAATACATACAAATAGTTCACAAAATGAGAAACCAAACAATAATTATCATGACTACCACATCATGAGTAATTCAGTCCGATTTTAAGAAATGCTTCCGCACAGCTCTTTTGAAAGCCATTTTGCTTTCCGCTTTTTTAAGTTCTTATGTCGTAAAAATCTGAAGCGGCATCATTAATTTTTACAAAGAAGATACGATTTTCAAGGTAAGATTTTAATATCAGGAACTGGTTGTGTGGTAATGTTCTTTTCAGTTTATACAGCAGCCCAGGGTGCCAAAAAGCTTGCTGTACGTCGAGAAACACCCCCGAGCAGTATTTTTTACTTTCGAATGTATCTCTGCGTTGGAAGGCCTCCCACTAGGTGGACCGATGACCTGGTCAAGGTTGCAGGAACCCGCTGGATGAGAGACGCACGGGACCGGTCAAAGTGGCGACGCCTGGGGGAGGCCTATGTCCAGCAGTGGACGTCTTTTGGCTGAAATGATGTATCTCTAATATGTTCACACACTCTATGGACTTGTTCAATGGTCGCATGTCGTCTTCGAAATCCGAACTGGTGCTCTGGGATAGTAGCGTTTTCATATAGGTGCTTACTAAGCCGTGCAGAGATTATTTTTTCAAAGACCTTCGACAGTACAGGAAGCAGGCTTATTGGTCTGTATGAAGATGTAAGGTGCGGCGGCTTACCTGGTTTAAGGATCATAGTTATTTGAGAGACTTTCCAGATGTTGGGGTAGTACGAGGTTCTTCGAATAGCATTGAATAGCGAGGTGATGAACATTATTCCTTTTTTCGGAAGGTTTCGCTATATTTTCGCTATCACAAGATCAAATCCTGGAGCTTTTTTTAGTTCTAAATCAAGCATGGTGCGACGCACTTCTGCAGGCGTGCAGCATTGGAGAGGGGCACTCAGTTGGAGGTCACTTTCAAGATGAGCTTACTTCACGGTCTGTAATTTCTGTTCCTAGGTCCTCATTTGGGGTGAAGACGCTGCTAAGAAACTCCCCGTATGCTTCTGCTCTCTCTTCATCCGTTTTAGCCCATTCACCATTTTCTTTTTTGAGCGGGTGCCGTGCTAGTTGTGGTTTTTATTTCTGATTTTATTTTACCGCTTTCCACAGTGAGTACTCGTTTTTAGCAGGAACTGATGGTGTTAAGTTTTCGAGATGTAGTTGCATTGTTTCATTCTCCATTTCAACCAGGTTCTTTTTAAGGTCAGCTGCTGCTTTGTTGAACGCTCTTTTGTCAGCAGGGTGTCGGCTATAGTGCCAAACCCTACTAAGTCGTCTTTTTTCTAGAACTTGGCATTTTACTTTCTGCGGCAAGTTGCGATGAGTTTTAGTTTCAGTAGATTTTTTGTCCGGTGGAGTACAAGTCCATGCCGCTTTCTGTATTAATTTAGTTATGTAGGAAGTGGCACTTTCAATGTCATCGTCGTCGGTTTAAAGAGGAATCTTCAGGTCTATATTGTCATTGACCCTCCGAAGTATCGCGAATCCAAATATTATCCGTGTGGTTTATTTTTCCCTGTGCTTGTCTATTGTTACATATTGTATCACATGTTGGGGTGGTGCTGCGAAAACTATTCTAAAACCACTCGAGATCGCACACAGAGCGGTATTAAAAGTAGCGACTTCTAGACCTTTCTTGTTCCCTACTGATCTATTGTATAGTAGTTGTAATGTTCTTAATGTTCGACAACATTTCATCCTTCAAATAGTTCTCCTTCAGCACCGTAAAACCCCTTATAAAAAAATAACAAAGCGTAGAAAAGACTTAGTTTACAGGTTCGTACAACATTTGCAAGTAGATTGGGTTACCGCTTGGGCCCGACACTGTACAATAAATTTAACAAAATCTGCATGATCTACGGATTATCTTAAATCAAGTGTAAAAGGATTCTACGTTCATTTCTTCAAAATAAAAACTATAACGAAACAGAAAATTATCTCATTAAGCTACAGTGACTGTGATCAAATATTACCTCACTTGACTTCAATCAAACCATGATCCAACCAAACACACATTCTCTTTTTCAATCCATCACTCACATACATCTACACTCACACATACCACTAACACACACGCACACATACCACTTACACACACGCACACACACACACACAACCCGAACATATTCTATTAATAACATTATTGTAGTATTAAAAAAATATTAAAAAAATGTATTTATTTATTATTTATTTATGCACACACAAAATACAAAAAAGGATAAAAACATAACAAATAGAAGAGCACAAAGGTACTGCTTATTTCAAAAGAAATTTCTTCCAGCAGACCTGCGAGAGGATAGTTGGATAAGAAATGTAGACACAGTGTGTAGACAAGACTAACAATATTTTAATTAAAATTATTATGAACAAAAGCATATCCATATAAAATAAACATACATACTAATTTATACACATATAAAAATAAATACTAGTATCCGAATATATAACAGTAAACAAACATACACATATACAGAATATTACAGAATAGAGGAAAGGTAATGCTCTCTGACTAGTTTATTGTAACTTTTTGTAAGGGTCAGGGACTGTTATTCCTTAAAGGTTATTCTATAACCTAGCTAGGAATAGCAGAACTTCACTCACTAGATTGTGTCTGACTTGGTACAAACTTATATGTCTAAGTTTGTGTATGCCTCTGTACTACAATCTCCTTTTTTATGAAATAAATTTATTATTTATTATTATTATTGAGGTATTGCTGAAAGGCTTCCCAGTCAGTAAGGTTGTTATATAAGTATTGATTTCTTGACCGATTTATTACAGATGTGCTCATTGTAACAATTACTGGCGAGTGATCTGAAGAGCTGTCGTGACAGCTAGAATTTTCTAAGAAATAGGATGGTACCCCTTTGTAGATGAAGAAGTCTATAAGGTCGGGCAGTCTATTTGGGTCTGCGGGCCAATATGTTGGTTGACACGTTGTGAGGATATTTATACGGTGTTTGTCGATGCTATTCTTAAGGTTACTTGTCAATGTAAGCCTTGATCCCCATTGAGAGTTTTTAGCGTTCCAGTCTCCACCAACAATAAATCTGTTGCCTAGAGTTTTGAACAAATCGTTGAAATCCTCCTCACTGGTTTCGTGTCCTTTTCTCTTTTTTGGCGGGCCATAGATCGATGATATTAAGATAGAGCCTTGGCTATCATGCACCATGATTGTTGTAGCTTGTATTTTTGAAGTTCTGTATTCAGGAATTAGTTGATGTTTAATGCAACTTCTTACTATGACTGCGGTGCCAGCGTGCGCTGTGTTGTCTGGGTTATTTCTAACGTATGTACAGTATCCGTCTAGGTTGAATGTTTTTTTCATCTGTAAGGTGTGTTTCCGATATAAGCACTACATCAAGGTTCTGCACTGTAAAGAGTATTTTAAGTTCTTGTTTTCTGTCCAGCAGACCATTTATGTTCCAGCTTGCTATTCTTAGAGCAATTTTAACGAACTAGTTTATGGACGATTGTTGTCAATAGGGACGTATGGGTACCCATTTGGTCAAATATACGGTCTAGCTTTTCAGCTTGCTTTGACATAATTTTTTCTAGGTTAGTCGCGTCTCCTGTTACGGCTTGTGCGTATGTTTTACCTGATTCGGTGTTGGTAGATGGTTTTTCTGACAGGGTTGGTATGTTTCCGATAGTTGGAAGGTCTTTTTCTTCAACATGTTTCCATGGTCTTGTTTGCGCTCTTGAATAAGACTTCCTTTTCTGGATTTCTTGAAATACTTTGCATCCTTTGTAACTGGCCGCATGGTCCCCAAGGCACAATGCACATTTTGCTGGTTCTTCTTTGGTCTTAGGACATTCTAGCGTGTTATGGTTTTTTGCGCACTTCACGCATCTATATGGATGCATGCAATATTTTTTTTTATAAGAGGCAATAGAAAGTACTGGTAATCTAGTGAAAGGTGAAATTATAAACACCAGACATGGACAAACAAAATAACCACTGTCAACCTGGTTCGTTAATATTGAGCCAGTCCCCAACAACAGTGAAATAAAAAACCTGAAATACATATACCACACATCTGTCAATATTGAAGACCCTAAACGTAAGAAAACCATCCCCCGATGCAAAAGGTGCCAGCAGTATGGGTAAACAAAAAAAAAAACATAAATAATAATTAGCAAATCCTATGTAGTGAAACTATTTTAAAACGTCTTAAGTTAATTTAGCAATATAATATGTTTTTATTTGTAATCTTTATGACTATCGGATAAAATATGAATAGGTATCAACCGATAGTACAGAGAATTGATTGTAACTAATAACAAACTATAAAGTATAGACTAAAAGCATTAAAAATGTTCGTAGATAATTAATTTATACTATTTTTATAGATTCAATTAACAGGTTAAATAGCATTTAAATTGATTTTATTGTCAATTTTAATACGCAAAAGTTACTATGACTTATTTTGACAGTTGGCAACATTGTAAATAAAAAAAATACACAATAATGTAATAATTAAATTCTACCAATCTTAACAAGTGCAATCCCCTGATGTTAGTAATCTGTGGTGAGGTGCACTTTAAGTGGGAGGAAGTGCAGCCACTTAAAAACCGTTTTCTTTTTGAGCTTCTTCATTTAATTGGAGTATGTTTGTGGGGAAACAAAAGGATGATCGAGACACGACTGGGTTACCCAACGGGACTCTTCAGCTCGTCCGAACTGTGGATGACTCATCTGGAGACTGCGGGGACGCCCGAGCCCCCCCGAAATAGCCACTGGGTCCTCCCGTCCAGTCGCCAACTGGCACAGTGGAGCATTTCGGGATTTTTCGCGAGTTTGCGGGGCAGCCTTTCCCACGTGGCTGGTGCAGTACTTGGGCCCCCTACTAAATGCGGTCGGCCAATGACAAAGACCGTGCCTCGGATCCCGCTACCCTCCAGTATGAGTCATCCGGTACAGAGTTGCTTAGAACCCTCGACTGGTCCAGAGCCGTACAACTGATAATTTCCATTCCCCAATGGCACTGGCACTCCCGCACACCAACGGAACACAGACAAACTGTTTGGCGCCGGACTTCGGCGGGAGGGTGGTAGCGCGCCAGGCGGCCGAAGCCTACCACCGCTAAATATGGATCTTTCAGCCGTCACCACAGCCCGTGTGGACATGTGGTGCCGTTGCCCAGGGTGGACCGCTAGGAGGTAGACCCATAACCACCCCAACAAAAATAAAAAAAATAATAATATTTTTATTCCAGGTTTCCAAAAGATAAAAATTTAAAGAAAGCCTGGATTGATAACATGCAGCTTCAACCCAATCCTACTGGTGTACTCTGTTCGAAACATTTTGAAGAACACTCGATAGATGCCAGCGTCTTTCGAACAAGATTACGTCCTGGATCAATTCCTACACTGTTTAATGAATTGTCTCCGGCTATTACTATTATAAATAAATACAAAGAAATATGGATGACATATTTTAATGTATGTAACTTGACTACTTTTGAGCATCAGGTGACGATGATGGATGAGAGCGTTCTGGAAAAATGTTATTGTGTGATTAGAGTCAATATACATTCTGCACATTGCCAAATAAAAGAATGTATAAGTAAACAACGTGTTTTATTTTTAACCTTAGAAATGCCGTCATTATAACTTGTTTTCTTTTTGGGTCCTTGTGTGGGTTTTTTTTTTTTTTTTTTTTTTTCCGTTTCCGGTGCTCGAATAGTGAAGTCGCTTGTCAGTGCTCTCCGATAAAAGTAATAGAAAACTCGGTACAAAGTGTATACAAGCAAGTTATAAGTGCTAATAAATGAACAATAAAACATTACTAGCAAGAAAAATAGACTAAACAGTGCGAAATAGTAAAATTCTACAAGAAAACAGTGAAAATAAAACATCATAAATAACCTCGCAACCATCTGTCAAAGTGAAAACTAATGCCAACAAAACGAAAACAACTCAGTGTTGCCACCAAATAAATGAAATAACTTTGCACTACTATAACCAAGTGACAGATCTGTAAGGCAGCCAACATTAGAGGAAAAATTGCGTTCCAGCTCAACCAACAACGAAACGCTCTGATTTTGAACATACTCAAGGCTACGTTCCGTTCCACGCATAACACAAACTCATAAAATGGATAACCTTCAAAAATTATTCGATCAAGTAAAACTAGAAATGTCAAACCAAACAAAGGAAATTATAGCACAGCTGGATGAAAAATTGGTACCTTTTACACGGGAAATACAAGAACTGAAATCGGAAAATGAGACATTGAAAGAAAAAATATATTATTTAGAAAAACATCAAAGAATTAACAATGTAATCGTATACGGCATAAAAGAAAGCGAAAGTTTAAAATGTACACTTAAGGAAATAGTTAGGAAGAAATTCAAAGACGATTTAAACATAGTAGTGGAAGACAGAGATATAAATATGATATACAGGATTGGCAAAATTAATACGAAAAATGAAAAGGAAAGGCCGATACTCATAACATTTGTCAACAATTGGAAAAAGAGCGACATTATGAAAAACAAAAACAAACTGAAAAACAATGTTTATGTGTCTGAAGATTATCCGAAGGAAATTCTTAACAAGAGGAAGGAACTGCTACCTAAACTCATTGAAGAAAAGAAGAAGGGCAATTATGCCGTGATAAACTACGATAAACTAATCATCAAAGAGGGAAGACCAGCTAACGAGAAACGTAAAAGAGAAACTTCCACCTCACCAAGTGGATCAGAACAGCCTCGCAAACAACATCTAACAAAAACAAATAGACTGAATGCGTTTGATCTAATGAGAAATAGAAGCAACTCCCTTCCTCTTGATTCCCACGCACCCGAACAGAAAGCATAGGATAGATTCATCAGCCACCGGAAAAAACCAACAACCAAGGAAGAACTGAACAAAATCGAAAACAAAACATTCCCCAAGCCGACTGGTCCTCGTGGGGAATTAGACCACTACCCTCCACTAAACAACAAAAATGATTTGAACGAAGAACCAAACCTGAAAGTGTGTACATTCAACGTAAGATCCTTATCATCAACAGAAAGATACCTCGAACTAACCCATGCCTTAAAAAACATCAACTTTGATATCCTAGGTCTCTCAGAAGTCAGAAGATTGGGATGTAATATAGAAGAACACAACAACTACATCTTCTGCTATATTGGCCAGACAAAAGGCCTATTTGGAGTCGGGTTCCTAATAAAGAAAATGTATAAAAGAAATATAAATAACTTCATAGGAATATCAGACAGAGTAGCACTTCTACAATTGAAATTTGAAACTTCTACACTGTCGATAATTCAAGCATATGCACCCACAGAGAAATCAACTGATGATGAAATAGAACAATTCTACAAGGAAATGGAAACTGCACATGAACTATGCTATGGAAATGTAATAGTAATGGGTGACTTTAACGCCAAAATAGGAAGCTCAAAAACAGACCACTACCCAATCTTAGGTCAATATGGTTACGGAAAACGCAATGCTCGAGGTGACCGCCTTATTACCTACGCCTTCCAACACAAACTATCCATAATGAACACATTTTTCAAGAAAAAACAAAAGCGTAGATGGACTTGGGTATCACCTGACCAAAAAATCAAGAACGAAATTGATTACATAATGATAAACAATCCCAAGTTAATAAGAAACATGGAAACACTAAGTAATGTACAATTTCCTTCTGATCATAGACTATTGAGAGCAACAATACTCCTGAGCCGTCCACGTAAGAGTAGAAAGAACTTTGAAACACCAATTAAGGTCCCGAAGACGGAAGAAGAAATTAAAGACTATAGAACTAACTTACAAACAAAATTAGGATCTAAACATTTGGACACAACTGATACTCAGACCTATTACAACTTCATAGAAGAAAACATGTTGGAAAGTTTGAAGGCCAAGAATCCAGTTCAAGCAGAAGACCATAGAATATTCAGCCATGAAACGGTTCAACTAATTAAAAGGCGCACAGAATTAATACATATTAAAAACAAAACAAAAGAAATGAAAACCGAACTCAGTAAAATTTACAAAAGAACACACAGATCAATTAGAAAGGACTACAACAACCATAGACACAAAATAATCACAAGAAACATAAAACAATTTAGGAGTACCAAAAGAGCATACAAGGAGCTGTCCACGCACAAAACATGGATTCATAAACTAGAACTAAATTCAAAGGCATCGAATTCAAGGAAAGATGTTATAAATCACGCAACAAATTTCTATAAGGAGTTATATCGAAAAAGCAATAAAAGTGAAAACGAAGTACAAAATAGCAACCATTGCAATATAAATGAAGTTAAACCAATTCAACACTCTGAAGTTCACGAACACATAACGCAGCTAAAAGCAGAGAAAAGCCCTGGCCCGGATGGACTATGCAATGAAGTTCTGAAAACAGGTGCACCCATTTTAATCCACCACTTGACAAGACTATTTAACATGGTAATGAACACGGAAACTGTCCCAGAACAATGGCGCACATCTGATATAATTTTGCTATTCAAAAAAGGAAATCCCTTAGATGTAGGAAATTACAGACCTATAAGTTTACTATCAAGCATATACAAGTTATTCTCATCAATACTTCTAAGGAGAATATCACAAGACATTGATAAAATGCAACCTACAGAGCAAGCAGGGTTCAGATCAGGCTTCAGCACAACGGACCACATACACACACTAGAACAAATCATAGAAAAACACCAAGAGTTTAATAGATCTTTGTATGTGGCCTTCATTGACTACAGTAAAGCATTTGACAGCATCAGCCACTGCTCAATCTGGAATGCACTGCAATACTCAAACGTCCACCAAAAGTACATTAACATCCTAAAACATATTTATTCAAATAGTACCAGCAGAATTAAACTTGAAACCAGAGGTGACGAAATAAAAATAGAAAGAGGTGTCAGACAGGGAGACCCGCTGTCACCGAAGCTATTCATTGCAGTACTCGAAAATATATTTCAGAAGTTAAACTGGTCGAATAAAGGACTGCTGGTAAACGGCAAGTACCTAAACCACTTAAGATTTGCGGATGATATAGCTATTGTAGCTGAAACTTCAAAGGACATCGAAGAAATGATGAGAACACTTGATCATGAAAGCTCCAAAATTGGTCTAGAAATGAACTTAACTAAAACAAAAATAATGACTAACAGTCAAAAGCGACCCATCATAATCAATGGAAATACCATAGAATACGTTCAAGAGTATATATATCTGGGAAAACAAGTGTCTTTCAATAAAAATACTAATGAAGAAGAATTAACCAGGAGAATTAATATAACCTGGAAAAAATTCTGGTCTCAAAAAGAAATTTTAAAAGGGGATTATGGAATACATCTGAAAAAAACTGTGTTCGATACTTGTCTCCTGCCATGCCTATTATATGCATGTCAAACGTGGGTATTCACAAACAAAGCAAAACAGAAGATCAAAAGCACCCAAACAGCCATGGAAAGGAGTATGCTGAAGATTAGAAAAAAACACAAAGTTAAAAATGAAATCATCAGAAAGAAAACGAAAATCACAGACGCTCTCGAGCATGCACTTACACTAAAATGGAAGTGGGCAGGACACATTTCACGCTACACTGATAAAAGATGGACGATAGAGACCACTCGATGGAAAGGCCCAGGAGGGAAAAGAAATGTTGGCAGACCAAAGAGAAGGTGGGCTGATGACATTATACAGGTGACAGGGAACAATTGGTTAGACCTAGGCAAGGACAGGGACGTGTGGAAGAAGCTGGAGGAGGCCTTTACCCAAAAAGGGGTCCATATTCCAAACAAAGAAGATTAACATAAGTACTAACATATTATAAGGAAAACATACTAACAAACTACTAACAACATTTGAAATGTAAATTGGAAATATGGAATAAACAGGCTTTATTATTATTATGTGGGGTTAAAGTATTAATGCATTCATGCATTGAAACTTCGCATTCCCGCAGGCGTAGGTATCTATACTAATATAATATGGGTGCTAATTAAACCGGCTTCTTTTTAATAGCATTATTTGCATCTAAAAATCTACATTGCCTTCTAAATTACTAAGTCAGCCACAATTAACGAGCATCTAAATAATACTATCTTGGCCACAAGTTATCTTTTCTGAAGCCACTCGTAATACAACTCAGCATCGTGGTTATTTTTAGCACCTAAATTTGTAAAATGGATTCAAACAGTAAACTTCTAAAATATTAATAATATATGGCATCAAAAAAATATTCAATTAGCTTCTAATTTATTAACTCAGTACGCTTAAATTATAACTCATGCCACATTAATTGGGCATCAAAATTTAACTAAAATTGACATCAAATATTATAATAGCCACTAATAGTACAACGTAGAAACCACTGTCGTGTCATCGAAAGGCTTAAATATAGAAGTTCAGAGTATTTAGTGACCTAAATATCGAAGTTCAGAGTATCGAATATCCTAAAGATCGATATTTATTTACACGTTGTGCTTCAAAAGTTATCGACAGAATCGCTGAAGAACTTTATTTTTATCGGATACTAGACTAGATAATTGTGAAAACATTTCTGCAAGCAACTCGGAAGTAGCGCTCGCCGGCCGCTGACGCGGCACCGCTCGCTTCGCTCGCTCGGCTTGCGTGCTTTTGGTCAAAGTTTTAACCTAACCTATTTCCCTCAGTTTACAATGACGAATCATACTGTTACGAAGGTCATCTAGAATCTTCGAGAAACCGCGCTAATAACTGTGTAGTTTCTAGAAAATACGAGTTCATTCTTTTAGGTACCTATTTCCGTAGTAGGTATAGAACTTACATTGTATTCAAGGTCAGGCGCCGGGAGTCGCCGGCAGTTGTCATTGTAATTTCGACCGTATGCCGACGACGTTAAGTAACTTCTTCCTTGTCGGTTCTTTTATCTTTAAGTATATTTTTTGTTAATGTTTTTTTGTGGATGCTTTCTTGAATAATAGAGAATTATCTCGAATGTCTTTTGTTTGCTTGGGTATAAAAGGACCGATTGAGGACGAAGTGAGTCAGTCTACTTTTAAGCGAGACAACGAAAGGATCGAAGTGAAATCTAGTACGATAAAGCGTTCAGTAGTATTGAAGTGACTGTGAATAAGTGTTTATTGAGTAATAAAGTTAATTCGTGTGTTTAATTGGTAGTGATTTTATTTATCCCATACCCAGCTCGTAACAATTTGGTGTCAGAAGTGAGGGATAAATAATGCCGATTCTACCCAAGGACGACACGGATTGTATCCATACGAGGAGTCAGCGACAGCAAGGTATGGACCAAAGGCGATTTGGGGACTCCCCGACACAGACACCAGGCGGTGCCCAGCCTACGTCAGAGCCAGTCGCTGGCCCATCTGGAGCTACTCCAGCGGCGCCTACTACATCAGTGGTGCCTGACTTGTCTGCCTTAATGGCACTGCTGCAAGACCAGGCACGTCGTCAGGAGGAGCAGGCTCGACGTCAAGAAGAGCAGGCTCGCCAGTTGCAGGAGCAGTTACAACGAGATAAGGAGGAGCAGGCCCGACGTCAAGAGGACCAGGCTCGCCAGTTGCAGGAGCAGTTGCAACGGGATAAGGAGGAACAGACTCGACGTCAAGAGGATCAGGCTCGTCGGTTGGAAGAAAAGTTGCAACGCGATCAAGAGGAGCAGGTCCGGCGCCAAGAGGAGCAGATGCTCCTGATAAAGGATCTTCACGCATCAGTTGGAAAAGAGCTGAGCGTGATGAAGGAGCAGGTACAGCAGCACGACAACCGTATCGCAAAGGCCGAAATTCAGATCGCCGACGTGAAGAAGGCCTTGAGCGAAATTAAGGTTGGAGACGGGGCTGTGGCTTCGGTGATTGCTGCACCTTCAGTACGCGGGTTTAAAGTGCCGCCATTTGACGGAACATCTTCGTGGTCGGCCTATAAAATCCAATTCGAGGCCGTTATGAAAGTGAATGGGTGGACCAAAGCGCAAGCCATGACCGCGCTCACCTTGGGTCTACGAGACCAGGCCCTTAATATTCTTGAGGCCCTCGGCAAGGATGTGACCTACGAACAGCTGCTGGAGGCATTAGAGTCCAGATACGGCGACGCGCACCTGGAGCATGTTTTTCGTGCCAAGTTAAGGGATCGCGTTCAACGTAGTGCCGAGAACTTACAGCAGTGGGCCCTGGAAGTTGAAAAGCTGGTTCGGAAAGCATACCAGTCCGCCCCTGCACTTATTGATGGAAATCTGGTACAGGCGTTCATCGATGGAATACGCGACTTGGAGGTTAGAGCCGCTGTGAGACTTGGGCATCATGAGACGCTGAAAGATGCCTTGGCCCATGCCTTAGAAGTAGAGGCAGTGAGACAAGACCATCGAACACACTACGTCAGAGAAGTCGTGGCATCACCTACAGACGACCGTCCGCAAGGGTACAGTCCCAGCTGCTACACCGGTAAAGAAAGGGATCATCTCCGATCAAGCTGTCCAAAGCAAGTTGTGGTAACACCTGTACGCCAGCGTCCGCAAAAGTACAGCCCTAGGTGCTACGCTTGTGGAGAAAGTGGTCACCTACGGCCAAATTGTAAAAAGCGACGCACACCGAGGGAAGACCAATCACAGCGGGAAAAGGCGACTGATATGACTGCCCAGCAACAGTGGAGAACTCGCGGTAACAATGATGAACTTTCAAGACCTTGGCGTGAAGACTGTATGCAGAGTTCCAGACAAGAAACTAAGGAAGTTGTGTCTGTGAGGAGGCTAAGAACAGATCTCAGCGACGAATGGAAGGAAACCATACAGCAGGCTCAGCAAAGTGACTCGGATATCAAACCGATCTTCGAGTGGATCAAAGCTGGTGGTCCGAAGCCCAAGTAGAGTGATGTGGCTGCGATGAGTTCCATCACGAAGAGTTATTGGGCACAATGGAACAGCTTGGTGATCCAGGATGGAGTCTTGTGCCGTAAATGGGAAAACGCTCGAGGAGATAGCTGTCATCTACAAATGGTTGTCCCTAAAGCTAAGGTACCGGATGTTTTACGGCTGCACCATGATGGATGCTCAGGAGGACATATGGGGGTAAAAAGGACTCTACTAAAAATCAGAGATCGCTTTTACTGGATCAACAGTCGAGATGATGTGGAAGACTGGTGTCGCAAATGTACCAGCTGTGCGGCTGTGAAAGGACCCCACACACGAAGCAGAGGTGCCTTAAAAGTTTACAACGTTGGAGCCCCCTGGGAGCGGATAGCACTGGACGTTGCGGGGCCATTTCCAGAAAGTGATAGCGGAAATAAATACTTCATGGTTGTCATGGACTACTTCACAAAGTGGCCAGAAGTCTTCGCCATTCCTAACCAAGAAGCAACAACAGTCGCGGATAAATTGGTTCAGGAAGTCTTTTGTCGTTTTGGAGTACCCTTAGAAATTCACAGCGATCAAGGGAGGAATTTTGAATCGCAAGTTTTTCAGGAGACTTGTCGGTTGATGGGTACAAACAAAACCAGAACCACCTCTTACCACCCACAATCTGATGGAATGGTGGAACGATTCAACCAGACGTTGGAGAGATATCTGGCAAAAGTTGTGGAAAGCAGGCAAAGGGATTGGGACAAGCACATACAGCCGTTTCTTCTGTCCTATCGGAGTGCAGTTCACGAAAGTACGACTGTAACTCCAGCCTTCGCGAACTTTGGAAGGGAATTACGATTGCCTGCAGATTTAATCACTGGAACGCCCCCGGATGTCCCACGCAGTGTAACGGCTTACGCGAATGACCTGCGTAACAAGTTAAATGATGTGTATGAGCATATCAGGCAATCCGGGCAACAGATGTCTGAGAAGATGAAGACTCGTTATGACCGGAAGGCAAATAGTCGTGGTTTCGACGAAAGTTCGCTGGTGTGGTTGCATAACCCAGTGCGGAGCAAGGGAAAGTCTCCGAAATTGCAAGCGAAATGGGATGGACCATACCGAGTTGTGACCAGGATCAACGATGTCACCTACAGAATACAGAAGGGTCCGCGAGGTGCGCTTAAGGTTGTGCATGTGGACCGACTGGCGCGATATTACGGGACTAATGATGCTCGGGACGAGCATGTCTAAGGAGGGGGCAGTGTTACGAAGGTCATCTAGAATCTTCGAGAAACCGCGCTAATAACTGTGTAGTTTCTAGAAAATACGAGTTCATTCTTTTAGGTACCTATTTCCGTAGTAGGTATAGAACTTACATTGTATTCAAGGTCAGGCGCCGGGAGTCGCCGGCAGTTGTCATTGTAATTTCGACCGTATGCCGACGACGTTAAGTAACTTCTTCCTTGTCGGTTCTTTTATCTTTAAGTATATTTTTTGTTAATGTTTTTTTGTGGATGCTTTCTTGAATAATAGAGAATTATCTCGAATGTCTTTTGTTTGCTTGGGTATAAAAGGACCGATTGAGGACGAAGTGAGTCAGTCTACTTTTAAGCGAGACAACGAAAGGATCGAAGTGAAATCTAGTACGATAAAGCGTTCAGTAGTATTGAAGTGACTGTGAATAAGTGTTTATTGAGTAATAAAGTTAATTCGTGTGTTTAATTGGTAGTGATTTTATTTATCCCATACCCAGCTCGTAACAATACAATCTGCATGTGACGACTAACTTCTCAGTACATGAATCGAATGGCACTCTCTGATTGGTGCAAATGGCCGGTCGCTGTCGTCTCGGGCGCTCGCGCGAGGTCTTGTTGTTGCTATTTTCACGATAAAAGAATGTGATGTATTATTTTACATCTCCTTCTTCTTCTTCTTCAACCTTTCACCACCCAATGCTGAGTGTAGGTCTCTTCTAATGCACGCCATTCTTCTCGGTTTTGTGCCTTTCGCATCCAGTCCTTACCGGCCACTCCAACAAGGTTGTCGGTCCAACGCATCGGTTGCCTGCCTACATTTCTATGTCCTACTCTAGGCCTCCACTCAAGCACCCGACTACCCCACCTTTTGTCATGTCTACGGGATATATGGCCCGCCCACTTCCATTTTCTGCTAGCGATCACATGGGCTATGTCGATCAATTTTGTTCTCTTCCGGATCTCTGTGTTCCTGATTCGATCACGTAGAGAGATACCTAACATAGCCCGTTCCATGGCTCTTTGGGTTACTTGGAGCTTGTGCATCACCTGCTTTGTCAGCGTCCATGACTCGGCTCCGTAGACCATAACTGGTAGGACGCATTGTTCAAAGGTCCGACGCTTGAGGTTAATGGGAATACTCGTGCACTTGAACACTTCGGACAGTTTGCCAAAAGCTCCCCAGCCTAAGCGGATGCGGCGCTCAATCTCGCTATTTTGTCCGAATTTGGCAAGGTTCAAGGCTTGTCCCAAGTAGACATATTCCTCCACTCTTTCTATGGCATGCCCATGCACAGTAATGTGATTTATGTCGGGATTGTTGCACATAATTTTAGTCTTCGATGTGTTCATCTTTAGCCCAACAATCACTGATGCATCATAAAGTTCTCCGATCATACCTGATAGGTCCTCCAGGTTTTCCGCAAAAATGACTATGTCATCCGCAAATCGAAGATGAGTTAGGCGCTCACCATTGATGTTGATACCTCTGTTTGACCAGTCAAGAAGCTTAAAGATGTCTTCCAAACATGAGGTAAATAGTTTTGGCGAAATAGTGTCCCCTTGCCTAACCCCTCTCTTGACTGGCACCGGCTCAGTGAGCTCGTGGAGTTTCACTTGTAGTGTTGCACTTTGGTAGACTGCTTTGATCGCTTCCACATATCTCGTGTCGACCTGGCATCTTTGCAGAGATTGTATAACGGCCCAGTGCTCCACCGTATCAAACGCTTTTTCGTAGTCTATAAAGGCTACTACCAAAGGTCGATTGTATTCAGTACACTTCTCTACAACTTGCCTGACAGTGTGAATGTGATCAATAGTCGAAAAATTACATCGAAAGCCCGCCTGTTCCACTGGCTGGGCAGAATCAAGTCTATTGGTCAAGCGTAGGGTGATCACTTTAGTGAAAAGTTTATACACATGGCTTAGTAGAGAAATTGGTCGGTAGTTTTCAAGTTTGGTTATATCCCCTTTTTTATGTAGAAGTATCACAACCGCATTCTTCCATGTATCTGGTACTACACCCTCAAACAACACCTTATTGAACAAAAAAAACGACGCTGAAAAAGTATGAAACAAGATTTTCAGGATAGAACAAAAAGAAAAGCCGTAGTCACACGGTATTAAAGTGTTTAGGTTGGTACCTATAACGTGTGACTACGGCTTTTCTTTTTGTTTTATCCTGAAAATCTTGTTTCATACTTTTTCAGCGTCGTTTTTTTTGTCGTAGTCGGGTTTTAGTTTTTTACTTTTTTTTATTTAAACGATTTTGGTGTTAATTTTTTTTTTACTCTTGACATTTTGTCCGCTAGAGGGCGTGATTTTAAATTTGAACAATATTTTGGAAATGTACAAGTGAGGCCCTTTCAAATGATACCAAACACGGCGTATTTATCTCCATTTTTATTTTTTAAGCCTTACTTTTTGTCCGCTAGAGGGCGCCAAATCGCTTTTTGTGACACGTCACGTAGCCTATGTTCAGCGGAAAATTAAGACGGTTCTAACGATACCTCATATGTCGAGTTCCGTTAAGTAGATTAGAAGCTATGAGGGAACAGATGAAGATACACACATACATACATACATACAAACATACATACATACATACATAGCCAGTCAAAATCATAACCCTCCTTTGGCTTTGCCGTAGTCGGGTAAAAAGCAATTTGAGTTGCTTTAACACAGGCTTTCCACCGTACTTCAGGTATTCGTACGTTATCTTGTCCTTACCTGGCGATTTCGCTGATTTCATGAGCTTAAGGGCATGCTTGATTTCGTACAAACTTATCTCCGGCAAGTCCTCAGTCCTATGCTTGCTTAACCAACGGCGCCCTGGGATCCCTCCGCCGTGAATCTGGCCCTGGTGTGCGGGAACTGTATAAATTGGAGTAGTAATTTTTCACAACCTTCATTACGTCTTCACGATTAGTTGTAACCAAGTTATCCTCCGTACACAACTTATGAATTTGCTGGCTACCCCGCTTCAACTGTTTTCTGAAAACTTTCGGCCCTTTATGCTTTTCGATCGTTTCCAAAATAAGTTTGTTCTTCCTCTGTCGCAACTGCTGTCGTATAAGGTGTCTGATACGTTTGTTGATTGTGGAAAGGTCTTTTTGATTTGTCGTTTCCTTTATTTTCCTACGTTCATCTGTTAGCAGTTTAATCTCCTGCGACAGCGGATTAGAATTCGGTTTCGACTTTGGTCTTATCTGTCTTACGATGTCATTTATAGAGTCCACCAGTTGATTATTGATCGCATCCGCATGCCACGACTCTGTTGCGTTTAGTCTTTCCGCCAATTTTTCCTCAAAATACTCTCTTTGGGCAGCGATGTAATGGCAGTCATTCACTGAGCGCGTAGTGTCAACCATTCGTCTCCGTATTATTTTACATGCTAAGTTATAATAAATGATGTTGTGTATGGTCGCTTCAATTATATTTTTTGAGGGCCTTGTGTTGAAGCTGTAAAATGTAAAATGGTGCTGAGATAATTATAAATTCTGTGGCTGAGTTAGTATATTAGGTGCCTATGTATAAATAACAAGGACAAGTTAATATAATTGTTGATCTTCACTTGACGCTTTCTGAACTATAGAATATTTAGTGGGCGTTGTAAAAAAGGCGAATTAGTATATTAGAGGCATCATTTTCCCGTGGCTTAGTTATAAAATTAGAAGTTTAATCACGTGGCCAATTAAAAAACTGTGGCTCGGTTTATTATTTCCCATTATAATATTTCAGGTCGTTAACCCCAAATGGCACTGGGTACCCCGAACACTGCTTAGTGCTAATAACTGTTACGGTGCTACTGCGTCGGTTAGTCTGTTGGTGTGTCGTCGCAAAACTTGAAATATGTGACCGTTATAGGTTACAGAGAATGCTTACCAAACGTAAATTAATAAACCTAAAACGTCCTACAATACTAATACCAGCCTTAGTCCGGCCCTGTTTAGACAATTTTTTTATATGTGTGTGTAATGACTTCACAAATAGCTAATGTTTGGTCTGCTACTCTTTATATGTCTGTGGTTGGCATGTCACTTTGGAGTAGACGGCCGAGGCGCGCGGCGCATTAGACCGCTGAACCATCGTGTGTTCTGAAATACGTACCTACCTACAGAGTTTGTGTGTCTAACTATCTAGATCTACTGTGCTTAGGACTATAAATTGATTGAGTGTATCGGTGTACGAGTCTAGTTTCTACATCCAACATGTAAGGTTAATTAGCCAACGTGTGGGTATTTATATAAAATCCTATCCAGTATGCAACCATGAATACAATACTATATTGGTAAATTCAGTAAATATTATAACTGTAGTTATTTTTACCCGACTACGGCAAAGCCAAAGGAGGGTAAAAGAAAAGCCGTAGTCACACGTTATAGGTACCAACCTAAACACTTTAATACCGTGTGACTACGGCTTTTCTTTTTGTTCTATCCTGAAAATCTTGTTTCATACTTTTTCAGCGTCGTTTTTTTGTCGTAGTCGGGTTTTAGTTTTTTACTTTTTTTTATTATTATCCGAGTTGAATATTAAGTCGATTATTTAATTGTATCGAATCAGAGTTAATATGACAACACTGTATGACATTTTTGACGTCTTGAAAGCAAGGCAGAATGAAGGTATTCGATTTGTACGGTTGAAGCGAACACTCATCAGAATAAAATCTATTTAAATTGTTGTAATCATCGTTTAATTTGAGATAGAAAGATTTGATCCTTTATCTCAGAAGTGACATAAGCCAATCACGCCTACAATTTTGAAGAAATATCACCAAAATAGCTACGAGATTTTGTTGCCTACAAAATAGCTGGTTATTATCTGAGTAAGAAATGGATAAAACTAGCGAGCGTAAACGTCATCGTGACCGAAGCAGAGAATCGCGAACAAGTACCACGCATAAACGGATGCAGCGAAGGCAGAGATCGAGCAATCTTGATGGGTCGTTGGAATCTCTTCATAGTGGAGCGGCCTCCAGTTCCCGTGAGCCGCGTTTGAGACGCCGCCGCCACCGACCGAACCGGAGTCGCAGCCAAGACGGGAGTCGCAGCCGAGACGGGAGTCGCAGCCGAGACGGGAGTCGCAGCCGAGACAGGAGTCACAGCCGAGGCGGGAATCGCAGCCGAGACGGGAATCGCAGCCGTGACGGGAATCGTAGCCGGGACGGGAATCGCAGTCGCAGCAGCAGCTATGAGCAGCGTCGACGGCGTCGTCCCAGCCGGGGCTCAGATGAGAGTCGCAACAGGCGAGGCCGCAGTAGACACACACCTCCACTTCCTGGTCACGTGAGTACCCCCAATGTTCTTAATAATGACACGCAAGCGTTTTTTGCTACTTTAGTGGAAGCTTTAACCAATAGTCGACCACAGGGTAATAAATTCCCCATGCTAGGCAATGTGATTCCAGATTTCGACCCTATAATAATAATAATAATATTCCACAACTATCACACAACGCCATCTAGTCCCAAGCTAAGCAGAGCTTGTGTTATGGGTACTAGACAACTGATAAACATACTTATATATTTCTAAATACATACATATTATAGATAAATTACACCCAGACACAGAACAAATGATCGTGCTCATCACACAAACATTTGTCCTGGGTGGGAATCGAACCCACGACCTCCGGCATAGCAGTTAGGGTCACTAACAAAAACTAACTAAAAAAACAAACTAAACTAACTAACTAAACTATGGTAAAGAGTCAGACTATAGTTATGTGGATCAATAAAGTTGACGAATGTGCGAGGCTCTACGGTTGGGGCGACGATCAAATAATACATTACGCTCTGTATCGTCACCGTAATTCGTAATTCAAATGGTACCTAATGTTTCTCGTATTTTCATTTCTAAGCGTTTGCAATTGTACATGTTCACTGATTAAGATATAAGCAAGCGCGATGATAAGCGCAAGCAGTCTTCCTGGGGTGGTAACAGGACCTCAAGAAACCTCAGACATCAAATCAATAGTTAGTCGATAATCAATAATCGATTTCACGCCCAACACACGAGTGCTTGTGTTATCTATGGTGCAACGCAAGCGCATCTCTAGGAGTCGTTTAAAAAACTTTTGAAGATGGCTACGCCGCCGCTCTCGAACTAATTGAAAATAAATATTAATTTTGTGTTTTAAAGTGTTGTGTCCCCTTGAAGAAGGGCTGCTATAGTGCGTGGAAACTTGAACTGGTGGATCTAGCTGTGGGAATCAAGGTAAGGCTGCTTTGGATTGTTTTATCTTGTCGGTGTCTAGTGCTCCCGCAAACGCTTGGAGGTTCAATTAGAATTTCCATGCCTTATGTTATACGGGAACTAATCCGTCTCGTAACATTATTTTGGTGCCGAAACCAGGGACTGCTAATAATGCAGTAATCGTAACGTTTTAGCGAGAAACATTTCATTAACTTTCGTTATTTTGCACAAATGGTCGACCGCCATGTCTCCATAATTTAATCGTAACAAATCTCGTTAGATATTGAATATTTCTCCAAAGTATATGAACAACACCTTAGAACAATTCCGTCAGGCATAATTCGCGTATTTATTTTAATCCAAAATCGTAATTTGATGAAGAAAGTAGCAAACATTCCAATCCGTCAGTCTAGGTAATTTACCTATCCGCCTTGTTGGCGCCGGTCCCTCTTGCCGGCGCAGCACCCAAAATTGGTCCCTAAATTTTTTCCGTTGCCGGCACAGGGACCATATTTGGTTCCTAAAACCGCGTCGTCACAATATTGCTTGTAGCCTCTATTCCTCTGTGTGTAGGATCGGTTTCTCTTTTCTACTTGAACTATCGAGAATATCCGCCTTAAAAAAATGCAACACTGGCCATCTTATATGTGTCTGTGGTTAAGAAATTAATTGTCAAAGTCAGTCCGACGACATTTTGACGATTGACGTAACAACAACAACAACATCATTGTATTTTTGCAAAATTTTGCTATTTTTGTGAGTATTTTTGAGTAAATTACGGATTTATTTGGTTAATTATAATATAGGTAACGTGTGTGCAACGGGGTTTTACCCAGAGGTAAGTATATTTCAAATTCTGTGTGATTTTCGGTGCCGTGTACTTGTGTCACGTGACTTTTGTCGGAGTGTTTTGTTTTTTAATGTGTGTTTGTTGTGTTTGTTTTATGTTTCGTAATATTTACGCATAAATTCCTCTATGAATGTAGCTTTCAGATAGTAACTATATTTTTAAGTTTCGTGAAACTTTATATAGTCGTAATATTTTTTTAATTTTTTTTTTTAAATGAACCGTAAAAAAAATACAAGCTCCCCTCATAGTAAAATAATATTAAATAAATATTATTTTACTATGAGGTGTGTTTGTATTTTTTTTTTCGTATGAATATAGAACCCTTCCACCAATAAAAGCCATAAAATATATATGGTATCGATTTACTTTTCGAAATAATATTTTTTAAAGTTCACAAAATGGTTTTTGTCAACCCTATTCAATGTTTACCAATGCATATAATAAATTTGATACGAAATTTCAACAAACACTTAACACGAACCGAAAGGACCATTAATATGCTCTAACAAAAACATAACTTGAGATTACGAACGCCAACGACGCGTAAGCAAAAAATGTTTACATTAAGTGCGTGCCATCTGGCGCGTGGCGTTACGTCATCGCGTGGGCCGGGAAGCGGTTTTGAGTGTCGAAGGTCTTGAGCCCGGCAAGCGGCTTGAAGTTTGTGGAACAAAAATACTGAAAAAAAAAATAAACACCATTATTTTTGTTGACGTTTTAAATAAGCAACAAAACGTAACAACACCATGCATGCAGGTTAACTGTCATTTAAGCCCGGTTAGGTATATTTTTCAATCCGTTGTTTGCGTATTGCTTCATCTTGGTAGCTCGTTTTCAAAAGTTCAACATATTTATAATTCAGTGATTTGTGTGATTATTTCATTCAGAGTTTTATTGTTGTTCCGTACCTACTATGTCATTACATGTAAATTAATCGTTCTGTTCAGTACATGTAGTAGCAACCACGTACATGTTCTCGTCACGACAATAAAAAGTAAAGACAAGTTAGGTAAACAAACCATATTACCCGACTATTCGTAATCGTATTTATCACAACATACAAATCAATTCAATTCGTAAACGTAGGTAGGTACCTAGTCATTGCTGCGCACCTATACATTAATTCACGGTTATTTGTTAGTGAATAATCATTACAAAGTTCGTTATCGTTACAAATCTCATAGAAATTACGAATCGGAGTTGTAGGAGAGTAGGTAGAAAGGTATTCTGCAACAAATAGTAGGCAGGGTAGTCTGAGAAATAGAGTTGTACCAACGTTCTGTCGAAACTATCGATTGTTATTTTAGTATCGATTTTATTGAAAATAATTATTTCTGATAATCGATTATTTTTGTTTTGCTTATCGATTCAAGACTATGGCTTACGTACCGAGGCGTGGTGTAAAGAAAATGTCTAAATCTAAATCATTCGAAACAAGCGGCCTCACGTGCGCTGACTTGCCCGTATTACGACGTAAACGGACTTTAGCATTGAATCGATTGCGGAAAACGTTGGAAGTTGCACGAATGGTAGAATCGGATTCTTCACGTTTGGATGAATTTATCGTACATTATTCGACAGTAACAAAACTGGTTAATAATTTCGAAGAAGCACATTTGGACATTTTAGGTATTGTCGAAGATTCTGAAGTGGAGGAAGATGATGAAATCCGTACCGAATTCGATGATATTTATTTTCAGGTGCTTGCTATACATCGTACTCTTGTTCCTTCTGTCGTTGCAAAGGCTGCTACACAGATGTCGCCTGTGTTAGAAAGTGTATGTAAATCTATATGTATATGTATTAATATCCACCAATTAATAAACTGAGTGTCAAGATGATTACTCGTTATTTAATGTGTTTGAAAGTATCTCTAAATAAGTGTGTAGGGAACAGGGTTGTTATGAAATAAAACCACAATAGACAAGACCATTAATTTTATTTATTTAGGTCTTGTCAAACTCAAACTCGAAACTCTATTCCATTCACTAAGTCCCTAGGTCTTCGTGGAGAAGAATGGACAAGAAACTCCACGGGAACATCTTTTAAAGTATTTTACAAGGACAACCTGACGTTGTCCTTGACTGTCTCAAGTTATAGCAATTTATCAGTGTACATAAATAATAAGCAATATAAACCATATTATGGTACATATTTCTAAGACATAGTAATCAGGAATATTCATAGAATAATATCAAATAACTTACATAAACATTATGGATCCTTTAGAGTAATACAAATAGGTTTCCGCTTTTACACATTTGGTATCTTCATAACTAGGCCACAATATGTTAACTTAATTCTCTCACAATTACACAATGATACACAAATGGAATACACTTTGGGTCTGTCTTTACCCTTCAACAGTTGCAGCGTAACTGACCCTGAATTGGCGGTACTTCTACTTTTATAACCGTCGAATATTAAAAAGTACATCAACGACTACCACCATAATAAACCAATGGCAAATGGTTATTCATTATAGCTAAATAACTAATAACATAAATAATAATTAACAAATCCTATGTAGTGAAACTATTTTAAAACGTCATTAGGTAATTTACCAATGTAGTATGTTTTTATTTGTAATCTTTATGACTATCGGATGAAATATGAATATCAACCGATAGTTCAGAGAATTGATTGAAACTATTTAATTTATTAAAATTGCAAGATAAAATCTAGGAAACACTTAAAGTATCGTTTAATAATAACTATATAATTTATTGGCAATTTATAATAAATAAACATTTAACTTGACTTATCTATTCAAATACCACAATAGTAATTGTGGTTCGGAAACCAAGTCTTTTAATAAAAGCTACTTCTATAAAATACGTCGGGATATAGAATATCATTAGAATAATGTAAATTAGGTTTATTTTAAATTAGAACCTTTGTTTTTAATATATTTACGATAATTATTAAATCAACAATATACTTGACGCAACGTCGCCCTACGTCATTGTCACTTGACATTTGACAGCCGACGTTGCTACGTTATTTTGGTCAATAATGAGAGTTTCTAAATAGTTACCTAGATATTCTTATACATATTGCTATGCCATCACCTGCTTCAGCAATTCGACTTCCAAAGATCGACTTGCCACGTTTTTCGGGATGCATAAAGGAGTTCAATATGTTTTTTGATGCGTTTGTTAGAAAGTGTATGTGAATCTATATGTATATGTATTAATATCCACCAATTAATAAACTGAGTGTCAAGATGATTACTCGTTATTTAATGTGTTTGAAAGTATCTCTAAATAAGTGTGTAGGGAACAGGGTTGTTATGAAATAAAACCACAATAGACAAGACCATTAATTTTATTTATTTAGGTCTTGTCAAACTCAAACTCGAAACTCTATTCCATTCACTAAGTCCCTAGGTCTTCGTGGAGAAGAATGGACAAGAAACTCCACGGAAACATCTTTTAAAGTATTATACAAGGACAACCTGACGTTGTCCTTGACTGTCTCAAGTTATAGCAATTTATCAGTGTACATAAACAATAAGCAATAACCATATTATGGTACATATTTCTAACACATAGTAATTAGGAATATTCACAGAATAATATCAAATAACTTACATAAACATTATGGATCCTTTAGAGTAATACAAATAGGTTTCCGCTTTTACACATTTGGTATCTTCATAACTAGGCCACAATATGTTAACTTAATTCTCTCACAATTACACAATGATACACAAATGGAATACACTTTGGGTCTGTCTTTACCCTTCAACAGTTGCAGCGTAACTGACCCTGAATTGGCGGTACTTCTACTTTTATAACTGTCAAATATTAAAAAGTACATCAACGACTACCGCCATAATAAACCAATGGCAAATAGTTAAACATTATAGCTAAATAACTAATAACATAAATAATAATTAACAAATCCTATGTAGTGAAACTATTTTAAATAGTCATTAGGTAATTTAGCAGTGTAGTATGTTTTTATTTGTAATCTTTATGACTATCGGATAGAATATGAATATCAACCGATAGTTCAGAGAATTGATTGAAACTATTTAATTTATTAAAATTGCAAGATAAAATGTAGGAAACATTATAAGTATCGCTTAATAATAACTATATAATTTATTGGCAATTTATAATAAATAAACATTTAACTTGACTTAACTATTCAAATACCACAATAGTAATTGTGGTTCGGAAACCAAGTCTTTTAATAAAAGCTACTTCTATAAAATACGTCGGGATATAGAAAATCATTAGAATAATGTAAATTAGGTTTATTTTAAATTAGAACCTTTGTTTTTAATATATTTACGATAATTATTAAATCAACAATATACTTGACGCAACGTCGCCCTACGTCATTGTCACTTGACATTTGACAGCCGACGTTGCTACGTTATTTTGGTCAATAATGAGAGTTTCTAAATAGTTACCTAGATATTCTTATACATATTGCTATGCCATCACGGCCATACTGACAATACTTCGTCCTCGAAGTATCACACAACAAATAAAAATAAAATAAAAAATGTGCTGTTAATTTTACAATTAGAAAAAGAAAATATATTCTTGTTTGGAATATTTACATGGACATGGAGGTCCAAATTAAATTTACTGTCACATAGACCATCAAACTAATTATAAAAATAAATATGTAGCCAACTGATTCCTCAGATACCTTTCACATTCACCCGCTGCCCGTGAGATGACTCGGTATCAACCAGAGGCCCCAGCGGATAAATATTATAAAAATAAATATATAGCCAACTAGTTATCCAGATACCTCTCACATTCACCCGCTGCCCGTGAGATGACTGGGTATCAACTAGAGGCCCCAGCGGATAAATATTATAAAAATAAATATATAGCCAACTAGTTATCCAGATACCTCTCACATTCACCCGCTGCCCGTGAGATGATTCGGTATCAACTAGAGGCCCCAGCGGATAAATAAAATGTATGATATAGGTATATATATATTTTTTCACTTCTCTCGCTCTAAAATTCGTCTTTATGTCGTGCGTAGGCGACATAAAGTCGCGTTTTATGCTCTAGAGCATAAAGTAAAATCTTCGTCGAAGACCAAGGTAATCGGCCCAACAGCCACAGGAACAACTTCATAGAATAACCTCTTTAATTTAATTCGTTTCGCTAGTAGTCTAAGAACAAGGGATTACTGCTTTTCATTACGAATACAAGGAAAGTTGATGGGAATTTAGGCTTCCCCCAATTACCTAAATCGCTTGATGGCAATAGGCTTGCCTCTAATTATATCATTTGATGGGAATAAGCTTACTCTTAATTACATTGATTGATGGCAATAGGCTTGCTCTCAATTAGGTACCTAAATCAGTGGATGGCAATAGGCTTGCTACTAATTACATCGGTTGATGGCAATAGGCTTGTCCCTAATTACATCAGTTGATGGCAATAGGCTTGGTCCCAATTACATCAGTTGATGGCAATAGGCTTGCTCCTAATTACATTGGTTGATGGCAATAGGCTTGCTCAAAATGTTTTTATAACTGAGCAGTATGAATAACGACATAAGTCAGGTGTTATGTCAAGTTTCCTACTGAAAAAAAAAAAAGTTAATTGGCGGGAACCATAATTATTTTTACAATATTTACAAGTTTCTGTTGCATTTCCTCGCAATCGAAGTGAAAAGTAGAGTGTAAAACTCGTCCATAAAACCCATTTTACTCTCTACTTAATATCCATCCTCGCTCGCAAGCTCGCATCGGATGGATAAACGTCTCGCGCAAAATGGTGCGTTTTATGCACTTGGTGTACAATCTACTATTTTAGGGTATACGAGTAGAGGAAGACCAAAGAAACGATGAATGGACTGTGTTTAGAATGATATGGTAAAAAAGGATGTGTCTCATGAGATGACGAAAAACAGAGAGGTATGGCAGAGGAAGACGGACAAGAGAATGATGATAATTTTTTTTTTTTTTTTAAACTACATTTAAATAAATAATTGTAACCTTATCAGCACAATCAATAATTAACATTATGAACCACATTACAATAATTATTGTTTCATTTTGAATAACACATCAAAATTTCTGTCCACATAGAATTCTCAACAGCAATGTTTTCGTCTAGGTATCTATTTATTCACCACACTAGAATCGCATTTTTTTTTGCCTTTCATCTATGACTTTATCGTGTACTGTTTCTTTGCCTTTCATTTTGTAAAATGTACCCAGATCGTAATCAATAGTATACTCTAACCATTGAATCATACAATCTCATTTACATCACCAAACAGTCACCGCTCGGTCAATCTGACAATATCATTGCGAATCTAGTTTACCATTTTGTACTATTCCATAAAAAAAAAAGATTGTTATTATTATTTTAACAAATTATCTAGAATCTAACCAAGAAAAACTTAATTTTTAGATACATTAACATCACGTCTTGTAATCCCCGAAGGGTTAAACCTACCTAATCAAGTTTAAACAAATAGGTAATCATTTAAATGAATAATTGGTAATATTAAATAATAAAAATACTCAATTAGTAATACAACTTAATTAGTATTTTGCCATGTATTGCCACATCTAATAAAAATAACGAAACCCACTTTTGGTTTGTCTCAGTATTTGCTTGGCTGGTGATTAGCTACTAGACATTTGTGTTGTTATTGTAATCTTTTATCCTCAAATTCGTTGTTTTTTTTTTTTTTACTATAAACGTAACTTTCTGCGTTTTCATAAACAAGTTCTTTTTTATTTAATTTAAATTAATTATCAGCAAGTGAATTATTGTTTATTTTTGATGAGGAAACCCCTGAGCATTAAAGAATAATAAAGTTCTTAATACATTAGCTAATAATATAATTGTATTAGTTTTCTTTTAACATGTTTTCGTATGAATCAACAAGTCTTTTATATTGATTAAATATAAAAATTATCTTCTTATCAACCCAATGCACAACCAAATAAAGGGAACTATCAGTAACCCTACCTGTGACGTTTTATTTATTACATCACATAAATTTATTTGTTCATCCACTTGATACATTTAGGTAGTAAAATATTAAATTTCTTCATTACTACATCAAATATTTTTTTTAATGTTTTGAAAGGAGACGTGACCTTTTGTATGGAACTTCGGCCATAATCTGTGTCCTTTAGGAACGTTGGGAAACTAATATCTGTACAGAACAAAGTAACATTTTTGTCCATTTCACTGTTTGTGTGTTTAAAATAAAAATTAAAACTGCTTGTCGTGATGGATAAGAAAGATTTTTAGGTTGTAAGAAGTTTACAAAACAAAATCTCAATTTGAATTATTTGATCAGAAGTACACTTTAGTATTTCAAAGTGATAAAATCGTCACACTTGCTTATTAAATAATCGAAAAATATTTTTATGAGAATAATACTTGTAATTAATATTACAAGCAACGAAGTACAAGTAACATCACCTATCTTTCACATTTAATGTCTAGATTATTTAATTATATTTTTTTTGATTCCAGATTGAATAGAATATTGCGATAATTGAAAAACTATTACTATTTGTACACAGGAAATAGGGCTTAAAATCACGAACAAATATTTTTACTCAATTTGTGGGAATTTTTCGCTTTTTTTTTTAATAAATGTGACAAGTTCTCATGGCCGATAATAATTAATAATACATCTCTCATATCTTTAAATAGTAACTTGTATTTCACCTACAAATTTTTAAACTTATCTATTAGACTAGACAATAATTAGGCTTTTTATATAATGTAGTTACATTCTAACATTTAAGATCTTGTTTGATTAACCCAGTTACACCGACCGACCCATACATGGGTTTCGAGAAATAAAAAATTCTACCCTCGTATGATTCAATCTTATCTATTTTAGATCGTATTAGAATTTTATTGTAGTTTCAAACTTCATACTACGTAACTTTTATACATTAAATTCACAATATTTATTTTGCGAGAACTAGAATTATTAACGTTAGATATTTGAATATCTTCAATCCCATAACCTCATTAATTGAATTGAAGATGAGATTCTTATTTTTCTTTAATCGTAATATTGGATGTTTCATGAAAACTAACATACTGCATGATTTTGGGGTTACTAACCAAGCCAGGGTAATGCTTTGCATTACGAAAAATTTATGAATATTTTCATCACAAGTTTTTGATGTCTGGTACATTAAAAACTTTTAGAAAGAAGCTTAACTTTGAATCAACAATTTCCTGAATAATTCTAGTTTTATTTTTACAGTTGCTAGGATCTTAATATCCCTTAGGATCTTTTATTACTACGTTTTTAGAGAATTAAAAATAAAACAAAGCCTCTAAAGGCCTTACCGACATTAGCTAATTTCGTACTGCTGCTTGATTTAATCCATGGCCTGGCTTCCAAGTGGTTCCAGCGCAGCTTCTCAATTTCGCTGACGGAGTACGTGCTGTCGACGTTCTGATCATAGCCAAGTCGAGGCGGTGAGCTATCGGCGTCACAGCTTTCATCATCGTCACAGCTTTCATCATCACACCAGCAGCAGCTCTAGCATTGATCATGAAAATAAAACAGGAAGACCATTAGAAATTACATCAGAGAGCCAGAGACTATCCCACTTCTGATGTTAGAAAGTGTATGTGAATCTATATGTATATGTATTAATATCCACCAATTAATAAACTGAGTGTCAAGATGATTACTCGTTATTTAATGTGTTTGAAAGTATCTCTAAATAAGTGTGTAGGGAACAGGGTTGTTATGAAATAAAACCACAATAGACAAGACCATTAATTTTATTTATTTAGGTCTTGTCAAACTCAAACTCGAAACTCTATTCCATTCACTAAGTCCCTAGGTCTTCGTGGAGAAGAATGGACAAGAAACTCCACGGAAACATCTTTTAAAGTATTATACAAGGACAACCTGACGTTGTCCTTGACTGTCTCAAGTTATAGCAATTTATCAGTGTACATAAACAATAAGCAATAACCATATTATGGTACATATTTCTAACACATAGTAATTAGGAATATTCACAGAATAATATCAAATAACTTACATAAACATTATGGATCCTTTAGAGTAATACAAATAGGTTTCCGCTTTTACACATTTGGTATCTTCATAACTAGGCCACAATATGTTAACTTAATTCTCTCACAATTACACAATGATACACAAATGGAATACACTTTGGGTCTGTCTTTACCCTTCAACAGTTGCAGCGTAACTGACCCTGAATTGGCGGTACTTCTACTTTTATAACTGTCAAATATTAAAAAGTACATCAACGACTACCGCCATAATAAACCAATGGCAAATAGTTAAACATTATAGCTAAATAACTAATAACATAAATAATAATTAACAAATCCTATGTAGTGAAACTATTTTAAATAGTCATTAGGTAATTTAGCAGTGTAGTATGTTTTTATTTGTAATCTTTATGACTATCGGATAGAATATGAATATCAACCGATAGTTCAGAGAATTGATTGAAACTATTTAATTTATTAAAATTGCAAGATAAAATGTAGGAAACATTATAAGTATCGTTTAATAATAACTATATAATTTATTGGCAATTTATAATAAATAAACATTTAACTTGACTTAACTATTCAAATACCACAATAGTAATTGTGGTTCGGAAACCAAATATTTTAAGCTGCAATAAAAGCTACTTCTATAAAATACGTCGGGATATAAAATATCATTAGAATAATGTAAATTAGGTTTATTTGAAATTAGAACCTTTGTTTTTAATATATTTACGATAATTATTAAATCAACAATATACTTGACGCAACGTCGCCCTACGTCATTGTCACTTGACATTTGACAGCCGACGTTGCTACGTTATTTTGGTCAATAATGAGAGTTTCTAAATAGTTACCTAGATATTCTTATACATATTGCTATGCCATCACGTTCAACTCGCTCATTCATCTGAATGAATCATTGTCGGACTCGGATCGCATGCAGTATCTCCGAGCGAGTCTAGTCGGGGACGCATTAGGACTAATTCGTACTTTTCCTATCCAGGGTGAATACTATCAAGAAGCATATAAGACATTGGTAGCTCGTTATCGTGACAAACGTGAACTCGCATTTACTTGTTGGCGAGAAATGCAAAACATTAATCTAAAAGTGAACTCACCTACCGAATTACGACGCGTATTGGACCTTTTCAACGAAAACCTCATTATTCTAACAGGTCTTAACTTACCTACGGCTCACTGGGACTTCGTATTGTGTTATCATTTACTATCAAAATTAGACTCAAAAACGCGGTGTGCTTTTGAACAAGCGCATCCTACCTCGGAAATACCCCGTTACAGTGCCCTTAAGGACTTTCTCGAAGCGCAGTGCGATGCACTCGTTCGTGATACTCACTTTTCAGGTAATCGTGATCCTCAACCGTCTACTAGCAAAAACTACAAAACTGATGTCAAGTCAAACAACAACAACAATAAGAAAGTTACGTCGTCGTTGTTATCCAATTCAGAGAAGAAAACAAACCAGGCAGAAGGTATCCAATCTTCTGCGCCTTCCACCAGTGCGGGACGAGTTGCTTCGAAGTGCCCGTCATGTTCGGAACTTCATTCCATTTCGCAGTGTAAATCATTCACTGATAAGTCGATTCAAGAGAGACGTGACATCGCGAATAGAAATCGCTGGTGTTTCAATTGTTTGAAGCCGTCCCACATTGCAGAAATGCCATCTGAAGCATCATACGCTCCTGCATCAGGAAAATGATGCTAAAGTTCCTGACCCGGAGCCTCCATCAGTCAGTGAGCCCCTTCGTGTGTTGACGAACGTGGGTGATAATTCGGTTGTTCTTCTATCTACTGCCGTTATAAATATTCGTGATTCGTCGGGCGACTACCAGCCTTTACGCTGTATTATCGATACTGGTAGTCAGGCTCATTTCATTTCAGAAAACGCAGTAAGCCGTCTAGGACTTGACAAACACATGACTTCACGCCAGGTTCGTGGTGTAGGTCAATCGTCAGCCTCCATTTCAGGAGCTGTTCAACTTCAGGTAGGTATTAACGGTCAAGTGGCGTTCAATCTTGAAGCATTGACCATACCTAACATATGCGGGAACATGCCGAGCGTCAGGCTCGACAAATCGTCTTGGCTTCATATTCGCGGTCTCAATCTAGCGGATCCGGATTGTGATAAACCTGGTCCAGTTGACATTCTTATTGGTGCTGAAATCTTCCCTTCTCTCATTCTGCCAGGATGCGTAAGCGGAGGACCGGAGCAGCCATCCGCGTTGAATTCTGTGTTCGGCTGGCTTCTTCTAGGAAGTGTTGGTGATCACCAGGCTGAACAAAGTGTCACCTCTTTCTTCGTTACAGACGACCAGCAGCTTTCTCAAGAAGTCAAGAAGTTCTGGGAATTAGACCAGCTTCCGTGCGTCACCAAGTTGAGTGAAGCAGATCAACGTTGCGAATAAATCTATTGCGATACGACTACTCGTGACCCAACTGGACGCTATAGTGTCGCTTTGCCTTTTGTAGAAGACAAAGAACCGTCATTCCCAGGATCGCGAGAGTCTGCTCTTCGACGTTTTCATTCGATGGAACGTAAACTTTCTGCTGATTCGGTTCTTCGAGAACAATACTCGTGTTTCATGACTGAGTATATTCAGTGTGGCCACATGACTCTTGTGCCCGCAAAGGATGTGCAGAAGGGAAAGTATTACATACCTCATTTCTGTGTCCTTCGTCCTGACAGCGTCAGTACGAAGCTTCGTGCCGTCTTTGACGCATCAAATCGTGACGCCATCACTGGCGTATCGTTGAACGAAACCTTACTTATCGGTCCAAAGTTACAGGCTAACATTTTGGAAATTCTTTTGCGGTTTCGTACCCATTCTGTTGTATTTTCAGCGGACGTGTGCAAAATGTACCGTCAAATTCTTGTTCATGAAGATCATCGTGATTTCCAAAGAATCTTCTGGAGAGACCATCCATCCCAACCGCTGTTGGAATATCGCTTGAATACTGTCACCTACGGTGTCTCCTCATCACCCTTTCTTGCTTGTCGTACCGTCAAACAACTCGCCGAGGATGAAGGTAGTGACTTACCTCTCGGAAAATCCGTTTTATCGACTGACGTGTACATCGATGATGTCGTCACTGGGTGTTCTAATCTTAATCAGGCCATGCAAGCTAAGTCGGAAGTGACAGAGCTTCTAAAGCGAGGTCACATGGAGCTGCGCAAGTGGGCTAGCAATGACCCTAGGTTGCTTTGTGATCTTCCTCCGGAGCATTGTCTCACAGATAACGTTTCGATGGACGTTGAGAAGTCCAACACTCTCAAAATATTAGGTTTGAAGTGGGAACCGAACTCTGATCATTTTGTTTTCGAAGTCAAACCTCAAGATCGTGTTTGCAGCAAACGTAGCATTCTAAGCGAGCTAGCAAAAATCTATGACCCTCTTGGTTTTCTGTCACCGTTGACCTTCTTCGCGAAGTATTTAGTGCAGAGATTGTGGGTTCTTGGAGTTTCCTGGGATGCAGATCCTCCTGAAGACATCAAACGACTGTGGAATCGCTACACCGAAGAACTTCCTTCCATTGAAAACCTTCGAATTCCGCGTCATCTATCCGTTTCTCATATCAAATCGTGCGAAATTCATGGGTTTGCAGACAGTTCTCAACGCGGATACGCTGGTGTGGTGTTTCTTCGAGTTATCGACAAGTGTGATAACATCAAGGTCTTTTTTGTGTTGTCAAAAGCAAGGGTAGCTCCTATCAAAGTTGTTTCCCTACCAAGACTTAAGCTGTGCGCTGCTGCTCTTCTGGCAGATCTACTGAAATTCGTCAGTGAGGTTTATCAACCTCTTCTTCCCGTTTCAGCCATGTTCGCGTGGTCAGATTCGACAGTCGCGCTCTCATGGATTCGATCGCCTTCCTCCCGCTGGAAGACCTTCGTAGCAAATCGTGTCAGCCATATTCAGGATGCGGTCCCTGGCGCACTATGGCGCCATGTGAGATCAGAGGACAATCCCGCGGACATCACCTCTCGTGGTCAGACACCTGCGGAACTTGTCATCAATTCTTTATGGTGGGCGGGGCCTAGTTGGCTTTCTCAAGACGTTCAGTTTTGGCCTTGCTCAGTTTCAGATCCGTCTGAGGATGAACTTCGTGCAGAAGAGAAGGTACAGGTTCTTCTAACAAGTGATATCCCTGCGCATCCCATCGATTATTTGCTGTCCCGATGTTCGTCAATTCGCAAAATCCAAAGAATCGTCGGTCTATGGCTTCGCTATATCAACAATCTCCGCAGTAAATTCAATCGCCGTTCTGATCTACCCTTAAATCGTGCAGAACTTCACAACGCGTTGTTGATGATAGTGAAACGTACTCAGTTTCTTCATTTTCATGACGATTTCAAACGGTTAAAAGAACATAAGCTTCTTTCAAAACAAATGCGTAAGCTGAACCCATTCATCGACCCCCTGGGTGTTCTCAGGGTGGGCGGTAGGTTATCCAGATCCGGACTAGAATACAGTCACAAACATCCGGCCTTGCTCCCGAAAGATTCTCCACTGATGAACATGGTCATAGACGCTCTCCATCGTGAAAATTGTCACCCAGGAATCAACACGTTACATTATTTGGTCACTCAGCAATTCTGGATTTTGTCAGCTAAACGTGCAATTCGACGCCGAGTTTCAAAATGCTTACATTGTTTCAAAACGAATCCTTCTCCTCTCGAACCGTTTATGAGTGATTTGCCTGCAGTTCGTGTGAATCAGGTAAAACCGTTCAGTATCGTGGGCGTGGACTACGGTGGTCCTTTCCGAGTCAAATCAGGCAAACATCGCGGTGCTAAGATAAGCAAAGCTTATCTCTGCCTCTTCGTCTGCTTAACTACTAAAGCGGTTCATCTAGAAGTAGCTACCGATTTGACTTCGGAATCGTTTATCGCCGCGCTTCGTCGCTTCGTCGGTCGTCGTGGACGAGTCCAGACAATCTATTCAGACAGAGGAACCAACTTCGTTGGTGCTCATCGCGAGCTCTCGACGTTTATGCAAGATGCTGCTCATACCGAAACTATCGAATTCAAATTCAATCCCCCCTCCAGCCCACATTTCGGTGGCGTGTGGGAGATTCAGATTAAAGCTGCAAAATCAACGTTGTACCGCGTGGTCAACAATCAATCGCTGACTTTAGACGAACTTTTTACGTTATTTGTTCAAATCGAAGCAATGCTTAATTCCAGACCCCTTTATCCGATAAGTACCTGCGCCAATGACTTCTCGGTACTTTCGCCAGGTATGTTTCTTACGTTAGAGCCCCTGACAGCTGTCCCCGATAAGGATTTGACGTCTGTCAATATCACTCGTTTAGGCCGGTGGCAACTCATCCAGCGTTTTCAACAAGATTTCTGGAAGCGTTGGAAGAATGAGTACCTGCATTCGTTAACTCAACGGGCAAAATGGACTAAGCACTCGCAACCACTGGAAATCGGTTCCGTGGTTGTCATCAAATCGGAAACTCCTCCGCTTCATTGGCCTATAGCTCGTGTAGAACGGCTACACAGCGGACCAGATGGAGTAGTACGCATCGCGGACTTACGTCTACCTAACGGTTCTTTTCTTACTCGCCCATTAGCAAAGATCTGTCCTTTGCCAAACCAAACGGACTAGAATCGTAATCGTTTGGGAACTCAAAACAAATTAAAAATCACGGAAGATATCCCGTAAGTGACATTTTAAATATAGTTATGAACCGTGAAAGCTTAAAACAGTGTTAGAATCGTAAACGTTGGTTTCTTCATTCGTTAATTATTCGTTATTCGTTAGTTAGTATTAGTTAAACGTAAGGTCTTCTTTATTAGCGTATCGTTGTTCATATACTAGGATAATATTTCATGCCTACAGGCTTTAATTAAAAGTATCTCTCTCATAATCACTCAAGCATTGTAACATGTCTTTCATTGGTTTTTCTGAAAATACAACTACCGTGTATTTTGGTGGGCGGTATGTATCGTCACCGTAATTCGTAATTCAAATGGTACCTAATGTTTCTCGTATTTTCATTTCTAAGCGTTTGCAATTGTACATGTTCACTGATTAAGATATAAGCAAGCGCGATGATAAGCGCAAGCAGTCTTCCTGGGGTGGTAACAGGACCTCAAGAAACCTCAGACATCAAATCAATAGTTAGTCGATAATCAATAATCGATTTCACGCCCAACACACGAGTGCTTGTGTTATCTATGGTGCAACGCAAGCGCATCTCTAGGAGTCGTTTAAAAAACTTTTGAAGATGGCTACGCCGCCGCTCTCGAACTAATTGAAAATAAATATTAATTTTGTGTTTTAAAGTGTTGTGTCCCCTTGAAGAAGGGCTGCTATCATCATTCATCATCATCATTTCAGCCAAAAGACGTCCACTGCTGGACATAGGCCTCCCCCAGGCGTCGCCACATTGACCGGTCCCGTGCGTCTCTCATCCAGCGGGTTCCTGCAACCTTGACCAGGTCATCGGTCCACCTAGTGGGAGGCCTTCCAACGCAACGTCTTCCTGTTCGCGGTCGCCATTCCAGAACTTTTCGGCCCCATCGGCCATCCGTTCTGCGAGCAATGTGCCCTGCCCATTGCCACTTAAGTCTGGCGATTCTTCGGGCTACGTCGGTAACCTTGGTTCTCATGCGGATGTCCTCATTTCTGATTCGATCACGCAAGGAAACTCCGAGCATAGCCCTCTCCATTGCCCTTTGGGTGACTTTGAGCTTTCTGATAAGGCCCATTGTGAGCGACCACGTTTCGGTCCCGTATGTAATCACTGGCAACACACACTGGTCATAGACTTTCGTCTTGAGACACTGGGGTATGTTGGACGAGAAGATACTGCGCAGCTTCCCGAACGCTGCCCAGCCGAGTCGGATTCGACGATTGACCTCTTTCTCGAAGTTGGATCTACCCAACTGGACCGTTTGTCCCAGGTAGACATAATCGTCCACAACTTCGAGCGTAGAGTCTCCGATCTTGATAGGAGTGAGTGTTACATGAACATTCGACATAACCTTGGTTTTGTCCATGTTCATTTTAAGACCCACTCTTTCGGAAGCTCTACTGAGGTCATCGAGCATTTTACTGAGGTCTTCCATGGTCTCAGCCATGACCACTATATCGTCGGCAAACCGAAGGTGAGTGATGTACTCGCCGTTGACATTGATGCCAAGTCCTTTCCAATCCAGAACCTTGAAGACATCCTCCAATGCAGCGGTGAACAGTTTCGGAGATATGACGTCTCCCTGTCTCACACCGCGCTGCAGAAGGATAGGTTCCGTGGTCTGGTCCTGAAGTCGGACTGACATGGTGGCGTTTTTGTACAAACACTTCAACATCTCGATGTACCGGTAGTCGATTTGGCACCGTTGGAGAGACTGCAGTACAGCCCAAGTCTCGATCGAATCGAAGGCTTTCTCGTAGTCCACAAACGCTAAACAGAGAGGCAGGTTATACTCTTCGGTCTTCTGTATAACTTGCCGCAGCGTATGTATGTGGTCTACGGTACTGAAGCCTTTTTGGAATCCGGCTTGTTCGGGAGGCTGGAAATCGTCGAACCTGCGTGCGAGACGATTCGTGATGACTCTTGAAAACAACTTGTAGACATGGCTTAGAAGTGAGATGGGCCTATAGTTCTTCAACCGGGCATTGTCACCCTTTTTGAAGAAGAGCACCACCACACCCCTGCACCAAGCCTGTGGCGTTTTCCCCTCGAGTATGACGGAATCAAACAACTTCTGAAGGGCCTTAAGGACCGGTTTGCCACCCGCCTTCAGCAGTTCGGCCGTAATTCCGTCATCACCCGGCGCCTTGTTGTTTTTAAGCTGTTTCAGAGCCATCCTAATCTCGTACAGGCTGACATCCGGGATGTCTTCGGTATAGTGTCGGGTCAGTCTAGCTCTGGGGTCTTTCGCTAGATTTTCGACGGGTTGACTAGTTGACGTGTACAGCTGCCCATAAAAACTCTCGATCTCTCTCAGAAGCTCCGGTTTGGCGGACACGATCCTACCATCGTCGGTCTTCAGTTTCGTGAGCTGGCTCTGCCCAATAGCCAGATCTCTTGCAAATACCTTGGAGCCTTTGTTCCGTTCAATTGCGTCTTTAATACGCTCGGTATTAAAGCGGCGGAGGTCGCTCTTCAAGGATTTGGAGATCCGTCTATTGAGCTGCCGGCATTGCCGAGCCTCGTCCGAAGACTGCAGGATCATCTCACGCCGCTCCTTCATGAGCTTGAGAGTTCGATCTGAGAGTTTCTTGATCTTATTTGCACGACGTATCTTAAAAAATTTAGACCCAGTCGTATGGACAGTTTCCACGAACCCGTCGTTGTAATCGTCCACTGAGCTTCCTAGGCATTCGAAGCGATTCTGAAGTTCAAGCTGAAAGCTCTCGGAGTTATGGATTTGGATCTGTGCTGGACGGAGCGTAGACTTCATCAGTCGTAACCTTTCTAGCTTTATATTGATGTTCAATGTGCCTCTTACCATTCGGTGATCGCTTCCGGTTTTCACCGAATTGATCACAGAGACATCATTGAACATTTGCTGGGCTGCTATAGTGCGTGGAAACTTGAACTGGTGGATCTAGCTGTGGGAATCAAGGTAAGGCTGCTTTGGATTGTTTTATCTTGTCGGTGTCTAGTGCTCCCGCAAACGCTTGGAGGTTCAATTAGAATTTCCATCCCTTATGTTATACGGGAACTAATCCGTCTCGTAACACGCTCTGCCTAAACTGTCAGGGATTGCCCAATCGTGGTACCAGGCACTTCCATCTATGTCGTATTCATGGTCTGAGTGGAAGGGCAAACTGGAGCAATCATTTCCGAGTAGTGAAGACTATGCTGAACTATTAACCGAGATGTTGTCAAAACGTGTAAAATTTTACGATTCGTTGGAACATTATTATTATTATTATTTTTTTTTTTTTTATTTTTTTTTTTTTTTTTTTTCCTTTCTTCTCCATTTGCGATCGGTCGCCAGACCATAAGCAAGTTAGTTGCGAGAGTGTACGGCTTTATGGTGGAGCAACCAGCGCTGCACCTCCCAATCAGAGTATGTGGTCTCTTTTCAACCTTCTGACCACAGATGACGTATTCAGCAACTCAGCGATGAGTGGGTTTGGATGATGAGATAGACGCTCTTTGTGCAGTTTCTTATGCTTGTCAATTTCTGATGCAACTGTTGTGATTTTGAGATGGTCGTGCACCTCATCATTTTTGGTGAACCAAGGAGCATTACTGATTGCCCTTAGAATGCTATTTTGCGCCCTCTGTAGGCAGAGTATGTTGCTTTTACTTGCAACTCCCCAGATCTGGATTCCATACGTCCAGATTGGTTTAAGAACTGAGTTGTATAGCAAGAGTTTGTTGTCCACAGACAGAACTGAGTTCCTCCCCATCAGCCAGTACAGAGAGCGAAACTTGTGGTTGAGCTGTTCTCTTTTTTGCTTGATGTGGTGCTTCCAAGTGAGACGCCTGTCAAGATGAAAGCCAAGGTACTTCACACAGTCGCAGTGTGGGAGGGCATCATTCCCTAGTTTAACGGAGGGGCAGTTTCCATTCCTCAGAGCAAAAGTTATGTGATGAGATTTGGCTGGGCTAACACGTATTCGCCACCTATTGAGCCATTTTTGCGTATCGTCTAACTGACGTTGAAGTTTGCTGCTAGCGATTGCTGGATTATCTTCGACCGATAGATATGCTATATCGTCAGCGTAGGTTGCAATAGTGATGCTGTCACATACAGGTAAATCCGAGGTGAAGATGTTATACAGCACTGGGCCAAGGACTGAACCTTGGGGTACTCCAGCCTGAACTCCGTAGAAATTTGATCGTGCTTCTCCTTGTTTAACTTGGAATGATCTTCCAGAAAGATAAGATTCGATAAGGGGATACATCGAATGTGGTAGTCTTTCTTTGACTTTTACCAGCAGTCCTTTGTGCCAGACGCGATCAAAGGCTTGCTGCACATCAAGGAAAGCCGCCGAGCAGTATTCTTTTCGCTCGAAGCATTGTCTCACAGTATGGTATACTCTGTGGACTTGCTCAATGGTGGAGTGAGACTTACGGAACCCAAACTGATGAGACGGTAAGATAGCTGAGTTATCCATGGCCGATTGCACTCTGGTTAGAAAAATTCTTTCCCACAATTTAGAGAGGGCAGGCGTAAGGCTAATGGGTCTATAGTAGCAAGCTTCGTGTTCAGGTTTACCCGGTTTACATTATTATTATGAAAAAATAAATTGCTAAATCGATGCGAAATATATGGTAAGCGTGCAGTAGATTGCTTACTATATGGGATCGATGATCGATCATTGAGATTAGGCGCGAAAGCTGCAAAATGTCAGGAGCCGGAGGAGGTTCTCACATATTTTCAATCAATCAAGCAACATCTTCGTGAACCAGATAGGTCAAGGGTGAACTATGATAAACGTAACAACACTGCCTCTACAATATCTAGTAATAGTTCTAAGCAGAGGGCTAATAATGGCAGCGACACTAAGAGTTCGAAATCACACAATAATGCGTCAATTGTATGCTTTAACTGCAATGAACCTGGGCATTTCAGTTCTAAATGCACAAAAAGGATATTGAAGTGTAATATTTGTGCCAAATTAGGTCATTTGTCAATTAACTAATAATAATAATTTATTTGCAATATAAAGGTGTACATTTGAACAACATTAGGTTACAAACAAACTGATGGAAACATTAAACACTATATGTTTGGAGACTCTAGCACCCTTGCTAAGTTGACAAGACAACTTGTATTAAAGGTGCTAGGCCCAGCCCTTTCATGGGGGCCTTGTAAAGGTTTGCCTAATACACGAGAACTTGTTTTCATTTTTGCAGCAGGTAGATGGACAACAAATAAATCATTTAGTAAAACAAGGAAACAAAGATTAAATAAAAACTGAAAGATGTAGAGTGTTGGGGTGTGTGTGAGTGGGTGTTTGTGTGAGTGGGTGTGTGTGTGAGTGTGAGGGGTGTGTGAGTGTGTGTGTGTGTGTGTGTAGGTTTGTATGTGTTTATGTGTGATAGTGCACTGCGTAGATTTTACCTAGTTGATTAAGTCGACAATAAGAGCTCTGTGTTGTTATAGTTGAGAGTCTGAAGCCAAGTAGACAGTTTCTTTTTAAGGGATACATTTGGAAGTGAGTAGAAGTTTAATATTTTATTGATTTTATTATACAAATGGGGGCCTTGAAAACAGGGAAACCTTCTTGTAAAAGAGTAATGAGAACGGTAGGGTTGGCCTATTTTGTCTTTGCGTCTTGTGGTGATTACCTCGTAGGGAGTTATATGATGTTGAAGTAGTACAGTGTTAAGCACAAACAATTGCCTGACTGTGAGGACTTTACATTTCTTATATAATTCCTCAGTTGGAAAAAGGATAGGTCGAAAGGTACTGACTTTTAGCACGGCTCTCTGAGCTCTTTCCAGCTTTAAGAGTAGGGTTTTGGGAGCACCGCCCCAGGCGCATACACAATAATTTAGGAGAGACTGACAGAGAGCGAAATAAGTACATCTCATAATTTGAGGTTCTGCAACGTGGCGAAGTGTTTTAGCGACAAAAATAAGTTTTCTGACTCTTTTTGTTAGAGTCTCTATATGAGCTGCAAAACTCAGACAGTTATCAACTGTCACTCCGAGATATTTTATAGTCCTACATCGCTCTAGTTTAGGGCAGGTACAAGCCAACATTTCCGGCAGTAAACACGAGTGTGCGGTTAAAGTATGCGTGTCAGAAGGTTGTGTGGAGTTTCGCATGGAGAAGGTAAGGATTTTGGTTTTGTCAGTGTTTAGAGTGAGGGCATGTGTTTTAAGCCACTGCAGAACAGTATTGAGTCCTTTTTGTGCTGAGTTGAAGGTGTCTTTCCAAGAATCACCGGAAAAAGTAAGGACGGTGTCGTCGGCGAACGCTATTATATTTCCGTCTCCCAGTTTTATGTTACAGAGCTGGTTAACGTAAATTAGAAATAAAGTTGGCCCAAGCACACTGCCTTGGGGCACACCAAAAGTGACAGACGCATCTTTACTGTAGTGCTCTTGTATTTTTTACCCGACTACGGCAAAGCCAAAGGAGGGTTATGATTTTGATTGGCCATGTATGTATGTATGTATGTATGTATGTATGTATGTATGTATGTTTGTATGTATGTATGTGTGTATCTTCATCTGTTCCCTCATAGCTTCTAATCTACTTATCGGAACTCGACATATGAGGTATCGTTAGAACCGTCTTAATTTTCCGCTGAACATAGGCTAGGTGACGTGTCACAAAAAGCGATTTGGCGCCCTCTAGCGGACAAAAAGTAAAGCTTAAAAAATAAAAATGGAGATAAATACGCCGTGTTTGGTATCATTTGAAAGGGCCTGACTTGTACATTTCCAAAATATTGCTCACTTTTAAAATCACGCCCTCTAGCGGACAAAAAGTCAAAAGTAAAAAAAATATTTAACACCAAAATTGTTTAAATAAAAAAAAGTAAAAAACTAAAACCCGACTACGACAAAAAAACGACGCTGAAAAAGTATGAAACAAGATTTTCAGGATAGAACAAAAAGAAAAGCCGTAGTCACACGTTATAGGTACCAACCTAAACACTTTAATACCGTCGTAGTCGGGTTTTAGTTTTTTACTTTTACGCACTGAGTTCGGTTTTGAAGATAATCGTTCATAAGTTCAAGAGGTTTACCCCGGATCCCCAGTTCTTCTAGCTTTAAGAGCAAGTTCGGAATCGAAACAGTGTCGAATGCCTTTTTCAGGTCCAAAAATATTGACAATACTTTTTTCTTCTTGTCAATATTTTTGACGACACAATCGACTAGTTCCGTGACGGCATTGCTGGTTGATTTGCCACGCCTAAATCCGAATTGATTGGGAGAGAGAAGTTTTTTATCTTCCAGATACTTCACTAGCCTTTTATTCACAATACGTTCGAGAATTTTGGAAATGGATGACAGGACTGCAATAGGGCGGTAATTATTTACACAATGTGTGTCCCCAGTTTTATGTATTGGGTGGATGATGGCTTTCTTGAAGTGCCGTGGGAAGGTGCCAGTATTAAGGGAGATATTAAAAATGTGTGTAAGCAGAGGAACAAGTATTTGTGTGTAGCGCTTTAGAAAGTTAGTCGAAATGTTGTCCCAACCAGTGGCAGAATCTGTTTTGAGCGATTTGATTATTTCATCCACCTCAACCTCATCGGTGCTCAACATGACGAATGATTGTAAGGTCGAAGGTGAGGAGGTCACTTCTGTAGTCAATTTTTCACTACCGGGGCGAGATGAAAAGTTTTGAGCAAGATTCCGACCCACACCAGCAAAGAATTCATTAACTCTATCTACCGAGAGTTGGGGTGAGGAAGAATGAGCTAACAAGTCAATATTGGGTGTATTAGGTTTTTCAGTATAAGTTACTCTATTTATAATTTTCCAAATTTTCTTACTATCATTAGCGGCCTCTCTCAGTTCTGTCCTGTCATAGTCGCTTTTTAACTTTTTTAATATTTTAGAGCAAAAATTTCTATACCTTTTATAGGTAATAGATAAAACGCTGTTGTTTGGAGTTTGTTTAAGTTTATAGTGCATGGCGTCTCTATTACGTACACAGCGTAGCATACCGGTGGTCATCCACGGTTTGATCAACCGTTGATTGCTTGGGAGTTTGATAATAGATGTGTGGTTATCTATGAGTCTAATAAGGGTAGTAATTAAGTGGTCTGTGGCTTCATTAGCATCAGTAAGCTGATAAATCGGTTGGAAATCTGTAGTGTTCATAGCGTGGTCTAGAGTGCTAAAGTTCGTCTTCGAGGCGGTGAGTGGACGTGGTTTGACGCGGTTTTTTAGCTTGAGACACAAGAGTACAGGGTCGTGGTCAGTGACAGAAGAGTGCAGGACTATGGTGACAGCTGAGAGGTTGGTTTTGAGCATGACGTGATCAAGACAGGCTGTTTCTCGAGTCGCCAGAGTGTGAGCTGGTAACATGCCATGAGAGGCTATGAGATCTAGATAGTCTGAGGTTTGGCTAGAAGGTGGAGAACAGGCAATGTCAATGTTAAGGTCCCCTACAATAACTATGGTTTTATAAGAAGTTAGATCCGCTAAGAGGGAGTCTAGGGATTGAAGGAATTTACTTATATCTCTGATGGAAGGAGAACGGTAAATGCAGACTATTGCCTTGTCTGTGCCAATTTTTAGTATTAGACAACTGGCGTCCTGTAAAACGGGTTCTTCGACTGTGTAGCTTTTTATGTTTTTAACATAAAGCACCACACCATCATTTTGGTTGAGGAGATTTTTAGTATAGTAATGAGAGTAATGATCGATCGAAGGAATAATACCACTATAACGATTAAGCCAGCACTCTGTCAGAACGAGTATTTCACAGTCAACATTTGTTCTACCAAGAAGTGTTAGGAATGAGTTAATGTTTGCGTGAATAGAGCGAATGTTCTGAGTAATTATTTTTAGTTGTTGAGACGGGTTTGAGACATAATTTGAGCATTCTTCGGCCACACAGCTTATCGTAGCAGAGACGGAGAGATGGTCAATATTGTTTATAATATCGTTTACTTTATCCACCATTGAGTGATATTGTTTGATTCTTCTATTTTGGGGGATCATTATGAAAGTAAACACTATAGTCTCCGCTAAGACATATGTATGACGAAGTGCGTGGGACTCGCTTGGTAAATTGGTAATTGTAATTGACAGGCAATTATTAGTATAAATGAAAATTGAGCTGTGATTGTATGTATGGTGAGTCTGATTGACAGGTATTAGTGTGTGAGTATAGGTGCTTGTAGCTTGTAGTGTAGCGTGAGTAAAATGTTTTATTGTAATCTGAGTAGTGTAGTATACAATTTTTGTAATAATAATATGCAAATAGAGCATGCAAGTGCGGATTAAATATGAGCTTATTAATAGCACCCAAGAAGAATCTAGTCATTCTTGTCTTAGTTTTTCTATTTGGGCTTCGTTTTTAATGAGCAACGCTGATTGGCCTTCTATTTTCCGTATGAGGACTTTTCCGTGAGCAATCCAGCAGAACTTGTATTGTTTTTCCTTGCACAGCTCACGTGCTAAATAGAAGAGCTTCCTAGTGCTGCTAGTCAAGTCTTCCCCTATGTAGACGGCGTTGGCGGTGCCGCTGATACCAAAGTGAGTGGAGTTGAGTTTTTGAGATGGATTCGAGTTGTTGTGACGTCTGACAGAGTTAAGTATATCTTGTTTGGTTGCGATAGTGTTGAGTTCCATAATGACCGGTCTGTTTGTTCCTTGCTTCCCAGGGACGCGGTATATATGGCGTATGTCACTTGACGGGAACCCATGATTTAACCCACTTGCTAGGTTGTGCATCATCTGAATTAATTCAGCTGTTGACTCTTTCTCTTGACAAGGCAGGTTACGAATCTCTAAATTATTTTTCTTGATGTTGAGTTGCAAGTCATCCAGTTTTCCTTCGAGTGATGATTCTGCCGTCGTAAGAAAAAGGGGCACAACTAACATTTTGAAAAAAAATGAGTTATAGACATATTTAGAATCAGAAAAAAAAGGCGTATCTGCTCAATTTTTCGTAGAATTTTATCTTCAAGGAATTCGGAGATACAGTAGGCTCAAAAGGCACAAATGACACTAATATTCATGTTTTGTAGAATGCAAAGGCACATTTATTTACCAATAAATTGAAAAGGCACAAATACGTAGATGTGACTATTTAATTATGTGCAAACAGTTATCTTTGCATTGTTGTTCTAGGTATGTTATCTTGTTTTTCATATCTTCATACTGATGGGAGATGAATTGCAGAGATTTTTCAAGATCATTTGTGGTATTTTGTATTAGCAACAGTGAGTTCTCCATTTTTTTAAGTTTTTTGTCTTGTTCTGTATTCCAAGAACATAACATTTGCTTGATTTCATTCTTAAAAGCAAGAAAGTCATCCTTGGTAATAGATACATCATCGTGCTTGCGTTTGGGCCTAGAGGTCACGAATGCGGGCTGCGCTGGCGTTTCGGGCTTCGACAGGTCAGAGTCGGAGGCAGCTTTGTTTGGTGATGGCATCGTTTTCCTTCCGTTTATGTATCCGCAATAAGGGTGTGAGCAAATGTCTGCTAGTAAGTTTTAGGTAGGCGCTCTAGCAGCTTCGCTATGTGACGTGTGATGGGCGTGTCAATACCGGCAAATGAGGAGGGGGCTTACCGGGCGATTGCCGACGGCGCGTCACCGCTTCGTTTCTTATGCGCTCCTGGTACTTGCGCTGATTTTCGTTCACTATTTTTTAACTTATTTAAATGATTTATTTAAAAGTTTGTAAAATAATTGGCACAGAAAACACGTCTACTCGCTTTCGCGGTCTGAGGGGAAGGATGTGAACTGTCCCAGATTACCCTCTGACTCGGCTAATAAAACTGATAAACCTAAAGAAAAAGTCGTGATGCGGATTGAAACAAATAATTCTAATGACAATAAATATTTAATGAATCTGAAACTCAACGGTGAAGTTATTCAAGGCTACGTGGATTTGGGTAGTCAATGTACGCTGATTCGTCACAGTGAGGCTGTTAGGAGGGGAATCACGTGGACTGATACCAACTTACCGACTATGAGGGGTATAGGTGAGAGTATAGTAATACTATAATAATATAATAATACTCCTAATAATAGAGGAGAGGGCGCTGCAGTGCCACGAATAACATCGTCTCTGTGTTCTCTGTGTTTTTAAAAATATTAATAGCGAAAAATAAGTGCAAAAAACGATCATAAGTAATAGTGCCGTGATCAAAACACCTACAGAAATAAAAGTGCAGTGGAAAAACCTTGGATAAATAGACGAAAATTGTTTAAATACCGGACTTGTAAACAAACGTCGTTAAACCATGAAGTATTTGGGACTCAGGTGCATAGATTGTTACAAAAACCCATTAAAAAGTGACCTTTACAAGTGCTACCAGAACAGTGAAGTGCAAATTGAAAGGGAAAAACAAACAATAATCTCAAATAACAATCATCGTTGGAAACAAAAAAAAACGCAAACTCATGAGTTCGACCAACAATTTGTAAAAGCGCCATCTATGGTCGAGTGGGAAGTATATACGAATCGTCTAGAAGGATCACTCGCTCTCATGCAGGCACGCTGTGCAACAGCGCCATCTATTGTCTAGTGGAAAAGTATGTAAGGATCGACTAGAAGAATCATTCTGTGAAACAACGCCATCTATCATCAACGGAGTATACACTATCCAGCCTTCGAGTTTACTCTCCTACCGTCCACGAGAGGGCACCACGTGCATGTAAAGATCTATCGTCTGTTAAGTTTATACAAAATAGAAAGAACAAAAACTAACTACAAAAATGGATGAAATAATGGCAACCTTACGTCTAATCCAAAGAGATTTAGATGAACAAAAAAGCACAATCAGGGAAAACGGCATAGAAGTAGCAAAAACTGTTACTGAAAATATTAACACAATCCTGGATGAAAAATTATACCATCTGGAACAGAAATATACGAACCTAACAGAACAACTTCAAAAACAAGAGCAAAGACTACATTTCCTGGAAAAACAAGCAAGAAACCGTAATATCGTATTTTTTGGCATGGAAGAAAACAACAATCCTTATTCTTATTCAGACTTGGAAATGGAAATTATCGCATTTATCTCTAGATACCTTAAAATAAATTTAGAGCGAAATGACATTCAGGAAATAAGAAAAGTAGGAAAGAAGTCAGAAAAACATCGGCCGGTCATTTTAACATTGACAACTCTTGGGAAAAAGATCGGAATTTTCAAGCAAAGAAAATTGTTGGAAGGGACGACCTACTACATGAAAGAAGATTTTCCACAACATGTTTTAGAAAAAAGGAGAGAACTACAGGAGCAAGTAAGAACGGAAAAAGAAAAAGGCAACAAAGCAATAATTAAATATGATAGATTAGTAATAGTAAACAAGTCAGAAACAAACAATAAACCAGGAAACAATAAAAGATCTCTGTCGACCTCACCTCAGAATACTCAGAACGAGCACAACCCAGCACACGGAACCCAAGCAAATAAGAAAAATAAACCTACAATAACAAACACTAACAAACAAAGAGCTACCTGCGTATCTGAAGGCGTAGTCAAGCCTGGAATTCTGAATTATTTTGTCAACAAAAACCAAAATAACCAAGAAAAACCAATGAGTAGTTCGAATCAATGACAACTAGCAACGCCCCCCCTCAAAACCAACAGTAATACAAAAAACAAGAAACATAAACATCTTCCAAGCCGGCTGGTCCCCGTGGAGGATTACGACCAAAACCCCCCAAACAATAACCCAAGAAATAAACAAAAACCGAACTATCTATGTGTCGCTACTTTGAACGTTAGAACTTTACTCTCAGAAACGAGAATTACAGAGCTGAACCATGCTACTGAGAAGCTAATATGGGACGTCATAGGATTGTGCGAAACAAGAAGAAATGAAGAAAGTATAGAAGAATATACAGATTTTATACTATACCATAATAAGGCAAGAAATGGCAGGAGTGGGGTAGGATTTATAATAAAAAAACAACTAAAAAATAACATAATTGGTTTTCAATCATACTCAGACAGAATTGCCACCCTTGAGTTGGAAATGCCTAATAAGGCCGTGTGGTCTATAGTGCAAGTCTACGCTCCCACTGAATTGTGCGAAGAAGTGGAGTTGAACGAGTTCTACGAAAACTTGGAAACAGCTCTAGATACTCTAAACGCAAAAAACCTTATCATTATGGGCGATTTCAATGCCCAAATTGGAACAGCACAACAAGGCGAAGAATCTGTATTTGGCAGACACTCACATGGCAAAAGATCAAAACACGGGCAGAAATTAATCGAGTTCGCTTTAGAAAAGAACATGAAATTCATAAATAGTATGTTCAAAACAAAAATTAACCAGAAATGGACATGGATGTCGCCGAATGGAAAACACCACAACGAAATTGATTTTATGCTAACAAACAAAAGCTCAAATGTTTCTGCTTTCGATATAATAAAAAACCTCAACTTTAACACGGACCATAGAATGTTAAGGTGCAGGATACACTTAGAAAACACTAAAAGAAAAAGCTTTACTAAAACAATGAAAGCAAAGTGTGCAAGAAAATTACCAATAGTAAGGAAAGAAGACGGGACGCATCTAGAAGATAAATTTATTGACCTACTCAAAGCATCCACTCAAGTACAAGCACAATATGACAACTTTGAAAAAGGAATGAAACATTTAATATCACAAATACCATCCGAGAAGAGCAAGGAAAAATACCCTATAAGTACACACACACGACAACTGCTAGAAGATAGAAAACAACTGTACAAAGGAAAAAGAACAAAGGAAATAAGAACAAAAATATCCGAAATAAGTAAAGAAATAAATAGAGATATCTCCAAAAGTAGAAAGAAACACAGGCAAAATGTATTTGAAGAATACTTATCAAAAAAGGGAGCAATTAAAAAAGCATACAAAAATCTTCAAAACTCAACAAAATGGGCAACTAACATGGTGGACAAGAAAGGAAAAGTTATATCGAAGAGGTCAGATATAGTAACAGAGGCTACCAACTTTTATAAAACTTTGTACTCATCACAAGAAAGCTCCGGTTTCAAGCAACACATAAAGGCCAAAGTCTACATCGACGAACCATTGCCCGAAATTCTAACGTCGGAGATTGGTTTTTCTATCGAGACTCAGAAGAAGGACAAAGCACCTGGAGAAGACCAAATAACGAATGAAATATTGCAGTCTCTTTCGGAACCTCTGCAATACCCACTGCAACAACTGTTTAACAATATTTTACAAAAAAGGACAACGCCAAAACAATGGTCCGAGTCTTCAATAACCCTTCTTCATAAAAAAGGTGACAGAGGGGACCTGAGTAACTACAGACCAATTAGCCTTATGTCCAACATGTATAAAATATTTTCGAAAATAATTTTAAATAGACTCACAAGAACCCTAGAGGAAAGTCAACCGCGTGAACAGGCGGGATTTCACAAACACTACTCGACAACCGATCACATCCAAGTGGTCACGCAAATAGTAGAAAAAGTCAAGGAATATAACAAGACTCTATACTTATGTTTCATTGACTATACCAAGGCATTCGATTCTCTGGAATATGGCGCAATATGGCAATCCCTAGTGGAACAAGGAGTAGACATCAAATATGTGGAGTTACTTTATAGCATTTACTCTAGAAATTCCTCAAAAATAAAATTGGAAGTGGAAGGGCCAGCATTTACTATAAGAAAAGGCGTAAGGCAGGGTGACCCGCTCTCACCTAAAATATTTTCGTCGGTTCTAGAGGCCATATTTAGAAAACTGGACTGGGAAGAAAAAGGCGTAAAAATTGACGGCGAAAATTTAAGTCACCTCGTCTCGTTTCGCAGACGACATCGTTGTGTTCACGGAAGATCCCGAACAACTAGGGGATATGTTGCAAGAGCTTGCGAAGGAAAGCGGGAAAGTTGGTTTGACCATGAATGCTGGCAAAACCAAAATTTTAACAAACGGTTCGGAAACACAAATAATTGTGGATGGTCAAGGTATAGAATATGTTAACGAATACATATATTTAGGACAATCCATTTCATTCCTAGACCAAACCGAAAAGGAGATCAATAGGAGAATAGCGTTATCATGGAAGAAGTACTGGAGTTTTAAAGAAATAATGAAGAACACCCACATAAATATGAAGTTAAAATGCAAGTTGTATGAAATAGCGATCCTTCCATGCCTTACGTATGGATGCCAAACATGGTCACTGCGGAAATCAGAGGAGCACAAACTCGGTGTCATGCAAAGGAAAATGGAGAGAAGCATGTTGGGCATAAGATTGTCTGACAGGATAAGTAATGAAGAAATAAGGAAAAAAACTAGAATAACGGACATAGTAGAAAGAATAAGAAGTCTGAAGTGGAAATGGGCAGGACATATTTGTAGAATGGGAAACGAGAGATGGACAAAGAAAGTCGTGGAATGGGTACCTAGAGAAGGAAAAAGAAACCAAGGAAGACGGCGAAAACGCTGGGAAGATATATTTAAGGATAGATGTGGACCTGACTGGAGGAGACAAGCTAGAGATAGGGAAAAATGGAGAAAACTGGGGGAGGCCTACGCCGCAGAGGCGACTTCCATAAAGGAACAAAAATAATGGAATATATAAATGTAATTTAATTTATGCTATTATGCTAAATGAAGAATGACATGATATGGAAATTTTATTTGGATAGGTATGAAATGTTATTGAATGGATGTAATCAAATTAATGTAATAATAGGAATAAATGTTATAGAACTAATGTAGGTAATATTAATGTTAATAAAGAAACAGTATTATAGTATTAAGGAATGTTACGGAATTAATGCAATATTGTTAATGTAAAGTTGAAATGTTATGTTGATAATGTATTGTAATGTATGTCGGTAATGTAATGTTGACATTGAAATGTTGATAATTTAATGTAATGTATGTCGGTAATGTCATGTTGATAATATAATATAATGTTGACAATGTAATGTTTTGAATGTATAAATGTTGATAATGAAATGTTGATAATGTAAATTCGCTATTTTTATGTTAGTAACGTAATGTTGTTAAATGTTAATGTGTGTTAAAAATATAATATATATTGCCAATAAATTGTAAATTTTGATAATGTATTTGTAAAGTAGGCCAGATGTGTATTGTTTGTTTTGTAACAATGTAATGTCGATAATGTAATATGTTAATAGTATTTATTGCATCCACGGTGAAACCAATTCTATATGTTCCTCGAATCAAGTTATATGTATGTTATGTTATGGTAGAAATAAAGGCTTTTTTATTTATTTATTTATTTATAGTAATACCATTGGGCGTATCAAACGTCATTATTGATATTCAAGGTATTGTGGAGGAGGTAAATGCGTGCGTTGTTGATGATAGCGCTATGAAATATTCAGTTTTAATTGGACATAGTTTCACAGAGAAACCAGGTATAGTCATAACAAAAAATACACATTCATTAATATTTACTCGTGACCATTCAATTAAATTACAATTAAGTTTGAAAACCGATATTGTAATACCCCCTAAGGAAATGTACCCATTACCGTGTATTTCTACTAACAAATATTCGGGTGTAGTCCACGTTAGTGGCTCTTTACGCGGCATGTCACACAACGAATATTATTTGATGCCGGGTGAATATGAAATAGAAAACGGAGAGGTTAGGATACTGGCGCAAAACTTTAGTGACAGTTCGATTTGTTTAAATAAGGATACGCTTATTACACGAGTTAAATGTACCAAAGACTACTTGAGTGTAAATTTATTAGATTTTGAAAATGCTGAGACTAATATTGCTTTCAATTATGGCAAACAGCTTAGTGAAAATGAGGTTAACAAATTAAAAGAGCTGCTCAAAAGGTATCAAACGTGTTTTTCGGATAACCTAAAAGACCTGGGATTGACTAACGTAGTTAAAATGGAAATTGAATTAAGTGACTCCCAACCTGTAGTTTATCGCCCGTATAGGCTCTCCTTTCCGGAGCGTAGACAGGTTCAATCTATGGTAAAGGAAATGGTCGATGCAGGCTTAGTATGCGAGTCAAACTCGCCTTACGCTAGCCCAGTTTTACTGGTAAAGAAAAAGACTGGTGAAAGCAGATTATGTGTCGATTATCGTGCATTAAATAATAAAACAAAAAAGGAACACTATCCGCTACCTTTGATTGATGATCAACTTGACAGGCTAGCTGGTAATTCTTTATTTGTAAGTTTGGACCTTGCATCTGGCTACTACCAGATTCCTGTAGAAGCAAAGTCTCAAGACAAGACTGCATTTGTTACTCCTGATGGGCAATATCAGTTTAAACGCATGCCTTTTGGTTTAGCGAATGCTCCTTCTATTTTTCAACGAGCAATGAATAAAATACTCTCGAAAGTCAGTTACACGATTGTATATATGGATGATGTATTGATTCCTTCACGATCTTTTGATGGGGAATGGCTAGAAGAGGTACTTCAACTTATAAAAGACGCAGGTCTGACACTTAAAGTGAAAAAATGTAGTTTTTTCTGTACTGAGCTAGAATTCCTAGGATTTCATGTAAGCGGTGAGGGGATACGCCCAGGAAAACGTAAAACATTGGCAATAGAAAACTTCCCAATTCCGCGAAACATTCATGATATCAGACGATTCCTTGGCCTAACTAGCTTTTTCCGTAGGTTCGTAAAGGGCTTCGCTCTCATTGCTCGTCCACTGACAGACCTGTTAAAGTCTAAATTCGACTGGAAATGGACGGCAGAGGAAGCGGAGTCATTTAGAATTTTGAAGGAAAAATTAGTTGAACGACCTATATTAGCTTTATACGACCCTCATTTAGAAACCGAAATTCATACGGATGCTTCGAAGCTAGGTATTGCAGGGATTCTCCTACAGCGGGGTACAGACGGTTTACTTAGGCCAGTGGCGTTTTACAGCCGTAAAACGACAGTAGACGACCAAAAATTTCACTCATTTGAGTTGGAGACTTTAGCGGTTGTCGCATCTTTAAATCGTTTCCGAGTCTATTTACTAGGGCTAAGATTTAAAATAGTCACCGACTGTAACGCTCTTCGTACCACCTTAACTAAGAGGGATCTTGTACCGCGTATATCTCGCTGGTGGATCCAGTTTCAGGAGTACGACTGCGAAATTGAGTACAGACCGGGTTCACGTATGGCTCACGTAGATGCCCTCAGTCGTGCCCCTGTCTGTGAGCCAACCGATGCAGATACGGAGCATGTTCTTGATGTTTTACACGTAGACGTCCGTGACTGGATCGCTACTGTACAAGGTGATGATAGCGAAATAAAACGTTTAAGAGACATCTTAGAAGACGACAACACGAAGTTTGTAGCTGACGTGCGTAAGAATTATCTGTTGAAGGGTAGTTATGTGTATAAAATTTTAGACGACGGATTGCGATGGGTAGTTCCGAGGGGTTGTAGATGGCAAGTGCTGCGTATGAACCACGATGAGGTGGGACATTTTGGTTTTGAGAAAACTTTGAGTCGTATCAGGAGCATATTTTGGTTTTCAAAAATGCGTAGATTCACTAAAAAATATGTCTCAGCTTGTCTGGAGTGTGCGCATCATAAGGCACCTGGTGGTCCCAAAGAAGGAATGCTTCATCCCATACCTAAGTTGGAGAAACCATTCCATACACTCCATGCCGATCATCTGGGCCCATTCATTCGCTCTAGGAGAGGCAACATGTATTTGCTTGTCATTATAGATGCCTTTACAAAATTTATTAATATACGGGCTGCAATTAAGGCATTTAAGGAACATTTTAGTTACTTCGGCGTTCCTTCTCGTCTTATAACAGATCGTGGCTCTTGTTTCATAAGTGCAAAATTTAAGAATTTTATGGAGCAATTAAAATTAAAGCATATTTTAAATGCAGTTGCTACTCCAAGAGCGAATGGACAGGTCGAAAGATTTAACCGAACCATAATTGATGCTCTGAGTACGAAAATTGTATGTCGACGATTACATCGGTGACATACAATTAGGTATTAATACCACTATTAATAAGACAACAGGAAAGAGTCCCTCTGAGCTGTTGTTCGGTTGTAGATTGACCAATGCTTCGGAAAACGTATTGACTGACGTAATTGCCGAAACAACTGAACGAATTGATGGTGATGAGTTAGTACAACTGAGGTCGAATGCTAGGGAAAGAATAGAAAAACAACAGGAGTATGCTAAAAAGCAGTTTGATAAGCATAGGAAGAGTCAAACAAAATATTATTATAGCATAGGTGATTTAGTCAGAGTAGAAAGGACCGTAATAGACAAAGATCATGTAGGAAAATCACATGAACTCATTCCCAAATTCCAAGGTCCCTATCGAATACTCAAAATATTACCTAATGACAGATTTCTCGTTGAGGACACCCCAATAACAAGAAAGGGTAACAAGAGGTATGAAAATGTTGTTGCGCTCGATAAAATTCATCCCTGGATGAACTATAAAGGTTACAGCAGTGAAAGCACTGACAGTGATCAGAGTGAGGATACAGAACTAGAGGTAGAGAAAGAGTGATCTATTATTCAGTTCGGTCGCTGACAATAATATTATAATAAGCTAATTTACATGGGTTGGTCAACTTCCTTGATGAAAATGAGTAGAAATTGCGTGTGATTGTTAAGGATAAACACATACATGAGCAATCAGTGCAGATAATGAATGGCATTGAGAAATCGATGTCGCATATATGATTGCAAGATAGTGAGTAAGATTATACGACGGAGCACAATTTGTCTTAAGAGGTCAGTGCAGATTATGAATGGTACCAAGATAACGGTGCCGCACAGTTGACCGAAGATCGTGACAGATTGTGCAAGAAACAAAGAATGAGAATGCAGTTCCTGCTTCATGAATATGAATTGTGATAATGATTTTTGACTATTCTTTACATTTGACTAATAATAAAAGAGCTAAATTGAGATAAATTTCGATGTAAAATGAGTCTAAAGACGAGATTTTGATTGTGATAAGAATTTGTGACATTCATAGATTACGATAAGAGAAGAACTTTAGTTGAACTATAAGTATGATTCGAATTTATTTTGTGATAATGAATTATTGAAGAAGTAAATTACATGTAGATTAAGTGATATTCATAGATTGTTATAAAAATATTGTACCCTAGTTTAACTGAAAGGTATTATTACCTACATTGAATTATAAGTATCATCATCATCATCATTTCAGCCAAAAGACGTCCACTGCTGGACATAGGCCTCCCCCAGGCGTCGCCACATTGACCGGTCCCGTGCGTCTCTCATCCAGCGGGTTCCTGCAACCTTGACCAGGTCATCGGTCCACCTAGTGGGAGGCCTTCCAACGCAACGTCTTCCGGTTCGCGGTCGCCATTCCAGAACTTTTCGGCCCCATCGGCCATCCGTTCTGCGAGCAATGTGCCCTGCCCATTGCCACTTAAGTCTGGCGATTCTTCGGGCTACGTCGGTAACCTTGGTTCTCATGCGGATGTCCTCATTTCTGATTCGATCACGCAAGGAAACTCCGAGCATAGCCCTCTCCATTGCCCTTTGGGTGACTTTGAGCTTTCTGATGAGGCCCATTGTGAGCGTCCACGTTTCGGTCCCGTATGTAATCACTGGCAACACACACTGGTCATAGACTTTCGTCTTGAGACACTGGGGTAAGTTGGACGAGAAGATACCGCGCAACTTCCCGAACGCTGCCCAGCCGAGTCGGATTCGACGATTGACCTCTTTCTCGAAGTTAGATCTACCCAACTGGACCGTTTGTCCCAGGTAGACATAATCGTCCACAACTTCGAGCGTAAAGTCTCCGATCTTGATAGGAGTGGGTGTTACATGAACATTCAACATAACCTTGGTTTTGTCCATGTTCATTTTAAGACCCACTCTTTCGGAAGCTCTACTGAGGTCATCGAGCATTGCACTGAGGTCTTCCATGGTCTCAGCCATGACCACTATATCGTCGGCAAACCGAAGGTGAGTGATGTACTCGCCGTTGACGTTGATGCCAAGTCCTCTCCAATCCAGAACCTTGAAGATATCCTCCAATGCAGCGGTAAACAGTTTCGGAGATATGACGTCTCCCTGTCTCACACCGCGCTGCAGAAGGATAGGTTCCGAGGTCTGGTCCTGAAGTCGGACTGACATGGTGGCGTTTTTGTACAAACACTTCAATACCTTGATGTACCGGTAGTCGATTTGGCACCGTTGGAGAGACTGCAGCACAGCCCGAGTCTCGATCGAATCGAAGGCTTTCTCGTAGTCCACAAACGCTAAACAGAGAGGCAGGTTATACTCTTCGGTCTTCTGTATAACCTGCCGCAGCGTATGTATGTGGTCTACGGTACTGAAGCCTTTTCGGAATCCGGCTTGTTCGGGAGGCTGGAAATCGTCAAACCTGCGTGCGAGACGATTCGTGATGACTCTTGAAAACAACTTGTAGACATGGCTTAGAAGTGAGATGGGCCTATAGTTCTTCAACCGGGCATTGTCACCCTTTTTGAAGAAGAGCACCACCACACCCCTGCACCAAGCCTGTGGCGTTTTCCCCTCGAGTATGACGGAATCAAACAGCTTCTGTAGGGCCTTAAGGACCGGTTTGCCACCCGCCTTCAGAAGTTCAGCCGTAATTCCGTCATCACCCGGCGCCTTGTTGTTTTTAAGCTGTTTCAGAGCCATCCTAATCTCGTACAGGCTGACATCCGGGATGTCTTCGGTATAGTGTCGGGTCAATCTAGCTCTGGGGTCTTTCGCTAGATTTTCGACGGGTTGACTAGTTGACGTGTACAGCTGCCCATAAAAACTCTCGATCTCCCTCAGAAGCTCCGGTTTGGCGGACACGATCCTGCCATCGTCGGTCTTCAGTTTCGTGAGCTGGCTCTGCCCAATAGCCAGATCTCTTGCAAATACCTTGGAGCCTTTGTTGCGTTCAATCGCGTCTTTAATACGCTCGGTATTAAAGCGGCGCAGGTCGCTCTTCAAGGATTTGGAGATCTGTCTATTGAGCTGCCGGTATTGCCGAGCTTCGTCTGAAGACTGCAGGATCATGTCACGCCGCTCCTTCATGAGCCTGAGAGTGTGATCTGAGAGTTTTTTGTTCTTGTTTGTACGACGTATCTTAAAAAATTTAGATCCAGTCGTATGGACAGTTTCCACGAACCCGTCGTTGTAATCGTCCACTGAGCTTCCTAGGCATGCGAAGCGATTCTGGAGTTCAAGTTGAAAGCTCTCGGGGTTTTGGATTTGGATCTGTGCTGGACGGAGCGTAGACTTCATCAGTCGTGACCTTTCTAGCTTTATATTGATGTTCAATGTGCCTCTTACCATGCGGTGATCGCTTCCGGTTTTCACCGAATTGATCACAGAGACATCATTGAACATTTGCTTGTTGGTAGACATGATGAAGTCAATCTCATTTTTAGTCGCACCATCGGGGCTCTGCCAGGTCCACTTCCTGTGCTCACGTTTGTTGAAGAAGGAGTTCATCATAAAGAGGCCCTCCTTCTCCATAAAACTGGCCAGTTGGTGACCCCGGTGGTTCCGAAGTCCAATCCCAAATTGCCCCACTTGCTGCTCATCCTCGCTTCGTTTGCCCAGTTTCGCGTTGAAGTCCCCCATGACAACGGTGAAGTAAGTTCTGAAACCATGCATGGCTTTAGAAATATCCTCATACATGGTTTCTACTTCATCGTCGGGGTATGCCGAGGTCGGGGCGTAGACCTGTATGACCTTCAGCGAATATCTTGCAGATATTCTGAGTATAAGGTACGCCACCCTGTTCGACACACTCTCGATCTTCACCACGTTGTTCACGAGAGACTTGTGGACAATAAACCCAACACCACCCTGTGACTGCCGGTCTCCCTCTCGGAAGTAGAGCAGGTTGCCGGATTTCAGGATTATCGTGTCCTCCTCCTCTCTTCGGACTTCAGATAATCCGACAATACTCCATCGCAGCCTGCTTAATTCTTCCTCGAGTTCCGCCAGCTTCTCGTCGGCCCGGAGTGTGCGCGTGTTATATATATTATTACCAGGTCCAGTCGTCGGTATGTTTGGTAGCCGGATCCCGTCCGGGGATTCTTAGCACCCCTTGCCACGCCGTTGCCTCGACCGCTACCGTAGCCGAGGGTAGACGGGCTGCCGGGTACTAGGGGCCTGTTTTGTTTAACGCTCATCATTTTTTGGGGGGGTTTGCCATAATCGCCACGCTTGGCAGGCGGGTTGGCGATCGCAGTATGGTTGTTACAGAGGCACAGAGAACGCTGCTGCCCATTCTCTGGTAAGTCCCTTAGTCGCCTCTTACGACACCCACGGGAAGATATGGGATGGTGCTATTCTTTACGTCCGACACCACACGGAACTTTAATTATAAGTATACATAATTTGAATTTATTGTGTGATAATGAATTATTAAGAATTCAATTAGATGTAGACTTTGTGGTCATAGATGATTATATAAGAATATTGAACCTTAATTAAACTGTTTAGAATTATTATTATATTGAACTATAAACTGTATAAATTAAATTTATTTTGTGATTATCAATTATTATTGAAGAATGTAATTAGATGTAGAAGTATGTACTTATTCATAATCCAGTTATTACTTATATTTTCTTGTTGTTTTTTTTTATTTTTTATTTTGTATTATCAAGTTAGTATGATAATTGTATTTATACCAAACAAGTGAGAGGACTCACTTACACAGGATGGTCGAGTTGTAAGGTTAATTAGCCAACGTGTGGGTATTTATATAAAATCCTATCCAGTATGCAACCATGAATACAATACTATATTGGTAAATTCAGTAAATATTTAACTGTAGTTATTTTTATTATCCGAGTTGAATATTAAGTCGATTATTTAATTGTATCGAATCAGAGTTAATATGACAACACTGTATGACATTTTTGACGTCTTGAAAGCAAGGCAGAATGAAGGTATTCGATTTGTACGGTTGAACCGAACACTCATCAGAATAAAATCTATTTAAATTGTTGTAATCATCGTTTAATTTGAGATAGAAAGATTTGATCCTTTAAACACTACCCACCGACGCCTACTGTTAACCAACGAATAATGCTAAAAATTATCCCGATTAGCCAACATCAGAACTGGGATCCGTGTTGGATTAGAACCAGAAAACGTGCGTTTTGCGTGCCATGGTCAAACAACAGAAAAATTACGCAAGATATGGTGCGCAGCGGTAGATTTGTGTTTAACCGAAAATCCACCAAGTGGCGGTTGATTTGTTCTGGTGGTCAGCGGGGCGCCTGAAGTATCAATGTGGCTAAAATGACCCGCGACTCGCGAGGGTATGGGGTATGGGTATATGGTACGACTTTTAGGTACCTTTTACAACACGATTTATTTCGACCAAGACATTAGCGTGTACCCTCATTATACTCAGCTTTGTCCTCGAGATTAGCATGAGAGATTAAAATGAACAGTGAAAAACCGTTTAATCACTTCGCTGGCTAATCGTTGAAAAGATGTAGGTAAACAAAGAAGAATCGTGGTAACAACAGTACTCGCTCACATAATTATCTCAGTTCGCTTCGCGTTTGTTTGGTGTGCTTCAAATGTGGCAAGCTGGGTTCGTGGCTGTGTGTGTGGTGGCTGCAGCAGGTCGGCCGCGACGCAGTATGATGTTACTGTACAGGGGTGAGTGGTTGCAGGACAGGGGTAAGTTGTTGCACTTTACTTGCGATTCTGGTGCTGAATACTCGTTGGTGAGGTCGCATCGGGGTTTAATAGTGTACATGTAAGTAATGTTGTTGCTATGACTGGTATGAGTCAAATCAGCCCCTGGAACGACCCACTGACCAACGCGAGTATTAGTACTGAACAGATTTTACTGTTGTCTCGAAATTTTGTTGCATGTTTTACTTGATACAAATGATAATTATTTACAAAGTGACGTCATATTGTTACGGTGCGAGATTTATAAATCGAATTATTGCTATAAAAATGACAGCTGACTGTCGTTAACAAAAGTCCTTTGTGTGAAATCAGTGAGGCATAATAGTGATTTTAATTGGATTATATGTTATCGCGACGGATGTATACAAAATACAAATACAAATACAAATACAAAATGTTTTATTTCTTATTACACGTTGTACATACATTAATTGTATATACGAAATGTATATACGAAGACGTTGCTTATATTAGTTTTCTAATTTTATTATTACCAGTTTGCCAACAACGCGAAGTAATAGCAAGCTATTCGATTACAACAAGACCGAGTCCATTGCGTAATTGCTGTTTTCTGTTACGTGTTGGGAGTGCAGTAAAAGGAATCCGTTTTATTTAGCTGGGGTGAGTGGGGTCGTCGGACCTTGCTGCCCGCGCGATGGGAGGTACAGTTTATTTTAACATTAAACAAGGCGTCGAAGGGCCGTAAACTATTCAGGTATGATGTGCGGCTGGGGAATTGTTCAAGGCCAGATTTGTGGGTGTTGTAATTCGGGCGAGTGACGAGCAAGCGACCCGGAATATTGAGAAAACCGTTTCATATGATAAGTCCCGTTTTGATTGTACTAAGGTGGAGCTTGTAAAGTTTAGTGTTGGTGACTTGGTTTTAATAAAAAAAAAAAGAATAAGAAAAAATATTAAAGAGCGTAACCAGGCCAGGCTTGACCTGAAGTAAAGAAATCCTTTTAAAATCATCGAATTATTTGAGGGCGACCGATGTTTTAAAGTCACTAACCGGCAATCGTACACAGGTACGTACGCGACCGTGTCCGTAGGATGCCAACCTGTGAAGTTTCAACAGAGTTAGACGTAATAGATGATGTATCCGAGAGTGAAGGAACCTCGAGAGATTATGATTGCGCTTGTTGGTTATTTGGTCAATCCGCAGCCACGAGACGCAGTTGCAACTGCGTACGTTGTCGTTCAGGGCGTGATGAGCGGCTTTGTGGTGTGGCTGAGGCCTGGGTCTCGTTGGTATAACTGGGCCACCAAAGTACAAGCAAATCATAATTTCAAAGTTGTTGAATTTTAAGTTGATTTAGACTATGTTGAACTTCACATGGTTTCTGATTATTGTGTCAAGTCAAGATAGTTGTGTAGTGTTTACGATTTGTTTTTTGATTTAAATCTTAAATGACTAACTAACAACCTAGTAAGTCAGGATAGACGAGTTAAGATGTACGAAAGAGTCCTCCTAGTAATGTGAGTTAGAGTCGAATGCAGAGTCGAATGAAGAGTCGAATGTAGAATCGAATGTAGAGACGAATGTAGAGTCGAATGCAGAGTCGAATGTAGAGTACTGTTTAATTAAGTACTATAAGTTCACTTGCTGGTTAAGCGTTAGTTGTGTTATCGCTGGTTAAGTGTTAGTTGTGTAATCGCTGATTAAGCGGATTACGTTGAGCTTTCGCTGGTTAAGTGTTAGTAGAGTAATCAATGGTTAAGCGGATTACGATGAGCTTTCGCTGGTTAAGCGATAGTGATTGAATCGCTGGTTAAGCGTGTTATGATGTGCTTTCGCTGGTAAAGCGTTAGTGGGCTAATATCGCTGGTTAAGCGTTATTATTATCACTGGTTAAGTGACAGGATTTGTAAGCTGAATAAGCGCTACAATATTAGGTACTGGTTAAGTATTTCAGTGAATTACACTACTGGATAAGTGGTGATGCATGGTTCTGGCTGAATCGTGAAAATTGGATGGGCGGACGCTCCATGTACAGTGCTGGTGTTGAACTGGGAGATGATTGGGGGATGGCTGGGCAGATGACGATGGTGAGTGTTACAAATTTGAGTTTGATTCTGCTGCTGAATGTTTTTTTACTAAAGAGAGTAAATATTGCTTGAAAATTAAGTGATTGAGATGTGTTTGTTTTTGATCGATTGCCATAAACTGAAAAATCTTTAAATTCTAAGCGTGTTTAAAAATATGCACACGATATGCTAAAGAAGATGCCAGCGGGTCACGTACCAGTCGATGTTGATAAGAATTTTAATGATGATGAGTAAGTTTGAGTTATGGTGGAAAATCGAGTAAGAGTTTCTATAGGCCCTATTGTGTTCGACCTTACCAGTAGTTGTAACGTATTCGTAGCCCGGTAGAAATCGGTGTCTCTTGTTTGTTGTCCGTGGGTGCGCGGTGAGCGTTCAACTCTGGCGGAGGTCGTGGTCTGGAGAGACCATAGTGTGTAGTCATGCGTGATGCACACGGGCGATCCATGTGATGGATGCGCAGGCAACGCGATTGTTGATCGGCTTGAGAGTCCGTGAGAACAATGCGATTGCTGGACGGCTGGAGTGCCGTGTGAGGGCAACGCGATTGCTGATCGGCTGGAGAGTCCGTGAGAGTAATGCGTTTGCTGGTCGGCTGGAGTGCCGTGTGTGGGCAACGCGATTACTGATCGGCTGGAGAGTCCGTGAGAGTAATGCGTTTGCTGGTCGGCTGGAGTGCCGTGTGTGGGCAACGCGATTACTGATCGGCTGGAGAGTCCGTGAGAGTAATCCGTTTGCTGGTCGGCTGGAGTGCCGTGTGAGAGCAATGTGATTGCTGGTCGGCTGGAGAGCCGTGGCGTTAGTGGTCTTACTCGAGGGTTTCTGTAAGCTTGGCAGTTTTTGTCACAGTAGAGTTTAAAAGGTTGAATCGAGCGATGGTACGTGGCCCAGGGTGTTGTATTTTGGATTATTTTTAATTTTACCGTTATGTGATGTTTGATTAAATTGAAGGGTTTTGGTTTAAATTTAGCAAAGTTTGAAATTTCTTATTTTCAACAATTTTATGAATTTTGAGTTTGGTCAGGAGTGACCGAGTGGAACAAAGTACTCTTGTGGAAGTGTGTGTGGAAGCTTTTGTTCGCAGAGTAATGATCACACGAGGACGTGTGAAAGCAGGATGGCCGTGTCGGCATCGAGTCGTATTCAGTACGCCAGCGCCATCTGGCGCTCGATGGAGTCATTGGTTTGCGCACGCGTCGGTTGGCATGTCACTTTGGAGTAGACGGCCGAGGCGCGCGGCGCAGCGCATTAGACCGCTGAACCATCGTGTGTTCTGAAATACGTACCTACCTACAGAGTTTGTGTGTCTGTGACTATCTAGATCTACTGTGCTTAGGACTATTGATTGAGTGTATCGGTGTACGAGTCTAGTTTCTACATCCAACACTACCCACCGACGCCCACTGTTAACCAACGAATAATGTTAAAAATTATCCCGATTAGCCGACATATTTATATTAGTCTCCGCACAAAACAATTTGCTTATTAGTACTACACAAATTTGACGTAACAATTTTTCCAAAACATTATAAAATGCAGTGCTAAATGAGTTTGGTACTCTATAAATACAGACAATTATCAGACTATGTTCCGTTAGTTCTATAGCACTATATTCTATGATACCTGTTATCGAATGTTTATTATTTAATACTGTATATTGGTGCCCAATTCTAGTTAACATACAGGCTCCTCTATTTACATCTCTTGAAAAACTAGCTGCTAGGCGAAAGTTGGGTAAATAAATGGTAGCTTCCTGTCCTAGTGTCATAAAGTGTTCAGTAATGCATATTACGTCAATGGGTATATTTTTCAGTTCCAGGTCCTCTAAATGAACCGCAAAAATATCAGATTTATTTAGGCCTGCAATATTTTGGTGCAGAATGCGAATATTATTATAAAAGAAAAAACTGCGAGCTTTGTTCATTCTTGTTCCTACTGGTTACGTAAGGGAATAACTCCAAGTCAATTTTGATCCTATTCATTATATTTTTCTTAACCGACTTCAAAAAAGGAGGAGGTTATTATGTTTGTGTGTCTGTATTTTTTTTTATGTATGTTACCTGATTTCTCCCCCATTTGGAAACCGATTCTCAAAATTATTTTTTTTATTTTAAAGAATATACTTCTGAGGTGGTCCCATTTTAATTTGGTGAAGATCTGGTGCTGATCTTCGGAGATATACAATGGAACTCTTCAAAAATAGACGGCAAATCTGTCGTAATTGCTGGAATCGCTTGGATGTTTATTGAATATACATTATAATGACGTAACGTCACGCCTGTATGCTCTGAGGGGGTATGCAGATGTGTACAATACACATTTTTTTCGTTGTTTTATATTAATTTCATAGACACGTATTACGTGTTTTGTGCTTTTTCTGACGCTATTCAAGTATTCGCATCTAGCAGTCATCACTTGTCTTCATGTTGATGAGCTGATAATGGGTTTTTGCAAAAATAGGGGAATCTTGAAGGTTAGGGGTTAGGTTTCTTGGTTGAATGTTAAATGCATAGTAAATATTTGTACAGGATAGATATATATATATATATATATAACGAAGGTAGCTCAACTATTTCGGGTACATCGTTGTCAGAGTCCAAGTTCGGCATGGCGGAGGTACGAAATAATAGTCTCAACACTGATTACAACCGCCTATTTATTCACTTCCGATAACAAATTAACAAAATCTCAAACGATCAAGCCGATGAAAATGGATTAAATCTCTTATCATCAAATCTCTTAGAGAAAATCTCAACATTGAAATCAACATTCTTCAAGAATCATCAACTTTCGACCAAATCTAGTATCCGATCAAATCCAGTATGCAATGCCCTGCTCGGTACCAAGCTTCGTCACATACAACACACACAGCTTCCAACAGGCAACCATGGGACCTCCATTCGTTACCCAACCTCAACACATCTCATTGCCTCCATCCGGCAACCATGGGACCTCCATCCGGTACCCAACATCAACTCAACCCAACACATTGCCTTTATTTAGCACCTTTAGCTACATTGCCATGCTGGACGTTGGTCACAGCCCTCAAGTAAACACTTACACGCGTGCAACAACGAACAGCATTGCAATGTATGCAATCTGAGTCACTTGCATACTACATTTGCATCTTTTACCTCTCACTTAAGGTCTGACCCCTTCATCATCACCCGATCTCGTTTTGTCAGTGTCTATCGTGTCAAAGTCAAATTTACAGTCAGCAATTGCGTCACATGTCTCAATTGACAGTATTTTCTCAAATCGTATCTCATTTGATGACATTATGAACCGAAACTAATCGCAAATAATTGTCGGGTAAAACGTGAAACACTTCCATCGGTCTCAACAGAAGTCAAAATTTGTACAGTTGACCTTACAGAAGTCTGCCCAATACCAGTCGTTCGGCCATTCCTGACCCAAGTGGGTGGGGAATACAAGGTATTCTGATCTGTTAGTATGTTAGTGGGTACGCTGCGCGTGACCCGATCTCGGCAGTCGATATTATACGTTAGCTAGGAACGCATGTGTTTCCTTTACCCGCAACTAACAGTGGCGACGAGGCAAACCGGAATTAACGCGTGCACTAATCAATCATGTCGAAAGTGTCTGTTGGATCCCTGAATAGTTTCAATCATGAAAACCAGGATTGGTCAGTGTTCAAGGAGCGACTCGAACAGTGGTTTTTAGCCAATGAACTAGAAAGTGCGGAGGGTAAACCTAAAATTAAACAACGAGCGATTTTACTCAGCAGTCTATCAGAAAGCACTTTCAAATTGGTCAGAGATCTCGCACTACCAAATAAAATAACAACACTCGAATACAACGTTATAGTGAAGCTACTGGATGATCACTTTGAACCAGCTAAATGCGGTTTCGCCGAGCGAAATCGCTTCTATACATCGACTCAACAACCAGAGGAACAGCTGGCAGGTTGGGCAGCACGTGTTCGCGGACTAGCAGTAGATTGTGCTTTTCCTGCTTCGTGTCTCGCTGACTTACTGCGTGACCGTCTCGTCCTTGGCATGTTACCAGGGCCAGAGCGAGACAAGCTGTTCACAATGGATATGGCCGTGCTGACAATCGGTAAAGCTTTGGAAACTGCGCAAGGTATTCGCAGCGCTCGACTCGGCTCAGCAGCGACATCATCACCGCTACCAGAGCAACCTGTCTACTACAAAGTGGTGCAGAGCGCGGGCGAACGAGCGGCGCGGTCAAGCGGTGGTCGACGAGGTCAGATCGGCACGAGCGGGAGCGGTCCAGGAGGCGCGGCGGCGCCGGCGACGTCAGCGGACGCAGTTAAATGCGTTGCTTGTGGCTACACCGGCCATCAGGAAGACACGTGTAGGTTTAAACGTTACAAGTGCGGGAAGTGTGGCCAACGTGGTTATCTGCGGCGCGTGTGTGGACAAAGTAAAGTGCAGCAACACTTTATCGAGGTCGAATTGGATGATATCGGTGACGATGGTGAGCATTATATTTGTAACATTACATCCGAGTCCGGTGAGCCTTTACGGGAATCTGTCCTGGTAAATAAAATAAAACTTAATTTTGAAATAGATACTGGGTCCGCAGTGACAATAATGCCCGAAAAAGTATTCAATTATTACTTTAAAACCTTCCAACTAAATAAAAGTAAAACGTTACTTCAAAGTTACAATGGCAGCAACATTGAAACTGCAGGTACCATTTTGCTACCAATCAATTACAAATCCAATACGATAGATATACTAGTCTATGTAGTTAAGTGTGATGGTCCGTGTTTATTAGGCAGAGATTTTTTATCAAAGTTTAATTTAAAAATTGCCACCGTAAATAATTGCAAAAACTATGTGGAACAAATGGTAACTAAGTATCCAAAATTATTTTCAAACGAACTGGGGTGTTATAATGGTTCAAAAGTCAGTTTTCAGGTCAAGCCGGGCTCAAAGCCAATTTATTTTAAAGCGCGACAAGTCCCTTTTGCATTAAAAGACAAGATTGACCGCGAGTTAGATAGACTAGTCCAGGTAGGCATACTGGAACCGGTAAGTAGTTCTGATTATGCCAGTCCCATATTGTCCCAGTGTTGAAACACAACGGAGATATACGAATTTGTGCCGACTACTCCGTAACCTTGAACAAACAGCTGGTAGTAGACAAATATCCATTGCCACGTATAGAAGAACTGTTTTCTAAACTGCACGGTGGAAGGAAATTTACAAAATTAGACTTATCACAGGCATACAACCAATTAAAGCTAACAGATGACTCACAAATGTTAACTTGTGTCAATACGCACCGTGGTTTATTCAAATTCACTAGATTAATTTTCGGCTTAGCAAGTTCGGCGGCAATATTTCAAAAAACACTAGAAAATGTACTATCCGGCCTGGATAGGGTACTAGTATTTCAGGATGATATTTTACTGACGGGAGCAAACGACAGTGACCATTTGAATAATTTGCACAAAGTTCTAAATAGGCTACAGGAGGCAGGATTAGTACTAAAAAAAAATAAGTGTCAACTGTTTCAAGAATCAGTGTCTTATTTGGGATTTAAAATAGATAGTGAAGGTTTACACAAATGCAAAGAAAAAGTAGAAGCAATACTTAAAGCAAAAACACCATCGAATGTCACTGAACTGAAATCATTCCTAGGCATGGTTAATTACTATAGACAGTTTGTAAAAAATGCGTCTAGCATTTTAAAACCACTTCATGCTCTGTTACAAAAAAAACACTGCATGGCAATGGAATGACGAGCATGAAGCAGCGATCACACAAATTAAAAATGACCTAATGTCGGACATGGTCTTGTCACATTTCGATCCACAAGCAAAATTAATTTTGACAGTGGATGCGTCTCCCAATGGTCTCGGCGCGATATTGTCACAAGTAGGTAATGATCACAGATGACAGAAACAACAGGAGATATGCCCTTTAGCCGAAAATGTATGGGGACCTGTGTCGTCAGTTCACACACGCAGAGCAGTAAAAACAATAGATATACGCATTCGCAAACACATCCGCATTTCTTAAAACATTACGTACTACACAATCAATTATAAACCTTATCCCTCCAGTCACAGCGTGTATTTACCATGCACCGCACAATTTACTTACTACATTTTGTTTTACTTCGACGCTAGTGATTGACTAAATCGAAAAGTTATCGATTCGTTCTATTTATTATCATATTGTAATAAAGTTCTTTTGGGGTCCTGAAAATAATATATTATAAATAAAAAACAATAAGTCCAGAAATCATTCAAAATAAAAAAAAGTCATTTATTCAAAACAGGTTGATTAAAAAAAATATATATATTGATTTGTGTCTGTAGTAAATCGTAATATTAACTTACACCACAGATGTGTTGCAACAGATTTTGATGCGGTTTTTTTTAATAGATAGAGTGATTCAAGAGGAAGGTTTTAGTATATAATTTGAACGACATCCACGCGGGTGAAGCCGCGGGCATCAGCTAGTTAATAATAAAAGCAAGATGCAATGAAAGAAGAATCATGCACGAGTACACACGGCTACACATCAAGCTATGGGAACATTTTCAGTTTACAGTGACCACGCATTGTACGACGAAAATCCTATACAATGCGAGATCAGCATATACTAGAAATGTGTAGCTTGATGTGTAGCCGTGTGTGAGTCGCCAATAAAGAAAATCCAATGTCTTTAGGTATTCGCTTAATTTTTTTTACACAATACTTTTTTACATTTCATCGGCTATTTAATGCCCGAATTCTGAAGTTCCCAGTTACATGCATTCCCATTAGCTATTGATTTAATAAAAGACTAGCTTTTGCCCACGGCTTCGCCCGCGTGGATGTCGGTTTAACTACAAAAATGACGATTTTCCATACAAACTTTCATTCCCTATTTAAGTCCCTTAGGGGTTGAATTTCAAAAAATAAATCCTTTATTCCTTGTCTACATTATAAAGGGAACCTCTGTGCAAAATTTCAGCTTTCTAGGTCCAAGGGTTTGGGCTGGGCGTTGACGAGTCAGTCAGTCAGTGAGTCAGTCAGGACTTCTCTTTTTATTTAAGTATATAGATAGATAGATAGATAACTCGAGCAACCAATGAATACTATTTATTCAGTCAATATTAAGCAATAAAAAGCACTTTCTATTTTCAGTATTGCTTGCAAAAATAAGAAAGCGTGATAATATAAACGTTGTTATTAGTACCTACCTATATTTATAATTTGTTGTTTAAACTAAAAATAAATTTATATTTTATTAGTAAATACATAGTACAGAATATTGGTTTTTCTTATCTCCATTTACGGCAACGCTCAGTAACGCCATAAAATACGCCTTATCCACTCAAGCGTCAAGCTAAATTTTCGCAAAATGGCGTAATGTCACGGCTATCCGGGATGACGTCACGTGACAGGCGCTGTCAGTCACGTGACGTCACGCGGCGCGTGATTAAAACGCCGATAACTCTTGTTTTGTAAGAGAACTCTGTTAAAACTTATGTTTATTTACAAATCAATTAAAATAACAATACAAATCAATTAAAATAACACAGCTCTCCATTCATACTTGACATACTGCAAGCTAAACAAAAAGGTCGGCTCAGGTAGCCGACACTTGAGTCGACAAAAAAAAAAAGGGTATGTTTACGCGTTCATTCTGAGAACTCCGTAAGCCAAGTGGCTCTTGAAAGTATCGTATTGCATAGTTTGGTACACAATGTTATCGCATACAAAGTTTCAGCTGTGTGGACGTTTTGTTCACGAAACATGAGTCATAACGTAAACACTCCAAACAGAGCGATAAGAAAGACGCCCGCGCGTTTGGTTTTGACCTTGACAGGGGAATATTACTATTAATACTGAGTAACCAATTTTCATCCTTGTCTCTTCCACTACACGTTGGGCAAGTGTGAGCTAGATAGGCATAGTTTTCACAGTATTTTAACGGTTTTTAGAGAACGCGGGAACACTTGTCTTATTTTGATAAGTTGACGCATAGCCAACTTTTGACACTTGTCTTTTTTTGACAAGTTGACGCACGAGTGGTTATGCTGCAGTAACAATTGTGTAGAGTAATTAATTGTATAATGCATAATATGTATAACCAGTACGTATACGCAGAATCATCGTATAAAATATCGACAACTACAAACATCACAATTAGACATCTCTAGCTCACAAAGACTGACAGCAGCAGCTTTTCGAAAATATTGTGTGAGTGAGAGCATCAGTAAAACACCTATCCATTGCGCTATTAGATCAGCCGATTCACTGGTCGATTTGTACTAAACAAGCAATGGTTTTTGTTCCTAATGAAAACAATTGATTTGGTTTTTCATCATGTTTCTCGTACCACGAAGTAATGTTTTAATGAATTTAATATGAAAAACATTATTTTTGTAGTACTTACGTGTGAAATGAGATACCATCTTTCGTGTAATTCACAATACAGCTATTATTTTTACAAACATTCACTGAACAACGCGGCATTTTGTAAAAAATCACGAGCAGTGAAGACGTCGCAAGTTGACATTCGACTTATTATTGAAAGTGGTATAAGGCCCCGTCGTGGCCACATGAGTTCGCATGTACCACGCCTCCTTGCCATATCTCCTGTTGTTTCTGTCATCTGTGGTAATGATGGTGTGGAGCGGCCGATCTCGTATGCCTCGCGCTCACTATCAAAAGCTGAACTCGGCTACAGCCAAATACAAAAAGAAGCGACGGCAATAATATTTGGTGTTAGAAAATACCATCAATACTTATATGGGCGAACGTCTCCATTCATACTAAGAACAGACCACAAACCACTTGTGTCCATTTTCAATCCGAATAAAAGCATACCGGAAGTATCAGCAAACCGGTTGCAGCGCTATGCAATTTACTTGTCTTCTTATAATTTTATCATAGAATATGTAAACAGCTCAAGTAACGCAGCGGACTACCTGAGCCGCTCGGTTCGTGATACGAAACAAGTTTTACCAAACAATCACCAAGAAATAGCAACTATTGATAGGGCAACTTATGTACACTTTGTTTAGAAGAACAACTCAGATCGGTTCTTATCTCTAAGTGACATTACCGAGGCAACATTGTTAGATTTCGAACTCAAAACAGTATGTGTGAATATGATTAATGTACAAGCGGGTTGGCCGAAACACAATATTGGTAGGAACCTAAAGTATTATTTTATGTGTCGTAATGAGTTAGATAGAGAAAAGTCGTGTCTTGTTCGTGGTTATAAACTAGTCATACCGTTGAGCTGTAGGTATAAAATACTGTGTGAATTGCATAAAGCATATCTCGGTGTAAACAAAATGAAAGCAGAGGCGCGAAACCGGTTTTGGTGGCCGGGGTTATCGGCAGATATTGATAAGCATGTTGCAGCTTGTGAAATATGTAACGCACTCCGTCCCACACCGCCCCGCGCCCCACTTACGCCGTGGCCGTTTCCTCCCGAGCCTTGGTACCGCGTGCATCTAGATTTCCTAGCGCCAATTAAGGTGAATGGATGATTGCTCTCACTGGCATTTTGTCGCTAGATGGCGACACATCCACAATATCGAACATTTTCAATTTTTACACCTAACATAGAAATTTTTAATAGACAACTTTATTATTCACGACACATTGGGCACTAACTTGATTTTTTTAGATAATCACTGTGCTTGTTAACTGGTATCATACAAAGATTAGATGCACATAAAGATTAAGCCACATGAATATACTCATTATACACACATGCAAAGTAAATAGTAGTAACTTACGACACCACTAGATGGCGTTAATTTAAAGAAAGAGGACCAAATTAATTATTTATAAGATAAAATAATGTCGTTACAATAAAGCAAAAACTAAAAACAAATACTAATATTTTTATTAAGCATACTATATATTATTAGAGGTTAAATTGTTATGTTCCAATCTATTTCTTTATATAAAATTATTGGTCTAGGATCGAAATCCGATACCTTTTCACCACAACAAATTATTTTGGGTAATAAAGGTATATTGTATTTATATAGGTTGTTGTAATGTGACTGAACCTAAATAGTACCTAACGTGTAAGTAAATTGTGACGAGTACTAAATAAATAAAACAATATTTATTCAATTGTAAAGCTTTTTATTGTACCTTACTATAAATTAATAATATTTATCTATGGTTAATATTTTCACACAAATAATCGTTTTATTTACTCTCACTACAATAACCAAAACACAAACATAACATACATTTTTTTAAATATTTTGATATTTACAATTCTGATTCTGAATTTAGGATTAAAAAGAATAAAGTTCGTAGATTACAATTTATCACACGTAAGTGCGGGTAACGGCACATGTAAGTATCTTACACAACAACATACAAGTGGTTGGTTGCTAGCTAACCAGAACATTTATTTTTCAAGAATACCTACTTATTATACAATTTTGAACTTCAATAAATATTGTTTTCCAATTGAATTGTTAGGCCGGTACCTAAATACATGACTGAAACATATCTACACAGAAAATTCTTATAAACTAACAAATAACACAAACTATACATCGCTACGTACAAAAATAGCATAATAATTTTAGTCTATAATGTTCCCACTGCTGAGACTCAGGCCTCCTCTGAACAGTGGTGATGAAATAATTTACACAAAGCAAAGCAAGATTCGACTCGTACCACCATACAAAGATAAAAATCTTCTCTTCTTTGCGCTACGTTTCTGTCGCCGCTGTCGCCTCGCCGTATCAATCTTCTGCTTGTCACTTAAATATCATTTCCATTTATATCTTTTCCGTGCGATCTGAATCAAATGCTGGAAGACGTAGTTTTCGCTGCAACAAATGAATTTACACATTTTTGTTAGACTATTCATACTGAACCGACACCTCGAATAAGTTAGGAAATGAGTAAGACTTCAATTTTTCATACCTTTTAATTCCTTGATGTCTAGACATTTAGCATTTTCTCAACTCGTCTCAAAATAATTTCCGGCAGTACACATGTTTCACAAAACTTTGGCATCATGGCGTTGATAAATTCCTCATCCCGGTTAACTTCTATGACAGTCAATGGATGGGTGACGGATATAAAGCAAATGAAGTAGGTAACATTAATTATTAATTTTGATAATTCGCAATTGACCCTGGACCTAGAATCAAAATAATAACAGCTGTTGAAAAGAAACAAAAACAATCCAAGAAATACATTATTTTTATACATACATGAACCAAGAAATAATGATATTTGTTACTTACTTGATAATAATAATTATGCTTTTTGATCATAACTAAAACATCATTTTCCAAATGAATAGGATTTCTTTTTATTTTTTGATGCTTCTCTAATATTTTGCGATTTCCTTTCCAAGGAGGGAAAACATTTTATTTCTACAATAGTATTTTCTGCTTCTTTAATACCTGTAAAAAAGAAAACAGTTTTTAGGCCTACGCCAGTGAACCAAATTGGCAATACGACGTTTGCAAACCTAAAAAAAACCCGACTACGACAAAAAAAACGACTCTGAAAAAGTATGAAACAAGATTTTCAGGATAGAACAAAAAGAAAAGCCGTAGTCACACGGTATTAAAGTGTTTAGGTTGGTACCTATAACGTGTGACTACGGCTTTTCTTTTTGTTCTATCCTGAAAATCTTGTTTCATACTTTTTCAGAGTCGTTTTTTTTGTCGTAGTCGGGTTTTAGTTTTTTACTTTTTTTTATTTTAACTATTTTGGTGTTAAATATTTTTTTTTACTCTTGACTTTTTGTCCGCTAGAGGGCGTGATTTTAAATTTGAGCAATATTTTGGAAATGTACAAGTGAGGCCCTTTCAAATGATACCAAACACGGCGTATTTATCTCCATTTTTGTTTTTTAAGCCTCACTTTTTGTCCGCTAGAGGGCGCCAAATAGCTTTTTGTGACACGTCACGTAGCCTATGTTCAGCGGAAAATTAAGACGGTTCTAACGATACCTCATATGTCGAGTACCGATAAGTAGATTAGAAGCTATGAGGGAACAGATGAAGATACACACATACATACATACATACATACATACAAACATACATACATACATACATACATACATACATACATACATAGCCAGTCAAAATCATAACCCTCCTTTGGCTTTGCCGTAGTCGGGTAATGAACAAAGTGACAATCATAATTCTTGTACTGGCTTGTGCTGTGGCTTCTTAGAAAGTAAGAAACAATATGAGGATGGCTGATATCTTACCATTCCAGGAATCTGATTTACTCACTATAAATCATTTTATCAATTCCCATGATGTGTCTTTTCAATGTTGCTTGCACTTTTTTCCGTGATTTTCACGGCCCTGAATACATAATTAATGTCGTATAAACGCAAGCTTAATAGTCGGGTTCATCATAAGTAGAGTTACAATTAAATCTGTAATCAAAAAGAATAAATAAACACAACAGCAAATGTGTCTTTGAAATTTTGAAATGCTTCAAGAAATTTGTATCATCAAGCTGTCAAAGTGTCAAGTGTCAACTTGTCAAGCTGTGGAATGCAAGGGTGCGTTCCGAATTACGCTGTAATCGATTTGAGCGTCCATAAACCCGTACCGAATTACTGTGAGCGCGATATCGATGTCCCTTGAATTGTCATAGATGACGTCATGACATGCGCCATCTTGCGATTACACCGACCATGCCCCAAATAAATATCACCGTGAGCGCTGTCAAAATCAAAGTAAAAAATGACAGATGTCTGATGCGTGTGCGTGTGTGTCTGGGTGTGTGTGTGTGTTCACAGCTGAGGTTTACTGACTGGAGTCGTACAAACTACAAATAAACTCTTTTGCAAAAAAAACGGGCACTTCATATTTTTTTCTCTACTTCAATGAAGAAGGACAAGTAAGAGGTTTTATTAATTTGACGATGTATTGGCATGTTATTTGAAGAATCCTGGCATGATTCTGTACGTTCCAAATTTAAATTTTGAAATTAACAAAAGGAAAATAATGATTATTGTAGATTATTGTAAAATTGCTTTACTAATGGCGCGAATTGCTGAAACGATTTTATTACTGATTACTAAAATTTTAAAACTTTTTGGATATTTTCTGCAAATTAAACAATTTTATCTTTCTTTTTACATTAAATACCACTTTTTGACATGAGTGATAAAGCGATAAGGGCCGGTAAAATTATAGCCCTACTTGAAGAAGGTTGTTCGCAAACTTACGTGTCTCAGCGGCTAAATGTGAGTCGTTCAACTGTCCAGAGGACTTGGCAACGGTATCAAGAGACCGGTTCGGTCAAAAGAAGACCCGGTTCGGGAAGAAAACGACGCACAGAACCAAGAGATGACCGCTTTTTGGTGAGTCAGGCCTTGCGGAATCGTAAGGCGTCAAGTGTGGACCTGAAGAAGAGCCTTGAAGAAGTAAGAGGAGTAGAAGTTAGCTTGTGGACCGTCAGGAGGAGGCTTTTGGCTGCCAATATCAGAAGTTACCGCCCGGCTAGGGGACCTAAATTACTCCGTGAGCACCGTGTTGCTCGACTTCAGTTTGCTCGAAACTGTGCTTCATGGACTCTGGAGGACTGGAATAAAGTATTGTTTTCTGATGAAGCTAGAATCTCTTTGTGTGGAGAGGACCGACGCCGGCGAGTGCTACGAAGACCACGGGAACGCTATGCGGAAGTGTGTTTCGAAGAAATCACTCCTTATGGCGGAGGCTCCGTTATGTTTTGGGCAGCAATTAATTCGACGGGGCGTACGGAGTTAGTTCTCATAGAAAATGGAACATTAAATGCACACCGGTACATAATGGAAGTCCTAATTCCATATCCACAACCCGCATTGACTGCACTTGGGGAAGATTCCATTTTTATGGACGACAATGCTCGCCTGCACCGTTCTGGCGACGTGGAAGCGTACATGCAAGAAGTTGGGATCCGTCGTTTAGATTGGCCAGCTCGAAGTCCTGACCTCAATCCAATTGAGCATGTCTGGGATGTTCTAAAGAGACGGGTAAGATTAGTGCAACATGCTCCACAAAACATCAGGGAGCTAAAAAGAGTCATTGCAGAAGAGTGCGAACGTATTCCTCAAAACGTCATTAAAAACATCGTGGAAAGCATGCCCAGAAGGATTCAAGCTGTGATTTTGGCAAGAGGAGGTCACATTCGTTATTAGGTTATTACATTTGTAACTTTATTTAATTAAACAAAGTAAAAAAATCTTCTTGTCGTTATTGCCGACCACTTCTTATTGTTTGGCCGTGTACATCGGTTTTAAAGAATTCATAGATTTTTTTTTTAAATTGCCACAGTTCACTTCACGCGTATTAATTTACACGATTATAAGTATACAGACTACGTCAAACAATTAAATTTCATTGAATTAACTCAAATCGACCTTAGAACGTAAATTTCCTAAGGTGCCCGTTTTTTTTGCAAAGGAGTGTACATTCTATTACTTAGTTCTTTGAAATCTCTTTGGAGTCTCCTAACCATGAGTATTCAAGTAAATATACCTACAAGACGAGCCTAACGGGCGATAATACGACTTGAAGCACTGAGGCATAATACAGTATTTTTTTCCGTTTTTATCACAGAGAGCTTTATAATTTTGATTTTTGGTTTTTACTGCGCACCGGCGCACACTGGTCCCAAATTAAAAAAAAGTGGACATTGATAGTAGACCGCTGATATTTTTTTTTATTGTTGATACAATGATAACAGATAAGGCAAAAAAATATTATTGTCGTACTTCAAATACTTTTCTGTAAAAAAAATATTTCTTTTTTTTTTGTATGGGAGCGATTACATTTTACTCAATTTCTCAAAAACTTTAAGCGATGTCGAGATGGCAATCACATATGTTAGAAAACTAATAATTCTGAGTATTTGGCTCGAAGAAACTTATTGCTTATCTCTGCGTACTTTCGAGATAATAGTGACAGAAAATAACAATTTTTTTTAATGTTAATTGTTTGCTTTTTTTTAATCATAGCCTTACTTTAGCACATAATTATAATGTATGCGTAATGTCAAATAAATAAAAAGAGACTTCTCTGTAATAGAGGTTATGGGGGCTCACTAATGACTGAAAAGCTATGACCTTTCTGAAGGAGTACTTTCATCAGTTCTAAAAAACAATCAAAATGAAGACAAATAAAGCTGCAAACATAAAGTTGAATATGTTCACAAACGATTCTGAAAAAATATTATGGTGAAAGATTAATATTTGGGTCTTTATTGTCTTGAGAAATCTCTATTTCTGTCTATTTTCTGTCACTATTATCTCGAAAGTACGCAGAGATAAGCAATAAGTTTCTTCGAGCCAAATACTCAGAATTATTAGTTTTCTAACATATGTGAATGCCATCTCGACATCGCTTAAGGTTTTTGAGAAATTGAGTAAAATGTATTCACTCCCATACAAAAAAAAAAAAGAAATATTTTTTTTAGAGAAAAGTATTTGAAGTAGGACAATAATAATTTTTTGCCTTATCTGTTATCATTATATCAACAATGAAAAAAAATATCAGCGGTCTACTATCAATGTCCACTTTTTTTTAATTTGGGACCAGTGTGCGGCGCGGCGTGCAAAATAGAGCGCGATTGTCGAATGACGAATGTTGTGACGTCATTGGGTAGAAACGCGGGCGGGCGCTCACTCACAACTTTTACTTACTCTATGTCACTCACGCCCGCCCGCGTTTTTAAAAACCTACGGCCGAAATTGCGCACTTTGATCGTAAATATCTCAGCCATTTTTTAAGATATGATAAAAGTAAAAATACAGTTTTTCTCGTAAGTAATTTTTTGAAGATTTACTTATTTGGTATGTTACTTAAAAAACGTTTGTCAGACCCATTCTTGGACCACGAGAAGTAGGTACCTACCCCGTAGATTTTTGATATAACAAAAATCTAAACCTATAGGGCACTCCCGGTCATCCTAGAATTGTGAAATTTGGGGTGAAGAAAGCTAAAAACTCCCATACAAAACATAAAACCAATATAATTTGGTCCCTGAATCGTATAAGCGCCTATACAATCCAGAGGTCAAGTTTCATTGGCCCGTGGAAGAAATTGTATAAAATCAGCAGCATACCGTTTCGGTCAGTCCGGGCCTGCGGCTATATACCTACCTACCTACTATTACGAGTGCTTCCGATCAATCGGAAGCCGGGAAGTGGGTTAAAAATTAGCATGATTTTATTACAGACAGACAATGGAACAAGCGAAACTAAATAAAATCTTGTAAAAAGAAAGAAAAAATTGTCTTTTTTAAAACATTATTCTACACTAGGAATTTCCCCTGTGTCGTGGTTACATTTAAAAACATCGACGATGAAAAAATGTACCTACTTATAGAACTAGAATAGAAATAATTACCTAAAGGAAAGTACATTTTTTCATAACAAAAAAAAACTTGCATTTCTGTATCACGAGGAAAACCGAAAAAGATAAGTTTTTATCTCTTCTCTTGTTTCAAAATCAAAAGTCATTTATTCAAACTAGGCTGATAAACAGCACTTTTCGAACGTCACACGTCTTGCTGGATCTACATTCATCTACTGCACATAATATTATGCCAATAATAGACATAATAATATCTTAGGATTTCAAAACTAATGTCAAGTCGACCGAAATATATTTATGCGTATGTACCTACGCGCCGCGCGGCTGTTGACAACCCACTGTTACCGGTAGCCTGGGCGCCCGGTAGGCTATAGGTAGGTAGTTAGCGGGTGTAAGTACATGGAGTGCAGTATCTGGCAATCTGTGCAACTGCTACCATTTTTAGAACGTCATTTCGCTGACAGTTAAAAATCAAAGTTGTCTGTGTATTCACGTATCTTGCTGGTTTCACATGAATTAAATATGATTCGATCAATAGATGTAAGTAGTACACGCGGCTACACAGTACACATCAAGCTATACATTTCCAGTATAAGCTGGTCTCGAATTGTATAGGATTTCCGTACAGTGCGAGATCAGCGTAAACTGGAAAATAACTTTACTAGCTTTTGCCAGCGGCTTCGCCCGCGTGAAAATGACGATTTTTCATACAAACTTTCATCCCCTATTTAACTCCCTTAGGGGTTGAATTTCGAAAAATCCTTCCTTATTCCTAGTCTACATTATAAAGGGAACCTCTGTGCAAAATTTCAGCTTTCTAGGTCCAAGGGTTTGGGCTGGGCGTTGATGAGTCAGTCAGTCAATCAGTCAGTCAGGACTTCTCTTTTTATTTATATAGATAGATAGATGTGTAGCCATGTGTACCTACGTTTCACAATTGCGTAGGTAGGTAGGTCGGAAAAAAATAGGTAAGTTTGCCTACGCTGATCGCCTGATTTAGGTATACCCTAAGTAAGTATACAGACTCATGAACTTCTATTCTCTGATTTTATTCAACCCAAACCTACCCAAACCAATGAATTAGTACCAAACCGTGTCAGAAAATGTATAATCAGTGCAAGAAAATTTTTAGTTTTTCCATCATGAGTGTCGTTTTCATGGTTTACGGGGTCGCTGATTACGAAAATGAAGCCAAAATGAAAATCCACGATGGCGGCCAATAAATTTTTTGGTTATTCAGTCATGGGTGTCGTTTTCATGGTTTTTGGGGTCGCTGATTACAAAAATGAGGTCAAAATGAAAATCCAAGATGGCAGCCAGGTAAATTTTTCGTTTTTCCGTCATGGGTGTCGTTTTCATGGTTTTGGGGTCGCTGATTACGAAAATGAGGTCAAAATGAAAATCCAAGATGGCAGCCAGGTAAATAGGCGTGACGACATTGTCAAATAATCAATGATTTAATGATATTAGGGGAAATTACATACGAGAAGGATTTAAAACACTGATTTAGTTTTATTTAAAAATTTAAGATTAGTAAGATTTTTAATAAATTAAAAGATTAAAATACTGCAATCGGCCATTTTGATTGAAAAACATAGGAAATTTTTTGGTGTTCCGTCATGGGTGTCGTTTTCATGGTTTTTGGGGTCGCTGATTACGAAAATGAGTTCAAAATGAAAAACCAGGCCAGGAAAATTTTTGGTTTTTCCGTCATGGGAGAAGCTAGAAGTGAACAATATACTCTGTACCGAACAAAAAGTCGGGGGGGAAGTCAGGGTTTGGTCTTGGTGGGAATCGCTACATGTGAGAGCAGCATTACCTACAAAATGCCAAGAAACCATCTGCTGTGTTAGTGGCGGAACACCGAGATAAAGCAGAACCCTGGCCAGTCCGAGTCACCCACGTCCCCGCCGTCCCTCCTGGGAACTGATGCAACCGCGCCGCCGCGCGGCCGCCAACTCGAGTTGCAGATGAGCTGAGGGTGCAGGGCGAAAGGCGAATATTCTGCGCCTCAAAACAGAATCTACTCACCAGGGAGGAAACCCGAAACAAAACTGAGCACGCTCACAGGCTCTAAGGTGGCAGCCCCACCAGTGGGCTAGGGTATAGTGGGCTAATCCCTCGCTTACCCGAACCCTATTAACGATTAAAGAAACTGAAACAATGCAAAACCGAACCGATCATAATACGACGACCTTTGGCATGAAAATACGGACACGAATTGCTTGCTGGAATGTGCGAACACTGAGCGTAGATAGCCGACTAGCCCAAGCAGAAGCAGAAATGCTCAGATATAAACTGCAAATACTCGGTCTCAGCGAAGTGCGCAGAAATGGATTCGGGGAACTGAGAACGTCGAGAGGCCTTACATTTCTTTACTCTGGGAAGGAAGATGAAGACGACGTCCGTGAAAACGGCGTGGGACTCCTCCTTTCTGATGCTGCGAAGAAGAGCCTTATGGACTGGAAACCCATCTCAGAGCGAATCATTACAGCTCGGTTCAACAGCAAAGCCCGCAAGATAACCGTCGTTCAGTGTTACGCGCCCACAAATTTGGCATCGGAGGAAGACAAAGACGATTTCTATAGCGCACTCAACCAAACTTTGAAAAACACCCGCAAACAGGACATAGTTATCGTCATGGGAGACCTGAATGCCAAAGTTGGCACAGATAACGACGGCTGTCAAAGACACATGGGCAGACACGGGCTGGGAGTTCTGAACGAGAACGGGGAGAGATTTTTGGAGTTCTGTCAAGACAACGATCTCACCATCGGAGGTACTCTTTTTATCCACGGAGAACACCACAAGTACACCTGGAACTCACCCGATGGTGTAACCAAAAACCAAATAGACCACATTGCCATCAGCTCCAAGTGGCGCTCATCGCTGCTCGATGTTCGCAACCGTCGTGGCGCGGATATCGACAGTGATCACCACCTAGTCGTAGCCGAGGTGCGGCTTAAAGTAGCCGTAGCTCGAACGGCTAACGCGACCACCAAGGCAAGCAAAAGGTTTGAGGTAAACAGATTACGGGATCCGGATGTAGGGGATACTTTCAGACTAGAGCTGCGGAATCGCTTCTCGGCACTTGAGACGGACTCTACTACTTCTGTCAACGCGGAGTGGAACCACATCAAAATGGCCTATGTAGAAACCAGCTCCGTCGTTCTTGGACACAAAACACATACACGTGAAGACTGGATGTCACAGAGAACCTGGAACCTCATTAAAGATAGGCGCGAACTCCATCTTCAACTCCTGGCAACCAACGATACGGCGGTGCGTGAAGATCTGAGGCTGCAGTATAGACAGATACGCAGAACCATCTACCGCAGTACCCGTCATGATCGGCGAGTATGGGCGGATAGTGTGGCGGATTGCGCCCAACGTGCTGCTAACTCCGGTAATCTAAGAGAGATGTACAAGGCGACGAAGACCTTGGCCGGAAACAGGAACCAGAGGAAGAAGAAGCCCTTGAAGGACAAAGGAGGCCAGCTGATCGTGACATCGGAGGGACAGCTTCAACGCTGGCGGGAGCATTTCGAGGAGATCTTCCGAATCCCAAACGACCCCATCACTACGACACCTGCTGCCAGCTTGCCCGCACAAAGCCTCGACATTGACGTGTCTCCCCCACCACTGAGGGGGAAGTAGTGAAAGCCATCCGATCACTCAAAAATGGCAAAGCCCCAGGAGTCGACCTCATCACGGCAGAAATGCTGAGAGCGGACGTGCCTACAGCCGCAAACGCGCTGACACCCCTCTTGCGGAACATCTGGTCAGCCGAAGAGTTACCCGACGACTGGAATAAGGGCCTTCTCATCACCGTGCCTAAGAAAGGAGACCTCAGTGAATGTGGCAATTGGAGAGGCATTACCTTGCTCTCGATCCCGTCTAAGGTGCTGTGCAAGATTATCCTAGACAGATTATCGAGGGCCGTTGAACCTCTTCTTCGCAAAGAACAAGCTGGTTTCCGACCCAACCGATCGTGTACGGACCAGATCAATACCTTGCGCATAATCCTCGAACAGGCATCAGAATGGCAGAGGGAAATGTATTTGACCTTCGTGGACTTCGAAAAAGCCTTCGATACGCTGAGCTGGTGTTGCATCTGGGACCGATTGCGAAAAATTGGGGTCCCCGAGAAAATTACCAACATGATCAAAGCCATCTACGGGAAGTACTCCTGTAGAGTGACACACGACGGCCTCGTCTCGGAGGACATACCGGTACATGCGGGCGTACGACAGGGGTGTCTACTCTCACCTCTCCTATTTCTTGTTGTTCTCGATGGCATCATGAGCAATGCAGTATCTAACAAGCGTCGCGGCATAGAGTGGGGACTATCCAACGTCTTGGAAGACCTGGATTATGCCGATGACCTATGCCTGCTGAGTCACACAAGAACCGACATGCAAGCTAAGCTGGATGACCTACAACGAGAGGCAAAGGAGATGGGACTGAAAATCAACACCCGGAAGACCCAGGAAACGAGGGGCGACAAGCTCTTTGCCGCTGCACATTGGTACAGAGGCGGTGGAAAGGGTCCACAAATTCACATACCTCGGTAGCGTAGTGTCGGAAACTGGAGGGACCGAAGAGGACATCGCTTCGAGAATCGCCAGGGCAAAAGCAACCTTCGCACAGCTGCGCCCTGTATGGCAATCACGGAAGCTGACTAGGAGAGTTAAGCTCAAGATATTCCGGTCGAACGTGAAAACCGTGTTGCTGTACGGATGTGAGACGTGGAAGGTGGCTAAGGACATCTCGCACCGGCTCCAGGTCTTCATCAACCGCTGTCTTCGCCGTATTCTTGGTGTTTACTGGCCCGAGAAAATCTCCAATGTAGAGCTGTGGGAATGCTGCGATGAGACCCCGATCGACCAGCAGATCAAACGCCGCAAGTGGAACTGGATCGGCCACACGCTCCGAAGGGACCCTAATCACATACCGAGGCAAGCCCTAGACTGGAATCCCCAAGGAAAGCGTAAGCGTGGCCGCCCAAAGCAAACCTGGCGGCGGACGATCATCGCAGAGGCGAAGAACATAGGGAAGACTTGGAGCGAATTGAAACGCGAAGCTCAAGACCGAACGGGATGGCGGCGCATTGTGGAAGCCCTCTGCCCCATCTAGGGGTCACAGGAATATAAGTCAAGAACAAAAAGGATTTAGAAAAAGAAAACGATAAATATGGCAGTTTATGATTTTTTGCACGCAGTTATGTCAAAGTCAAATATGAATAAAAATACTCCAGTCTGTGCTCTTTTTTGTGATATGACTCAGGCATTTGATTATGTCCAACATGATATTTTATTTAAAAAACTTGATGCGTACGGTTTTAGAACGTTAATGTTTGATTCCCAATTTGATTCCCAACCACGATACAATTTCTTCGGTGTTCCGCAGGGAAGCATCTTGGGGCCACCATTATTCCTTATATACGTGAACGATCTCCCTCAAGCGATAGACCAAGACTGTGTTCTGTTTGCTGATGACACAACCGTTATTTACGATTGTAAAAATGGTGAATCACATGAGTGTAATATAAACAACAGCTTAAATAAAATTATTGCATGGTTAGATTTAAATGCCTTAAAAATTAATTTAGAAAAAACTAAAATATTAAATTTTAAAACACAGAAAAGTAAATATCTACACCTTAAAATTTCACATAAAGATCAAACAGTTGAACAAATCCATAAAACAAAATTTCTTGGTATCACAATTGATGAACATTTCACTTGGAAAGATCATATTGATGAAATGTGTATGAAAATAAATAGATTCGTTTTCGCCTTGAAAAAAGTTAAAGATGAGACCTCCAGACAAACTGCGTTAATGGTATATCACGCCTATGTTTGTTCCATCATCAGGTATGGTATCATTGTCTGGGGGAACTCTTCTGAAATAACTAGGGTTCTGTTAGCACAAAAAAAATGCATACGCACAATTTTTAATATGGACTGGACTGATTCTTGCAGACCAGTGTATAAATTACATAATCTTCTGACAGTTCCTTGTATTTATATATACGAAATAGCTAAATTTGTCAAAACTAATTCTTCACTTTTTGAATGTAAAAACAATATCAATAAACGTACAGTTACACAGTATTTATTAACAATGCCAGTACCTAGGATCGAATTATTCAGACGTAATTGTGTATACATGGCTCCACTCATCTTCAATTCCCTACCAAAGTTTATAACTGATCTTCCGTACAGGAAATTCTGCAAAGTCCTGAAAAAGTGGCTTTGTTCACATAGTTTTTATTCCGTAGCAGAATTTTTAAAACTTTCCAATTGTAAGTCGTACCATTACCGGAATGCACTATAAAGTAAGGTGCCATAATTATAATTATAAGATTTTGTATTTGTCTATCTCAAAATATTATGTTATCTTTGATTTTCTCTGTGTTTATGTGAGTAATGTCTTTGTTTGGAAATTTTCTATATATTTTATAATCTTTGTTTTGTTTTCTCTCTGTTTATGTTAAAAATATCTTTTGTTTGGTAATTTTCTATTGTTTAACAGCAAAATTTGTTATGTGCTGAGTGAAACTTAAACGTAGAAATGCACGTTATATCTAATTTAATTTGTTTTAAACTATGTACTTAATGTTTGCATGCCAACTTAATGGCGAAATGTGTCATTGCACTACTTATTTATTATTTTACCATCTCTTTTACCACATTTGTTGCAAATAAATAATTTTGACTTTTTGACTTTGACTTTAAACGTTATGTTCTTGAACTTATCAAATCATATTTGAACGACAGAAAACAAATAACCTAAATAAGTAGACTAAACACTAAAACCAAACTTGAAGAAAACTTTCTATCGGAGGAACGAACCGTTACCTACGGAGTTCCGCAAGGAAGTGTTCTAGCAGCATTATGCCTGAGAAATATTTCTCGACAGCATGCAAATCCAAGTCGGATCCATGGGCGGCATAAAAACTCTGACCAGGCTTAGGCACTACGTACCCGAGAAAGAAAGACGGGTAGACCTAAGTAGGTATATTTCAGCGGTTATGGTTTTGCATTAAACAGGGACGTTCTTTAGTCCGGTAACGAGTACAAGTGCACTAAATAAACAATGTGAACAGTCTGAAGTAACAGCAGACGTCGGCGTACGCGCAACGCACGCCGAATGTGCGGCGATTACCACCTCAAACCGGTTCAATGTACTTCGTTGCAAGCCGAATGAGCCCGAATCTGGACGCTCGCTGTCAACAGCATCATCATTACGTTCAAACTCAGCTGACTCGCGCAGTTTGTCACGCAAGCGTACACTGCCCGAGGGTGGGGATACCAACGCCCCGAAAGCATAGAGACCAGCCGCGAGAAAGAACAGTCCTCCAATGACGCGCATGGAAGATTCAAAAGCAAACAAGAGTGCATACGTTCCCCCGATAATCATCAACGATTTGCGTTACAAATTCAGCTATTTTATATCTTGGAAGTAGAAAAAGCTGTCGTCAAAACACTCGACGAGTTAGCCCCGCTGAGAATCGTGGACTCCAAAGACAGACTTCCAACACACATAAGAGAAAGAATAGCCGAGCGTAACGTCAAGCAACATGCCTGGCAACTTAGACACACTGATCTCAGAACAGTGGCAAGAAGGCAATACAACTCCTGTAAGCATCAATTGACTAAAGGAATGATAAAGCATAAAGAAGCCGAACTGACCAAGCTACTTGAAAACACTAAAGATAATCGGAAACGCATGTGGGCCGTGCAAAGGGCAATGAAAAAACCCATCATGAAACTGCCTCACTTTAGCGATTGCACCAATGAATTAGAAATCATCGATAGAATGATCGACACAGCCATAGTCAAGGAAGCTACTATCGATACAAATGACGAATGTACAGAAATGTCTACCTCATTTGCACCACTTGATCGAACTTCAATCGAACGTTCGTTCAATCGAACAACATCGTAAAGATGATCGAGAACTACCTGAGCAACAGGACAACAAGAGGCAGCTTCAGAACCACTTTGGGAACGGAGCAGCGTGTGCCGCACGGGGTGCCCCAAGGATCGATACTCGGTCCGGCGATCTTCAACCTCTATGTGGCTGACCTACCTAACGAAAGAATAGCAGGTCAGATGCTGTCACAGTACGCCGACGATCTATGTATACTCAACGCAGCTGAAAGACCAGACCACGCTACGCGCCGAGCAGAGTGGGCCGCCATCGACATAATTGATTACTACAGAAAATAGGGCCTCAAATGCAATGTCGATAAGACAGAATGCATAATGTTTTCGCACAAGAGACCAAGACTCAACAATTTGAACACAGGGTATCGCAATTATGTTCAAATACGTGGGGAACGCATTGTATTCAAACCAGAAATAAAATACCTCAGAGTCTGGCTGGATAAAAGGCTTTTGATGAATAAGCATGCCAAAGAAAATATTGAAAAGGCCAAGAGAGTCAAAGGAGCGCTGTATCCAATCATCAATATCCTCTAAGAATTATATCATCTTGTATTTTCATTTTGAACTCATTGTCGTAATCAGCGACCCCAAAAACCATGAAAACGACACCCATGACGGAACACCAAAAAATTTCCTAACCGTCATCTTGGATTTTCATTTTGACCTCATTTTCGTAATCGGCGACCCCAAAAACCATGAAAACGACACCCATGACGGAACACCAAAAAATTTCCTAACCGCCATCTTGGATTTTCATTTTGACCTCATTTTCGTAATCAGCGACCCCAAAAACCATGAAAACGACACCCATGACGGAAAAACGAAAAATTGACCTGGCCGCCATCTTGTATTTTCATTTCGAACTCATTTTCGTAATCAGCGACCCCAAAAACCATGAAAACGACACCCATGACGGAACACCAAAAAATTTCCTAACCGCCATCTTGGATTTTCATTTTGACCTCATTTTCGTAATCAGCGACCTCAAAAGCCATGAAAACGACACCCATGACGGAAAAACGAAAAATTGACCTGGCCGCCATCTTGTATTTTCATTTTGAACTCATTTTCGTAATCAGCGACCCCAAAAACCATGAAAACGACACCCATGACGGAACACCAAAAAATTTCCTAACCGCCATCTTGGATTTTCATTTTGACCTCATTTTCGTAATCAGCGACCCCAAAAACCATGAAAACGACACCCATGACGGAAAAACGAAAAATTTCCTAACCGCCATCTTGGATTTTCATTTTGACCTCATTTTCGTAATCAGCGACCCCAAAAACCATGAAAACGACACCAATGACGGAACACCAAAAAATTTCCTAACCGCCATCTTGGATTTTCATTTTGACCTCATTTTCGTAATCAGCGACCCCAAAAACCATGAAAACGACACCCATGACGGAAGTACGGAACACCAAAAAATTTCCTAACCGCCATCTTGGATTTTCATTTTGACCTCATTTTCGTAATCAGCGACCCCAAAAACCATGAAAACGACACCAATGACGGAACACCAAAAAATTTCCTAACCGCCATCTTGGATTTTCATTTTGACCTCATTTTCGTAATCAGCGACCCCAAAAACCATGAAAACGACACCAATGACGGAACACCAAAAAATTTCCTAACCGCCATCTTGGATTTTCATTTTGACCTCATTTTCGTAATCAGCGACCCCAAAAACCATGAAAACGACACCCATGACGGAAAAACGAAAAATTTCCTAACCGCCATCTTGGATTTTCATTTTGACCTCATTTTCGTAATCAGCGACCCCAAAAACCATGAAAACGACACCCATGACGGAACACCAAAAAATTTCCTAACCGCCATCTTGGATTTTCATTTTGACCTCATTTTCGTAATCAGCGACCCCAAAAACCATGAAAACGACACCCATGACGGAAGTACGGAACACCAAAAAATTTCCTAACCGCCATCTTGGATTTTCATTTTGAACTCATTTTCGTAATCAGCGACCCCAAAAACCATGAAAACGACACCCATGACGGAACACCAAAAAATTTCCTAACCGTCATCTTGGATTTTCATTTTGACCTCATTTTCGTAATCGGCGACCCCAAAAACCATGAAAACGACACCCATGACGGAAGTACGGAACACCAAAAAATTTCCTAACTGCCATCTTGGATTTTCATTTTGACCTCATTTTCGTAATCAGCGACCCCAAAAGCCATGAAAACGACACCCATGACGGAAAAACGAAAAATTTACCTGGCCGCCATCTTGTATTTTCATTTTGAACTCATTTTCGTAATCAGCGACCCCAAAAACCATGAAAACGACACCCATGACGGAACACCAAAAAATTTCCTAACCGCCATCTTGGATTTTCATTTTGACCTCATTTTCGTAATCAGCGACCCCAAAAGCCATGAAAACGACACCCATGACGGAAAAACGAAAAATTTACCTGGCCGCCATCTTGTATTTTCATTTTGAACTCATTTTCGTAATCAGCGACCCCAAAAACCATGAAAACGACACCCATGACGGAACACCAAAAAATTTCCTAACCGTCATCTTGGATTTTCATTTTGACCTCATTTTCGTAATCAGCGACCCCAAAAGCCATGAAAACGACACCCATGACGGAAAAACGAAAAATTTACCTGGCCGCCATCTTGTATTTTCATTTTGAACTCATTTTCGTAATCAGCGACCCCAAAAACCATGAAAACGACACCCATGACGGAAAAACCAAAAATTTCCTGGCCGCCATCTTGGATTTTCATTTTGAACTCATTTTTGTAATCAGCGACCCTAAAAACCATGAAAACGACACCCATGACGGAATACGAAAAAATTTCCTAACCGCCATCTTGGATTTTCATTTTGACCTCATTTTCGTAATCAGCGACCCCAAAAACCATGAAAACGACACCCATGACGGAAAAACCAAAAATTTCCTGGCAGCCATCTTGTATTTTCATTTTGAACTCATTTTCGTAATCAGCGACCCCAAAAACCATGAAAACGACACCCATGACAGAACACCAAAAAATTTCCTAACCGCCATCTTGGATTTTCATTTTGACCTCATTTTCGTAATCAGCGACCCCAAAAGCCATGAAAACGACACCCATGACGGAAAAACGAAAAATTTACCTGGCCGCCATCTTGTATTTTCATTTTGAACTCATTTTCGTAATCAGCGACCCCAAAAACCATGAAAACGACACCCATGACGGAACACCAAAAAATTTCCTAACCGCCATCTTGGATTTTCATTTTGACCTCATTTTCGTAATCAGCGACCCCAAAAGCCATGAAAACGACACCCATGACGGAAAAACGAAAAATTTACCTGGCCGCCATCTTGTATTTTCATTTTGAACTCATTTTCGTAATCAGCGACCCCAAAAACCATGAAAACGACACCCATGACGGAAAAACCAAAAATTTCCTGGCCGCCATCTTGGATTTTCATTTTGACCTCATTTTCGTAATCAGCGACCCTAAAAACCATGAAAACGACACCCATGACGGAACACGAAAAAATTTCCTAACCGCCATCTTGGATTTTCATTTTGACCTCATTTTCGTAATCAGCGACCCCAAAAACCATGAAAACGACACCCATGACGGAAAAACCAAAAATTTCCTGGCCGCCATCTTGGATTTTCATTTTGAACTCATTTTCGTAATCAGCGACCCCAAAAACCATGAAAACGACACCCATGACGGAACACCAAAAAATTTCCTAACCGCCATCTTGGATTTTCATTTTGACCTCATTTTCGTAATCAGCGACCCCAAAAGCCATGAAAACGACACCCATGACGGAACACCGAAAAATTTCCTAACCGCCATCTTGGATTCTCATTTTGACCTCATTTTCGTAATCAGCGACCCCAAAAACCATGAAAACGACACCCATGACGGAAAAACCAAAAATTTCCTAACCGCCATCTTGGATTTTCATTTTGACCTCATTTTCGTAATCAGCGACCCCAAAAACCATGAAAACGACACCCATGACGGAAAAACCAAAAATTTCCTGGCCGCCATTTTGGATTTTCATTTGACTTCATTTTCGTAATCAGCGACCCCAAAAGCCATGAAAACGACACCCATGACGGAAAAACGAAAAATTTACCTGGCCGCCATCTTGGTTTTTCATTTTGACCTCATTTTCGTAATCAGCGACCCCAAAAACCATGAAAACGACACCCATGACGGAAAAACCAAAAATTTCCTAACCGCCATCTTGGATTTTCATTTTGACCTCATTTTCGTAATCAGCGACCCCAAAAACCATGAAAACGACACCCATGACGGAAAAACCAAAAATTTCCTGGCCGCCATTTTGGATTTTCATTTGACTTCATTTTCGTAATCAGCGACCCCAAAAGCCATGAAAACGACACCCATGACGGAAAAACGAAAAATTTACCGGGCCGCCATCTTGGATTTTCATTTTGACCTCATTTTCGTAATCAGCGATCCCAAAAACCATGAAAACGACACCCATGACGGAAAAACCAAAAAATTTCCTGGCCGCCAGATTGCACATATTTTTTTTCACTTTCTAGCATTTTTTCTCATTCCCTTATAAAAAACATTGTATCAATCATAAAATGTAAAATCCGCGGGCAAACCCGCTCGCCGCCGGCGCTAACTTGCTAGAAACGTTGAACTATGACCTTGAATGCGCAGTACAGGTACAGTTACTTTACACATTTTCGGGTCTCAACTCAATCGAAGTGCAGCGTTCGGGGCCGCGCGTAACCATAGTAACGCGGTGACGCTAGCCGCTAGTTACTTTGTTCGAATAGCGCCTCGAACTTTCGAACAGCGCCATCTATTATAAATGTTTACCGCACGTAAACTCGTAACACAACAGCAACGAACTCTTTCTTGGCGGTTCTATAAATTTCTGTCAGATGGCGCGATTCAGGTCACTCACACATACAAAGATTTTGCGTTTTTTATTGAGTCTAATTCGCCTACAAATACTGTTTTTTTTATAAAATTTGGGCGTTTTGCCCACCTAATACATTATAAAGACTCATTATACTTGCTTTTATTCTGCAGAAATCGTTTATTTACGGAGATTTCATGTTCTGCAAAATGTATGGCGAGGTCTATCTAGGGATTCACCTTAATGACAAAGTTTATTTAGTAATAGTAGATGCATATTCCAAATGGTTGGAATGTTTTGATGTATCCACCGCATATGGAAGTAGCGTGATTATAGGTAAGTTATGTGAGGTAATGAGCCGGTTTGGCTTGATAAGAAATATCTGCACGGATAACGGTACATCGTTTGTGTCCACTGAGTTTACCAATTTTTGTAAGAATAACGGCATCACACATTTAACTACTCCTACCTATAGTCCAAGTAGCAATGGACAGGCTGAGAGCAGTGTGAAAATCATAAAAAAGGCACTGAAAGCATTCATTATATCAAAAGTCAGTGTAAAAGATTTCAATGTAAAATTAAATGAATAAGTTTGGCCGTAAATTAAGAAATAGGTTAGATCTATTAGACGTACGTAAGCCGATATCAGCCAATATGGACCTCGAAAGTGTAGTGAATGATAACCAGTGCTTGCAGAGTAAGCTGTACAGTGGTATACGAAAAGACAAATTCACGAAAAATGAAATAGTGTTAGTTAAAGTATACAAACAAAAAAAAACGTATTGGACAAAAGGAATCATTAAGGACACAATAGGAAATTCCTTATATGAAGTGCGATTGCTCGGTCAAAACAACGGTTCGGTAATCAAGAGACATGTCAACCAGCTCTTGAAATTTAAGGGTGAGGGTGAGAGACCACAGGCGGAACGAACTCCACACGGTGGACAAATCATCGGTACGAAAGAAGACCTACCAACGGAGCTTCCCCCAATCTTATTATACTCGCCTTCATGCAGTCTGCAAATAGAAGATGTCACTCAACCAGCGCCAGGAGTGGCTGGTGTCTCGACCGAATATGTCGACGCATCAGATTCGGCGGAATATGAGGGTAGAGATTCGAGGTGTTGCTCCCCCTAAGAGCAAGACAACCCTGGTGACTTGTTCATGACACCGTCGCCTCCACCGAGGGCACGCAACGATCGCCGCGAAATGCTGATTTTTGAAAAGTAGTATAATTCATAATTGTTAGGCTAATGGTGGAGGGATGTTAGTATGTAAGTGGGTACGCTGCGCGTGACCCGATCTCGGCAGTCGATATTATACGTTAGCTCGGAACGCATGTGTTTCCTTTACCCGCAACTAACATGATCAAAATCATTACAGGTTCTAATAAAATCAAAACAAACTCTTCCTCTCAAAGCTGACATGTCGAACAACACCCATACTCATCCAATAATAGAAAACTCATTAAAATATTGTAGTGCTCATACTCTGACTTCCATCCGGTCTTCATCATCACACTTATAGCCTCCATCCGGCCATAAGCATCAAAACAATCGACCTCCATCCGGTCTTCAACACGTAACCTCTATCCGGTTTTTTTTTTTTTTTTTTTTTTTATTGGGACAAGCCCGCCACACTATTCCCAAACCACTGTAACTCCTGTTAGCCAGAATCAACAGTGGCGACCACAAGAAAAGCGCCGAGACAATGAAGCTCGACGAAGTCCCAGAGAAATGATTTAACTGTCTTGGATCCCGCAACGAAATTAATCAGAAAAGAATAGCGGAGGAGTAGGAAAAAAAAACATAGTTTCCATTTCCCTCCATATCAGCAGGAGACAGAACAGAACAAGGCCAATAGGCACACAGGGACGTATACAACTGAGATAAGCCCAGTTGCCTAGCACCACGGATATTATTGTCATTAATATTACTGGGTCCTAAGTTGTGAGCTGTTATATTTGATTCCAATAATAGGTATGACAAAATTGCTTGAACGCACGGAAATTTGTTCTAGTTTCTACAAGGTCCGTATAGTAAATAACTCCGGATGTAACCTGTGCACTATTTAACATAATAGTACGTTCATTTTGCCAAAGACTACACTCCCATAAAATGTGATGTGCAGTTTGTTCAAATTCGCAGTCAGATGTAGAACATTGACAAAAAGGCGAGGCAACAAGCTTGAAGGAAAATAATTTACTCTTAAAGTTACCATGACCTGTGAGAAATTGGGCGACACAGTGATCCACCTCCAGCCATGTCCTGGCCAGCCGCTCACGAACGGATGGAAAGAACTGGTGAAGATGTCGGCCCTTGATGGAATTATCCCACCTACATTGCCATTCAGACAAAAGTTCCTCCCAGACGTCAGTCTGTGGTTTAAGTAATCTAGCTATTTTAGCACGGTCACGTTGCGTTAAAAAGTCTGTGTCCGCGGTCTCTCGTGCGCAGTAGTACATCTATATATACTATCTCTATCCGGTTACTAACACAACCACCAGGCAACCTCTATCCAGTCACCTACACATGTAACGTCCATCCGGTTACATACACAACAGTCAACCTCTATCCGGTCACCTCCACATGTAACCTCCATCCGGTTACATACACAACAGGCAACCTCTATCCAGTCACCTCAACATGTAACCTCCATCCGGTTACAGACACAACAGGCAACCTCTATCCGGTCACCTCCACATGTAACCTCCATTCGGTTACATGCACAACACCATCAAGATAATCATTTCGAGCGTTTTGAAACAGAACGTCACCGTGCACTAACATCAGTTCTGTTATTAAAATCTTTCTTAAATCAATAACCAATATTTAAGTGATAAAACAAAGTGAGTTAGTGAAAAGACACTCATATACATAAGTGACAATGTTATTAAACAAAACGAACTGCCACAAATGAAGTTATAACGAATATAAGAAACTGTGAACATTTTCAAAGCCCAGCGAACTTTTAGTGACAATAACAGTGCATCTGTGTAAAAATAAACATTACTTGTTATATACTGCATAGTAATTGACATCACTTACAGAAAAAAACAGTGATAAGAAACACAAAAGTAAGGGAACCATTTAAAACTTAACCGTTCGAAACGTACGTTCCGCAAACAAAGAGCTGAACTTTGAACCTGCCCGACACCTGACCTACTTTATCAGATCAAGAGGTATCCGAACACTTAATTCGCACTAACTTACTATGTTCATATGACTCGTTGGTACAACAGGCGACTGCACACCGTCACTAACCTGTTGGTTCGCGAGTTCGAACCCCACAATTAGCGGGTACGTATTTCAATGAAGGAGGAAGGATTGAGCGGAGCGAGCGCGCGTCATGGAGTACATGCGTTGCATGTCCGCTAAGTGGATGAATCACCCCAATGTCTAGTAATAATAATAATAATGACGTCACTCATACATGCAACGCATGTACTCCATGACGCGCGCTCGCTGCGCTCGCATATTAAATAACACTAATATCTTCTGTCCCCGAAGTGCCGGGCCTCCGCCGGCCTCCTTCGTCGGCCTACGGCCCGGTGCCCATGCCGCCCATAAAGGATACTGTCGCGAGACGGTCGTATTATAGGAACACGATGAAAAAACTTAGCGGGAACCCAACCTAACCTAACCAAACCAATTCTATCCTTATGTGACGTCATTATTATTATTTTTGAAATACATTTAATGTTCTTTTTTCGATATTTTAACTAGTAGGTATTTTTACCCGACTACGGCAAAGCCAAAGGAGGGTTATGATTTTGACTGGCTATGTATGTATGTATGTATGTATGTTTGTATGTATGTATGTGTGTATCTTCATCTGTTCCCTCATAGCTTCTAATCTACTTAACGGAACTCGACATATGAGGTATCGTTAGAACCGTCTTAATTTTCCGCTGAACATAGGCTACGTGACGTGTCACAAAAAGCGATTTGGCGCCCTCTAGCGGACAAAAAGTAAGGCTTAAAAAATAATAAAAAAAAGTAATAAAAATGGAGATAAATTCGCCGTGTTTGGTATCATTTGAAAGGGCCTCACTTGTACATTTCCAAAATATTGTTCAAATTTAAAATCACGCCCTCTAGCGGACAAAAAGTCAATAGTAAAAAAAAAATAACTAACACCAAAATTGTTTAAATAAAAAAAAGTAAAAAACTAAAACCCGACTACGACAAAAAAAACGACGCTGAAAAAGTATGAAACAAGATTTTCAGGATAGAACAAAAAGAAAAGCCGTAGTCACACGTTATAGGTACCTACCAACCTAAACACTTGAATACCGTGTGACTACGGCTTTTCTTTTTGTACATTAAATATATTATTAATTAATCTATTAAAATAGGCAAATCTTTATTTATTAAATAGTTGTTCTTCTTGAGTTTAAATGATTAGAGGGTGGCAAATTGGTATTCAAATAGCTGGAATCTTCTACTGACATCATTATTATTTTTGACAACCACTTGGTGTTCTTTGTAAAGCAAAAGTCAGTCTAGGGCTAGAACACAAATTCTACTTATCTTTAGCATCGTGATGTCACTGTCTGGCAGATGGAAAGCGAAACGATATTATTATGATGCTTATGTGACGATTATAACTGAATTACTTACCTTTTGAAACATGGGCTTCAAAAAACATGCATTTTGACGCATGTCTGATTTGAACCCGCAAACTCAATCGGACTAGAAATTACTTGACTTAGTAACGTCATCGGATAAGCGAAACTATTTAATTCATTACCATATCTGTCAAGCTATCTGACACCTGCGACTGCATTGCGCCTGGCATGCATTGTTTACTAAAGTTTTTATTACCCGATTACGGCGAAGCCAAAGGAAGGGTTATGGTTTTAGCAGTCTATGTAGGTACCTATGTATCTATTTACGTATGTTCCTCCGTAGTGCCTAAACTATTCATCCGATTTTTATGAATAAGTCGTCAATCGATTTGTTATTATGACCTAACATAGGCTACATTTTATTCAGTAGTCGGGTTTTTTAGTTGTAGTATACCACACAAATTATAATTTTAACAGTTTAACTGTCTCTTTGATAAAGCTCATTCACACTTTACAAGTGAAAATGCCAAACATGAGGTTCTGGGTTCGATTCCATCCTGGTCAGGCAAAGCGTTATTAATACTTATAATAACAGGATGTGTTTATTTTCCATATTTGAATTAAAAGTATAATAAGTTATGGAATCAGGCGTTACTTTGCGGAAATCCATGACATTAAATGCTATGAAATATATGTAGTTTTAATTCCGCGAGACATATATCCAGGTCTGAAAGCAGGACACAAAACCCACCGTCATGCATATGCACATGCACAAAAGGGCCCACCCTCCCGCCCTCATGCATATGCACACATACAAAACAAGTGTGAAATAATTAGCATGCCATGCAATCAAACCTATACTCGACATAGGCCCAATTTCAGATAGAATTGCAAATATTCTTTGAAAACACAATGTTCACGTAGCTTTTCGTTCGGATCATAACTTGCGTATACTATGTAACGGTAAAGATAAATTAGAGAATTCAAAAAAATCCGGAGTTTACAAGTTAGTGTGCAATGATTGCACCGGGGTCTATGTAGGTCAGACAGGCCGTGGTTTCGAAATTAGGTACAGGGAACATGTTGCCGCTTACAGGAATGGCCATCCAGATAAATCACATTTCGCAAAACATTTAATCGACACCGGCCACTCTTTGAGCGACAACAACACCTATAACATTTTGCATGTTTGCGATAAGGGTTTCCGGTTGAGTGTGTTGGAACAGTTAGAAATATCAAAACATAACAATAACAATGCATATACACTGTTGAATGACCAAACTAATTTAATTCCATCACCACTACTAAGTATGATTGCAGGTAATACGGCACAGATGTCTTTGTGACGTTGTATCGAGCGTCATCAAAACGGTATAAAGGGCCGACAGCGGTGCGACTAGCTCATTCGAGCTCGAACGCTCGACGAGTCAACAACTCCTGAGGATGCCCCGTTGAGGGGCGAAACACGTGTCGAGTATAGGTTTGATTGCATGGCATGCTAATTATTTCACACTTGTTTTGTATGTGTGCATATGCAATATGCATGAGGGCGGGAGGGTGGGCCCTTTTGTGCATGTGCATTTGCATGACGGTGGGTTTTGTGTCCTGCTTTCAGACCTGGATATATGTCTCGCGGAATTAAAATTACATATATTTCATAGCATTTAAAAGTATAATATTATTTACTTGGCTATTAACAATAAAACAAATTGTTATTTATATATTTTTTATTTTATCATAGTCTAGTTATCTCATTTGACAAACAAGTTATAGGTATTTATTAATAAAAGTAGTATCTACAGTAAACTACCCATATTTTATAAGTACCTTATTATTATTATAACATATTTTGTCTGCTACATAAAAAATAGTAACAATATAAATTCTAGTAAATGGAAAGTCCTTAATTTTGCTTAAATAACCCATTAAAATCTTAGCCTCATTACTGGAGGCCAAGTATAGAAACTAGGTAGATTTCTATTTTTTTATTTTAAACAAGCTTTTTAAACCGTTACAACACTTGTTTCATTTTTTGTCACTAACTTCACGAACGCTGTTATTATATCAATAGAGCGTACCCTAAGAATAAGATCGACTTAGTGGATATCGATATTCTTACAAATAATTAAATAATACTTCATCGCATTATCTTTATTAATCATTATGTATTATCACTTTTTTACTTATTAAAATAGTTGATTTTTAACGTAACTACCTGTAAAAAAACATTAATACAAATAAATAATCGATAAAATCGGCTGCACCACGGAATGCACTAGTAAATTCAAGTGTAAAATGTCAATTGTCAACGGCTGTCAATTGTCATGTCATGTCATTCGCTTTTCGTTTGTGTTTTTCCGGATCTCTCGAGATTTTACTATTCTAAGACCTTTGATCGAATACTGGACTCCGAAATTGATTGCCTTTTGACTGACCCTCGTTTGAACATTGGACACCGTTTCTAAACTGCCACCACTGCTGACATTTGCTAGAAAACCGGATTTGTATTTTGCTCTTTTGACGATTGGGTTCAACATCATGGGGACCGCAACAATGCAAAAGGAAGGCGAAGATTGGAAGATGAAATTATTCTTTCAATTGTACAAGAATGGGTAGCGCCTCAAACGGTTAGTATCCGATATTTCAATTTTTTTTGTAATCATATGTAATTATTTAATGTAAACAAACTAAATAGTGTTATCGCTAATGTTCAGTTGTCTGTTTATAGTTGTATTTTAATGATAATTAATTACAACCTATTCCCTCTCTCAGAGTGGAGGTCTGTGTCCCTGCAGTGGGAATGTAATAAGGGGCATAGGTCTACCCAAATACATATACTCAGATGTTTATAATATTGCTAAATGCTAGTGCTGGTCTTGCTAGACCCTAATAGTCAAATGTTTGCTTCAGGTAAATGAAAATGACTTTATATGCCTGGCTTTCTGAAATCATGCCAATGCTCTAGTGATGGAAATAGACCAGAACAAAGTGAACAGACACCTAAGGGACACCAACGGGTGTGTATTCACTGTGGACGTTCTCTTCTGACTAGTACCGTGCAAGAACGCAGAATAAACGAAGTTATAAGAGAATTGATCCTACCACGCACGGTCAGTATATTTGCTATAATGATGCTTTATTAACATTCTTTAGTTTAGCTTTTGGTTTTTAAAGGTCATTAAAAATGTCATTTGGTATAAAACATTGATAATGGTGTGATAATGGTCAAGCTCTGAGCTCCTCAGGATTTCTTTGGATCAGTATTTTTAAAGTGGACACACACAACACATTGCATGTGTAAAAGCACACTTTAATGTAGATAAATTATTTTCAGGTGGGCGCTTCAGGTGTTGTCTGTCACTCGTGTTGGGTATGAGCAAATAGAGCATCCCCGGCATTTTCATGCCTTTTCTTCTTGGGCACATACCAAGTTAAACAGGCCCGTTCTTATTATGGGGAGCATGTGAGTGAAAATGGCTCATATGTCATAGAAGTGTGTAGGGAGGTGGACGGTGACCTACAGCAAGAGCTATCTACATCGGACTCAACCTGGATGTTAAGAGGAAGGATAAATTCCAGGCATATTAGTAGTAGGATGTATTATATATATATAATAATCAACAGCTCTCTGAGTGGAAGGGATGCTATAATTCAATATTATTGCACCTGTATTAAAGGAAAAAGAACGGTTGGTTGCTGTGCCCATACCATGAGCATAATATGGTATCTTGGTTGGGCACGGCACCAAGGTAATCAATTGCCTCCTGCACAGTTTCTGGATACTGTATTATTATACTATGATAATCCTAATGAAGAAGATGATTAAAAAACCATTTAACATAAATATGTGTTTTATTTACATTTTAATATATTGGGTATCGCAATCTAAGATTGCTATAATTAAAAATCCCCCAGCAGATATTATAATCCTAACAAATATCAGCCAGTAGTTATGTTGGGCCTTGTCTAATAAACATAGTTTTCAGCTGAGGTTTTCAGTGATATCGATAAGATAAATCTGAAGTCACCCCGTTTTTTTTGGTGGGTTTAAAATCATCAAATGACCCCCCCCCCCCCGCTCTTGGGTAGAGCGAAGGGGAGTGTCAGACTTCTACTGACTAAAAACCGAACCCATGTTCCTTCTTTGCCCTTGCGCCGAGGCCACGTTATCTCGTTCTATAATCCGCGGCCCCAACGGGGAAGTCACCCCCTTAAGCGCTTTTTAAGGTAAGTAGGTATCTACTTACCTGAAACCTTATGGTGCTACGTTACAGCACAGCGCATGGGGGTTTTAGATTTGCGTAGGAAACAATGCCTCGAAAATATCATGATAATTTACTTATTTAACTCAAATAATATAAATAACCTAAAATGCAAACATTGTCTGATATTATCAATTTAGCCATCACTGGGAGACGTGAAAATTGGGCTCATGAAACCTACCTAGATTCTTTAATGTATGGCCAAAATCCAGCCCTGTAACGCCAGGCCCACGTTTCTATGGAGTTTGGTTTTCTCCTTTACATATTGTGTTCCTTTCACTTATCTTTTACAACGATTGATAAAAAGTATTATTTAAATATGGTAGCAAGTCTTTGACACATAAGTATATGCCATCATTGTTAATGTTCTTCACAATATGTTGGACACATATTTCCGCACTGCACTGACACATAGAATTATTTTCAAATTGGTTTGCGTCGTAGATTTCGATCCGTAACTTTAGCACCACCGATGGAAATTGTTTTGTAAAAACTTATTAATTAACTCTTTCTTGCTAATATAAGTTGTATTTAGAGTAGGCGGGGTTCGGCATGGTTCTTCCATCTCCAAATAATTTATGGCTCTCTCAACCACATCAGGATCCAATGATGGAGGTGAAATTGGTGAATAAACCCACTTTGGTACCTGAAACAGGATATATTATTGTTGTACTACTACTGGTATCATTAAAGCTATAACATAATTAAAAGTACTTATTTATTTTTTTAAATTGGACACTTACCGACATTGTAGATTTAGTATAAAACAGTAGCGCACTAAAAGAAATAAAGAACTAAAGTGAAGTTGTATCTTTATAACCCCGATTTATATATGAAATTTAGTGTAGTTGATAGAGTTCAAAATAATGCAATAATATGTAGAATATTCTTATGACTAGTGGTTGCCTGCGGTTTTACTCACGGCTTTGTTTTGGTAGTAAAGTTAACCGACATTTTTCTCTAAACAAAATAAAACAATAATATTAGTATATATTGCAGAACAAAACCATAGGATATTATTAGTATGTTACACTTAAATTGCGTTAACACTAGCATCCGAAATGATTCTACACATAATTTAATACAATAACACATGATTAAAATAAAATATTGTTGACAGTGTACCATAACCTTAATTTTGTTTATTACATTTAGATAAAATGCTGTCAGAATTCTATTATTACCGATATTTCCATTGTATGTGCAATTGCATCTCTTGTTAGGAAGTTTAGCTGAATAAACAGTTTTAAAATCGTGAGCAGGCTCTTTCCATATTTGGGATTGTGACGTATAGTTATGAAAAGTATTTAAGTCGTTGGGCTGGAAGCTGGATCAACATTAGCTCTCCTGAAGGTGGTGACCTCACATCTTCTAATTAATTAACTAAATAATCTAGTGAAAAGTGAACAACGGCTTATAATGTAAGTACCTATCTTTAAGAATTATTTTATTGTCTATTTTAAATGTATCATCAACTCTTTATTGTTTCGTGAGGCTTTATTATTATGAATAGAACAGCAAGTGTGTTGCTGAGCGTTAGACCCGGGTTCGATTCCTGGTCAGTCACCGTTTTTATCATACTAGATAGTGTTCCATTATATATTTGGTGTCTATATTTGTGAGGTGAATATGTTGTGATCAGAATAGCAAGTGTGACTGCTGAGCGTTAGACCCCGGGTTCGATTCCTTAGGTCAACGTTTTTTTCGTACTAAATAATGTCTTATAATATAATATATACTTGGTGTCTATTTTAAAGCAAGATATTGGGTAGTTCTTTGATATGTATCTGCTCGGAGACAGTTTCTTATCGCAGTTATTGAATCGAATCGAATAGAATGAAAATTAAATATGCTATGAATAGAATAACTACTTGGCAAGTGCAACTGCTGAGCGTTAGACCCTGGGTTCAATTCCCTAGATCAGTAAACAGTTTATATCATACCATTTAATGTCTGTTAAATTAGACGGTTCTTTTATATGTATCTGCTCATAAACAGAATCTAATCGCAGTTATTTATATTATTTCAGGTCCAGATTTGCTGAGGACCTCTTTCTGTCGGATGACGATAACCACTCGTGCGTCAACTTATCAAAAAAAGACAAGTGTCAAAAGTTGGCTATGCGTCAACTTATCAAAATAAGACAAGTGTTCCCGCGTTCTCTAAAAACCGTTAAAATACTGTGAAAACTATGCCTATCTAGCTCACACTTGCCCAACGTGTAGTGGAAGAGACAAGGATGAAAATTGGTTACTCAGTATTAATAGTAATATTCCCCTGTCAAGGTCAAAACCAAACGCGCGGGCGTCTTTCTTATCGCTCTGTTTGGAGTGTTTACATTATGACTCATGTTTCGTGAACAAAACGTCCACACAGCTGAAACTTTGTATGCGATAACATTGTGTACCAAACTATGCAATACGATACTTTCAAGAGCCACTTGGCTCACGGAGTTCTCAGAATGAACGCGTAAACATACCCTTTTTTTTTTTGTCGACTCAAGTGTCGGCTACCTGAGCCGACCTTTTTGTTTAGCTTGCAGTATGTCAAGTATGAATGGAGAGCTGTGTTATTTTAATTGATTTGTATTGTTATTTTAATTGATTTGTAAATAAACATAAGTTTTAACAGAGTTCTCTTACAAAACAAGAGTTATCGGCGTTTTAATCACGCGCCGCGTGACGTCACGTGACTGACAGCGCCTGTCACGTGACGTCATCCCGGATAGCCGTGACATTACGCCATTTTGCGAAAATTTAGCTTGACGCTTGAGTGGATAAGAGTTCTGTGCAAGATGTGGCGATCAGCGAAAAAAACAAGAAACGATCGAAACCGTCAAGTTCGGATTCGAGATCAACCCATCGGCCACCAAAAACTACTCCGTCTACATCGTCATCTTCAAAAACGTGAAAATTAATCCAGTCAGCAAGCCTCATCTCACCGCAACAGATTTATTCGGCACCGACAGCGATGAAGAAGACGGGGACACGCATGAAACCACTGGTAAAAAACCCAATACTGTTCTTAGTTCGTCGATAACTCGAAGGCTGGCAACGGGCCACGCTCGCCAAATCTTACTTACCAAAGCGGGTACGCATTACATCGAACTAAAGGTTTATCGGTGTGATGAAATCGAAAATGTAGTACCGATGAATCGGTGGCGTCAGGCCGTTGTAGCTGTTAAAAACCGGACGGATGAGGGGACTGAGGCTTTGGGTCATCTAACTAAATTTATAAGCGCAACGCGCAAAGAATTTAAATCTAGCCCTCAGACCTTTTTGAGTTCTTATTTTTAGATAGGTTCACTTAAATATTCGGGCACACTCATCGTATACCTCGCGATGTTAATTTGTATGTTATTATGCAGTATTTACTAAACATGTTAATCAAGTAAAATATATGAGTATTACTTAGGTATAGGTTCTACCTACATTTATAATCCCAATAGGTAGTTACTAGTTAAGCTATTCATGTAATCAAGTTTGTTATTCTTATAATTATAATAATTGAACTTTATTAAACATTCATCATACTTATACAATTTGTTTTTTTTTCCAGTTACACCAACCACCAACACAATTATAAAAGATATTTTAATAAAATGTGATAAATGTCAAATCGAATTACCGAAACAGCAATATAAATCATGTGAGAACTAATATGCATAAATCAAACTGTTTACTTAAAACTGAATTGAGAAACACTGAAATAATTGCAACTGCTTTTCGAAACAGAATAAACACGTATCGCTTAAATCCAGCACCAGATGCCGAGTATTTAACACCAGAGGCTTTTCTGATTGGGAATCAAAGCGATATTCTGAAACGAATTAAAATACTTTTATTGAAACATAACGGGACCGGTCAATGTGGCGACGCCTGGGGGAGGCCTATGTCCAGCAGTGGACGTCTTTTGGCTGAAATGATGAAACATAATTGTATAAAAGTAAATTTTGAGCTATTTGCTTACTTCTTATTACCAAAAACCGGTGAGCAGCAGCTAAAATCTTTTAATACAAAGTATGCTAATGTTTACCTAAATACTGATTTAAATGAATTACTCATGAATGGTAAAGAGACTTTTCAGGGAAAAATGTCTGAATTTAACCAACGTGATTCCGGTTGGTCTTTTATCTCTATTAGTCACTTAGAAATTAATATAAACAAATATTGTCCAATGAAGGTGGTACGTATATCGAGCTGCCTCCAGCTATAAGGAATACCAAAAGTTGTTTAAACATACAGAACAATGTCAACCATTGCTTTTTATGGAGTATTATTGCTTCCCTATTTCCATCAAAGGATTATGTTTGTAGAACAAAATTATATCCTCACTATACCGATGTTTTTAATATTGAAGGAATAACATTTCCACCTACCTCGGTTGATATAAAAATGTTTGAAAAAAATAACCCTAATATCAGTGTTAATATATAATTTTTTACTTTGCGATGCTTGTTTGCAATTTTTTTCTAGTGATTCAAAATATAGCTCACACGATTGTTCTAAAGTGTTAACTGTATTACCGGAAAAAAACAGTATTATACAATTTAAAAATTATGAGAGACAACAAAGAATACATTTTATTATCTATGCTGATTTTGAAAGTATATTGCTAAACTGTTCTGAAAATGTATCTAAAAATACTCAGAACTTAAAAGTGCATGAACCATCCTGTTTTGCTTATTACATTTGTTGTTCACACGATCCAGATTTGAATAAATTTGTTACCTATAGAGGTTTGGATTGTGTAGAAGTGTTTATAAAACGTTTAATTGAAGATGTCACTTACATAAATTCTATACTGTCTAAAAATCGACCCATGAGACCTTTGTCAGTCAAACAACAAATAGAGTACGAAGAGGCTACTCGTTGCCATATTTGTAAACATTTGTTATTGGGTGACAAAGTTCGAGATCACGATCATGTTACATCGGAATACAGAGGAGCTGCACACTCTCGTTGCAATTTAACGTTTAAAATATGTCCGTTTATACCTGTTGTTTTCCATAATTTATTTGGATAATATGATTCTCATTTATTTATTAAAGAACTGGTTAAGTACGATGGTCCTATTAAAATAATTCCTAAATCAAAAAAAAAAATACATTTGTATTATGAAAAAGCATCTAAGAATAAGTCTCGTTCTGTTCAAATAAAGTTTATAGATCTTATCAATTTTAAAGTTCGAGTTTAGATGAATTATTTAAGAATTTACATGTAGAAGATTTCATAAATCTTTCAAGAGAATTTGACGATGAAACCGATGTATGCTTATTGAGGCAAAAGGGTATATATCCATATGAATATATTGATGCATGGTCTAAGTATGACGAAACTTGTTTGCCACCTAGAGAGTATTTTTATAACACAATGAAGCTGGAGCATATTTCTGATGATGAATATACACATGCACAAAAAGTTTGGTATACTTTCAAAATCAATTCTCTTGGTGAATATACTGATCTTTACTTAAAATGTGATGTATTACTATTATGCAACATATTTGAACATTTTAGAAACACAAGTTTAGAATATTATAATCTCGATCCAGCATATTATGTTTCTGCGCCAAGTTTAAGCTGGGACGCAATGCTTTTGTGTAGGTACTGGCGTTAAATTAGAGTTGATTCATGACTTGGAAATGTATAACCTACTTGAAAAAGGAATACGTGGAGGATTAGCACAGTGTTCCCTACGACATGTCAAAGCGAATAATAAATTTCTTCCATATTTCAAGGATGATAAGCCATCATCTTTTTTAATATATCTTGATTGTAACAATCTTTACGGACATGCTATGAGAAAAAGAATGCCTGTATCGGAATTTCAAATCTTATCAGAAAATGAAAGTGCTAACTTTGATGTTTTGAATATATCTGATGATTCTGAATATGGATATATTCTAGAAGTCGATTTTGCCTATCCAGAAATATTGCATAGTTCACATAGTGACTTACCATTTGCACCAGAAAGGTTTGTACCTCCTGGTGGGAAAACTACAAAATTAATTGCGAATTTGTATGACAAATATAATTACATCATTCACTACGTACATTTAAACGAACGTACTTAAGTGCAATAAATGTAACATCGTTATCGACGAGATGTTATCATTTATACAAAACAAAGTGTCGGTTATTGACGAAGAAACGTTGGTGCGAATTTGTATTTCGTCATTTACAAGCGATGAAATCAAACGATCAAAATCCCTTCTATTTGATTCCATTCCAACGGATTTTCGTAAAATCATTCGAAAAAACAAAGGGAAAGAAGAACGAAATTTAGCAGATATCATCAACTTGTTTAAATCTGCTGATCCCGATGAAATTCCAGTGTTTGTGGCCAGACAGCTGGAAAAATTACCTCCCATTACTTTTGATCACCTGGACTGCACGAAACTTTTGAAAGACCTTTTGCGCATGCAAAACACAATTGAAGAAGTGAAATCTACGTATGCGACGATAGATCATTTGAAAGAATTAAAGTCTGAATTTCTTCAAATCAAGAACGACTCCCTACCACCTTCATCTGCGTTTAAGGTGAACACAAGGCGAGGTGCATGGTTGGACAGTGGACCTGTGGGACTTTCGCATATGCATAATTATGTCTTCTTTAAGTGAGTCATGCAATAATAACGAAAGTGATTCAAGTAAGAAATCACCACAATACAGGGAAATCAAGCGGGTAGAATGTAAACAAATCGAACGCGAATCTTGTGCGCAGCAACGGTCAACGGTAACCGGTATAGTGAGTGCAGAGATGACGTCATCGCCACCGCGCTGTAGCCCCTTATCGCAGGTAGCGAGTCAGCTGACTGCTAATGATATCGCCTGTGACGGGCAGCGAGATGCGCCATGCGCAAACGAAACAGTACAACAAAACGTAAACAATAACTGTGAGGGATGGCAACTAGCTTCATATCGGAAGAAAAAGTGTAATTATCGGTACTCGGGGAAGTCAGGCACAGCGCAAGACTTAGAATTTAATTTCAAAGCGGCTGATTGGAAAGTTCCAGTGTTTATCACAAATATACACAGTGACACGACTGAGGACGACATAATTAAATATATACGTAGTAAGACACAGGATACAGTGTCATTGGAAAAAGTATCTATGAAGAAAGAAAAGGGTCACAGTGCATACAAATTCTTTGTATCGGAATCGAAGTTGTCATTGTACCTGAATGAGACCATATGGCCTACAGGTGTCATATTTAGGCGCTTTATGAATTTTAAACGCAGAAATCCGAACAGACCATTATCTGCTTACGGCCGAACTAAATACAATAATGGATAGTGGCCCTTATCGAATAGCTACTTTCAACTGTAAAAGTGTAAAGCGCTCCATCGATGACGTCAGAGACCTGTGCCGTACGTGTGACGTGGTTTGTCTTCAAGAAACTTGGCTGATGCCACATGACATACCCTACATTAGCACTATCGACAGCGGGTTCGGATATACTGCGACTGTCTGCGACGTCTGCGGTTGATACGTCTGCGGGCATAGTGCGCGGGCGTCCCTACGGCGGCGTCGCATTGCTATGGCGATATAGTGCATTTCAACAGGTGTCGGTGTTACAGTGCGATAATCCCCGTATTTGTGCCGTTAAGATTATGACAAGTGATAGACCAGTGATCGTAATGAGTGTTTACCTGCCAACAAACTCTGTCGATAATTTGCAAGACTTTACTGATTGTTTGAGTAAGATGACCGCTATTATTGACGAATATGGAATCGAATCTGTACTTATGTTGGGTGACTTTAATGCGGACCCGGGTGAGTTGTTTTTCAGTGAACTTTTAAATATGTGTAACGACCAACAGTGGTCATGTGTAGACGTGGATATGCTCGGGTTGAGCTCTGGTACTTTTACGTTTATAAGTGATGTTCATGGGACTAGCAGTTGGCTGGATCACTGTATAACTACTCACTCGGCTAGGCAGGCTGTTTCAAGTGTAGAGGTCAAGTATGACACTCTGTGGTCTGATCATTTCCCGCTTATTGTCACGTGTAATTTAAAGTTACTGACTCCTAAGGTCGCGTCTGGAAATTCCTATGTAAATAAAGATGTAGTATGGGGTGTAAGAAGCGAGAAACACGTTGTAGTATATGCCAGGGAGTGTCATACGCGTCTCAAACTTATTGACTTTCCTTCTGTGTGTGAAGGCTGCGCTGATTGTTTCTGTGATAACCGTGACCACAGACATGTTCTGGATACACTTTACTCTGACATTGTGTCTGCCCTCCGTGATGCGGCAGTGGCGAGTCAGGGTAGCACGAGGAAGGGCTGGGGTGGACCACGCGTAGTGGGGTGGAATAAACATGTCAGCGGGGCTCATCGGATAGCCAGGTCTAAGTTTACGGAGTGGGTGTTGTGTGGTAAGCCTAAATCGGGATTTCTTTACAAAGAAATGTGTGACAGCAAAAGAGTGTTCAAGTCTCGATTAAAATGGTGTCAAAACCATCAGGACCAAATAGGAATGGACGCTTTAGCGGTAAAGCATAGTAAGGGGGATTTTCGCGGCTTTTGGCAGAGTACCAGGAATGTTCATTTACGACCTGGCCTTCCTGTGAGCATCGATGGTATGAATGACCCGAAGGAGATTGCGAATCTTTTCAAAAGTTATTTCTCTGTGAAGTCTCCGTTGGGTGCGACGACTGAGGTGCTCAATGCTGACATGAACAACCAAAAAGTAGGGACTACCTTCCTGTCAAAGGATATAACTAAAGCCATTAGGCTCATTTCAAGGGGGAAGTCACCAGGCCATGATGGACTCAGCATTGAGTATCTGCAGCACGCTGGGCCTCACATCGTGAGGGTCCTGGCTATGTTCTTCTCACTGTGCGTGAGTCATTCCTATTTGCCACCTGATTTTATGAAAACAGTGGTAGTGCCTGTAGTGAAGAATAAAACGGGTGATCTTACTGATAAGAGTAACTACAGACCTATTTCCCTTGCCACTGTTATTGCCAAGGTGTTTGATGGTGTGCTCAACGCACAGTTAATCAATTATGTCAAATTGCATGATAATCAGTTCGGGTTTCGTCCCCGGCTGTCCACCGAAAGTGCTATATTGTGTCTAAAGCATACCATCAAATACTACACTGATCGTAAGACGCCCGTGTATGCGTGCTTCCTTGACTTGTCCAAGGCCTTCGACCTTGTAACGTATGACCTGTTGTGGAGTAAGCTGAGGAGTATAGATCTGCCAATGGAACTTATTACCGTGTTTCAGTACTGGTATGCGCACCAGTGTAACAGTGTCAGGTGGGCGGGTGCAATGTCGGATCCATATCAGCTTGAATGTGGAGTCAGGCAGGGGGGCTTAACATCCCCTACATTGTTTAATTTGTATGTTAACGATTTGATCGTCGCACTCAGCAGTCATCATGTTGGATGTCATATTGATGATGTATGTGTCAACAACTTAAGTTATGCTGATGACATGGTGCTGTTGAGCCCGTCGATCTGCGGCCTGAGAAAGCTGGTGCAGGTATGTGAGGAATATGCCGGTGGTCACGGTTTGATTTACAATGTGAAGAAGAGTCAGTGTATGATCTTTGAGACCGCGAGGGCGAAATGTACTGGGATCGTTCCACCGGTTAGGCTCAGTGGTATTCCGCTGGAAAGGGTCTATCAATTTAAGTACTTGGGGCATGTTTTGACCGTTGACCTCAAGGATCATGCAGACATGGAACGGGAGCGGAGGGCGTTGTCTGTTAGAGCAAATATGATTGCCCGCAGATTTGCTCGGTGTTCAGGCGAGGTAAAGGCTACGCTCTTCAGATCGTACTGTACAGCTCTTTACTCGTGCAGCTTATGGGCACACTACACTGCGAGAACTTACAACGCCATCCGTATCCAGTATAATAACGCATTCAGGGCGTTGATGGGGCTGCCTCGATACTGCAGCGCCTCGGGTATGTTCGCAGACGCGCGCATCGACTGCTTTCACGCGACTATGCGTAAGCGCGCCGCCTCCTTGGTTCGCAGAATACGAGATAGCTCCAACACCGTGCTTGTGATGATTGGGGGAAGGACTGAATGTCCTTTCCTCCGGCATTGCTCCAACAGGCATGTCGTTGTACCAGTGCCGGAGAGGAGGTTGTAGTCTCACTTTGGTTTTTCTTTTGTTTATTTATTTTTATTTTATTGTATTAAGTACTAACATAGGCTAAGTTAATATTGTTACTAACACAGTGGACCTTTGTAGTCTGATTTATAAATAAATTATTATTATATTATTATACAACAATGCTTGAACAATGGGTTGATTTTAAGCCGAATACATCGCATTCTCAGATTTAGACAAGACCATTTTTTTACAAAAGTACATAGATTTAAATACTCGTTTGCGTCAAGCTTCTACATCAGCTTTCAATAAAGATTTTTTCAAACTTTTGAATAATGCTGTGTTTGGAAAAACAATAGAAAATAAACGCAAGCAAGTAAATGTAAAGTTAGTAACAAAGTGGGAAGATTCTAATAATAAAACAAATAAATATATAGGTGCTGAAAAACTTATTGTACAACCCAACCTGAAAAGTATTTCAATCTTTTCAGAAAACTTTGTGGCTGTTCAGTTAAGCCCTGAAAAATTAATTTTGGATAGACCCATTTACATTGGTTTTACTGTATTGGAGTATGCCAAACAACACTTATATAAATTTCACTATGGTCATATCAAAAACAGATATGGTACGAAAGCTAAACTATGTTACACTGACACTGATAGCCTACTTTACTTAGTAGAAACGGATAATTTTTATAAGGATATGGTTGATAATATATCGGTATTTGACACCAGTAATTTTGCTGAGGATAATCCATATGGAATACCTAAAATAAATGAAAAAATACCAGGCCTGTTTAAAGATGAACTCGGAGGCTCGGTAATTTCTGAATTCATTGGCTTAAGGGCTAAACTTTATTGTTTGAAAAGTGTAAAGACAACATTAAAGAAGGCAAAAGGTATAACGAAACCCGTAACAAATCAATTAAAGCTTTCTGATTATAATGCTGCTCTACACAATAACACAATTATCAAACGTAAAATGAATGTAATAAAATCAATTAAACATGTTCTCTATTCACAACAACTGAATAAAATTACATTAAATAGCAGTGACGACAAATACTTCCAAATCAAATTGAAACCTTACCATGGGGTCATTGTGATACAATTTCTTAAAATGTATTATTTAGCTATACTGTACTCGTATATTTATAAATACATCTACCAAAGTGTTAAATTATAGATGTGTATTCTCCTGTTTATAATAATAATAATAATATTCCACAACTATCACACAACGCCATCTAGTCCCAAGCTAAGCAGAGCTTGTGTTATGGGTACTAGACAACTGATAAACATACTTATATATTTCTAAATACATACATATTATAGATAAATTACACCCAGACACAGAACAAATGATCGTGCTCATCACACAAACATTTGTCCTGGGTGGGAATCGAACCCACGACCTCCGGCATAGCAGTTAGGGTCACTAACCACTAGACCAACAGGCCAGTCACGTCAGTCAGTTTATATTATTCGTCAAAGTAGAAATATGATTATGTTGAAATTGTGTCTATCTATAAACAAAATGTGTATGATTTTATTTAATAAAATAGTTTATTAAACGCATTTTTTGTTTTATTTATCCATAAGCTTCCAAAACCTTCAGGAAACAAGGTGTGATGTTGTGTTATGCTGTCCAAGCATTTCGTTAAAGTTGTAAAAATAGTATAGGTAATCTTCACCTCAAATATTGCTTCGATCAATAACTCTGATAAGAATTATAAATACTAGAGCCCGAATTGTTTTCTTATTAGATACAAACATGAAGTGGGTCAAGCAACAAGTATCATTGGATGTTAAAAATATTGATGTAAAGGAAAATTCACTACGCCCGAAACACAGCATACTTCTCCCAAATAATATTCGGTGCATAATATTATGTGGGCCCTCGAATTGTGGGAAAACGAATGTTATGATTAGTTTATTAATTCATACAAACGGATTAAAGTTTAACAATGTTTATCTGTATTCCAAGACCAGTTTTCAGCCGAAATACAGTTTTCTAAAACAAGTTTTGCAAAGAGTTCCAGATGTAAAACTTTTTGTTTTTAATTTTGATGACAATGTTATTCATCCTAACGATGCCTTGTTGAACTCTGTTATCATATTCGATGACGTAGTTTGTGAAAAACAAATAAACATACGGAATTATTTTACAATGGGTAGACATAGAGGTATAGATTGCTTTTATTTATCTCAGACTTATTCTAAAATACCAAAGCAGCTATTACGTGATGTTAACTTTTTGATAATTTTCAAGCAAGATGAAGTTAACATGAAACATATATACGATGAACATGTTAGTTCTGATATGGAGTGGTCTGAGTTTAAAGATATGTGTACTAAAGTCTGGATACATCCTTATGATTTTTTAACAATTAATAAGGATTGTGAGTTAAACAAAGGTAGATATAGACAGTCCTTTGACAACTTTATTTATTTTGATTAATGGTTATATAAATAATGAATAAAAACAAAAAAAATCATTTGAGTATAAATACTTCTGCGTACAAGTCGTATAATGGATCACAGCATTACAAATCAGTTAATACAGTCTGCGGACGCTATAAAGCAAAAGGTGAAACAAATGAAAGATCATGAATTTAATACCTACACTCATCTGAAGTATTTTTTTAAGCCTCTTGCTGACCCTCTGAATGCTATAGCGGCTAACAAGCAAATTTCTATAATAAAAAATGAAGATACTTATGTTGATCAAACTAAGAACACTGGTTTAGGTTCAAAAATGTTTTTGCATGATAAATCACTTGATATGTGCATACATGAATCATCTGAATCAGAAACATTTTATTCAGAAGACGAAGAAGATAACACATCTGAATCAGGAAAAGATAATAATGTGTCGCTGACAAAAGAAGATGTCTTTGAAATATACGATGATATGAATATACCATTTGGCGTACGTAGTGAAAATGATAAGCATATGATTGGAAATACAATAGTTAATTTCTCTACAGTTTCCAAGAACTCGGCTATAGTGTATTTCATTCGTGTAGCTTTATCAGTATAAAATAACACCTGGTCTAAAAGAATTATTGCTTCGCAAGAAGCCTGATTTAAGTTTGGTCAATTTAAAGGATAAATTAGTTTACAAAGAAATACTTATTACAAGTAATGCTCATAAAAGAGACTTTGATCCTGCAGGCGAAGTTAAAGGTGATAAGGGTTTAAAATATTCTCAAGTGATCAAACCGTTATTTCCCGAGTCTAGGAAACGCTTACAAGAACCTGCAGAAGTTAAATCTAAACTTAAACGAGGTGCCGGTCTGCCGTATCTTAAAAAGTACAAAAAAAACACCGAACTTGTTTATTGGGATGATCCTAATGAATTAGTGGACAGGCTTAAACTTTTGATCGCATCTAAAACTGCGGGTAATACCAATCTTGACAACGAAATCTTGTCAATTATTGAAGAGTTAAAAGAAGCGGGTATTATAAAAAAGCAAGGTTTTATCAAATCTTCAGTTAAAAAAAGGTTTAAATGTTAGTTGTCGTCTACATTAAACAACACTTTGACATTATCCGTCACCAGAGTTGAATGTGGATAAGATTTGAGAGAAAATAAAATGATAGTTTATAATTTAAAATCACCTGACAAAGTTAATAGTTTTACTCGTTCTCGTACCTTCAAAAGACGAAGACATATTACACAAACTTTAAAAAAAATAACTAAAGAAAATAAATTATTTCTTCGAGCTTTGGGATTTAAATTATGAGTATTCTTCAAGTGAATGATTTACCACAATTCGATAACTCTATAGTGAGTTATGAAATTCATACCTATAATCCATATAGCTGGTGCTTTTAATGAAAATGATGAAATACGTATACCCATAAATCAACAAGATTTGTACGTATTACCTTCGGCCAGCTACATTTACGTGGAAGGCCGAGCCACCACGGTTTCGAAAGATGGAGCAGGAAAACTAACAAGAAAGGTGGTTAATTTTACCAATAATCACATATCCTTTCTATTTCAAGACATTCGATATGAAATTAATGGTGTAGAGATAGATCGAATAAAAAATGCAGGTGTTTCTGCAACTCTAAAATCATATTTATGCATCACCGCTTGGCGGCTCAATAACAATATATTGGTAGTGCATTTTTATGCCGTTGTCTGCCCCTGAACCAATATATTGGTAGTAGTGCCGCGTCGCCATATAGTGCTTCTAACCTTTATTCCTCTGTGGTTAAGACCGGTTTCTCTTTTCTACTTGAACTATCGAGAATATCCGCCTTAAAAAATTGCAACACTGGCCGTCTTAGGTGTGTCTGTGGTTAAGAAATTAATTGTCAAAGTCAGTCCGACGACATTTTGACGATTTACGCTATGTCCTAATTAGCTGTCGCAATACGACACAACATCTGTTGTCCAACCGACCAACCAACGCAAAAAATTTAAACAAAGAGCTTTTAATGGATCTGTCCTAACTGGCAACTTGCACGGACGTGCAACATCGCATTTGTTGGTCGAACGCGTTGAATTTCAAACCTGTTCTATTTTGTCGTGTCGGTCGTGTCGTTCGCTTGGAAACCACGTGTTGTTTATTTAAAAAAATGAATAATTTCAATGATGCATTAATAACAGAAATACAAGGAAGACCAATATTGTGGAGTAAATGGAACAAAAACTACAAAAATCGTATTTTGGTTGACAAAGAGTGGTCAATAGTAGCAAATATTTTAAAAAAAGACAGTAAGTACCTACTTTATTGTTTATTATTTTAACCGTTTTTATGAGTTTACTATTTTTTGAGTAGATACGAACTTGGGTGATTTTAATTTATTGTACCTAGGTATTTAAATGACGTAATAGTAAAATTAAATACATCTTGTTGCAATGCGTATAACATTTTATTAGGTATATTTACATGTACATTATTAGTATATTAGGTACAGAAATATGCTGTCTGGCCTCCCTCCACTTATAATTAAAATCATATAAGTTTTTAAACTGACATGGTCACTGACACTACTATTAATATCGGGAACTCGAAACAACAATCAAACATGGTAAATATCCCGTTTATGATATTAATAGTAATTAAAATCATATTCGGTTATTTCTAAAATAAGTTGTAAATATTTCTCGTAGCCGCAGAGCATCAGTTGTGGATCTGTTTGTCCGTCTAGAGTTCAGAATACTATTCATTGTTGAGTAGTGAGTTGTTATGTCTGCATCGTTTGTTTTATATCCTTCAAAGTCAATGATAACGTTATGTAAAAGGCATATAGCTTTAACTATATGATTGGCATTATCGATACTGGTTTCTATATTTTTTTGAAGTATGCGAAATTTTGCTGAAATTATGCCAAATGCGCATTCTACAACCATTCTGGCACGAGACAGACGATAGTTATAATAAGATTTTTCATCTTCATTCTGAAGTTGTCTTCGTGGATATGGCTTCATCAAATATGATTTTAAAGGGAAGGCTTCATCACCTACAAACACAAAAGGTGCTTCGATATCAGAATTGGGCAAGTTTTTCGGAGCTGGTAGCTCATAAGTTCCATTTTCAATGTCATTATACAATTGTGTATTCCAGAAAACACCTCCGTCGCTATCTTTGCCATATGATCCAATATCCACCACTATAAATTTGTAATGAGCGTCTACTACAGCCATCAACACTATAGAATAGAAGGATTTGTAGTTAAAAAACATACTGCCCGAATTTTGAGGACATTTAACTCTAATATGTTTTCCATCAATTCCTCCAATACAATGTGGAAAGTCCCACTTTTTCCCAAAATCTTCTGCTATTTGACTCAATTCGTCTTTATTTGGCCGTTTCATATGTTTACATTGAAGTGTTTCCCAAATTGCAGCACAAACTTCGATGACAATTGTGGAAACGGCACTTTTTGATACTCTAAATGAAAAAGCGATTTGTCTAAAGGACGATCCTGTCGCTAAATACCTGAAAATAATATACTTAATTAATTTTATTTCAGAAGAAGAAATTAAAACTAAATGGCGCAATTTGAGAGACCAGTTCCAGAGAGAATTAAAAAAAGTGAAACATCCGCGATCTGGAGATCCTGGAAGCCCGACAAGTAGGTACGCCGGAAAATGGGTATACTTTCAGGCCCTCTCATTTTTAAGAGACACTATGATGCCTAGATATACAGACAGCAATTTTAATAACGAAAATATTGAAGTCGAACAAGAATCAGAATTAGAGCCTAGCAATCACAGCACTCAAGTCAGTCAAGACCTATTGACCAATGAAGATATAGGATTTCCTGTCAGTACTTCAGATACTCCAATGCCTAATTATCACAACGACCCATTTCAAAATGAGAGTGAATCACAGGCTTCTGAACAGGAACTTACTGAACAACTTCAGCACGAGACGCCTCGACATAACAATGCTGATAGAACAAGTTCTCGGGGAAAAAAAAGAAAGGCGTCGAAAATGACCGATTTTGAAACGCAAATGCTACAGTTAGAACAAAATAAATTAGCTGTACTAACTGCAAACGAAAAAAATGAGGATGATGATGCCGATGACGATTTGCATTTTGTAAAATCATTAGTTCCTTTCTTAAAAATGCTTAACCCTATAAAAAAGTCAGGAGCGAAATGCAAAGTCTGATCCATCGGGAGTTATTAGCTGATAACAACGCAGGAAATAATGCAGGAGCGTCCTCAAACTCCACTTATCTTTCTCTCTAACTCACTTATTTAAATAAAGGTACTTAAATATATTAAGAGTAGTTTTTTTTCTTACCTCAAAGTAACAATCAGCCTTTCTTCTACAGAAATGGGTTTTTTAAAATTAGTAATCTGGTGTGTACATTTTACTCTTATTGCTTCAAGAACATAATCAAATGTATCTGTCCTCATTCTAGTGTACTGGTAAAATAAATTATTGTTTTCTCGTAGTTGACAGTAGAGATGGTGAAATTCGCCAAATTTCATCCTATCTTTATATATCTGTTGTACTTGTTCACGTTTGTATTTTTGTTTCTTCGTTAATAAATATTTTAAATAACAGTTTTCACTTAAGTAAAGCACAGTGGCCTTTGACAACGCCATCTTGACGACTGACGTGACGACGACAGTTCAGTTTGGACACAATGGCATTGTCGTACGACCAACTAAGTTCCAATTAGGACGTAGCCTGACATAACAACAACAACAACACAACATTGTATTTTTGCTAAATTTTGCTATTTTTGTGATTATTTTTGAGTAAATTACGGATTTATTTGGTTAATTATAATATAGGTAACGTGTGTGCAACGGGGTTTTACCCAGAGGTAAGTATATTTCAAATTCTGTGTGATTTTCGGTGCCGTGTACTTGTGGCACGTGACCGTTGTCGGAATTATTTCGTAGTGTTTTGTTTTATATTGTGTGTTTGTTGTGTTTGTTTTATGTTTCGTAATATTTACGCATAAGTTCCTCTATGAATGTAGCTTTCAGATAGTAACTATATTTTTAAGTTTCGTGAAACTGTATAGTCGTAATAATTTTTTTAATTTTTTTTTAAAAATTAACCGTAAATAAATACAAGTAAAAAAAAAAAAAAAAAACATAAATAATATTAAATATAATATTATTATTATATGTATATCATAGTAAAATAATATTAAATAAATATTATTTTCCTATGAGGTGTGTTTGTATTTTTTTTTCGTATGAAAATAGAACCTTTCCACCAATAAAAGCCATAAAATATATATGGTATCGATTTACTTTTCGAAATAATAATTTTTAAAGTTCACAAAATGGTTTTTGTCAACCTTATTTGTTATGTATGTATTGTAGATGTGTAGCGTACCGCGGCTGCGACCCGGTAGTTTTAACTAATAAAGGTTAGTGTGTCATTGACTAGCGCGTTTGATGGTTGTCCGTCCTAACCCTACCTGCATATTTAACAGTGGCGACGAGGACGAATTTACGTGTGCAAAAATGTCTGCAATTGGCGTTTCTTTTGGAATACTAACCAACTTTGACCATTTATCACAAGACTGGACAAGTTACAAGTCTCGACTACAACAATGGTTCATTGCAAATGACATTACGGACGAATCAGACAAGTTGAAGGTCAAACGGAGGGCAATACTCATAAGCGCCCTCACCGGACCTACTTACATGCTAGCGAGGGATCTGGCGCTGCCTAAAAAGCTAGAAGAAACCAATCTAGAAGAAATTCTGAATCTTCTAGACCGACATTTTGTGCCGAAGCGGTTTGGATTTGCAGAAAAGTCGATTTTCTACGTGGCGGGGCAGCGAACAGATGAAAGTCACACTCAATGGGCGGCCAGAATTAGGGGATTGGCAGCACACTGCGGGTTTAAGAATTTGGAAGAAGCTCTTCTTGATAAGTTTATCATGGGCATGTTGCCAGGACCCGAGCGTGACAAGCTCTTTGCCCAGGATTAGCGGAGAGCGTGCGGTGTGCCCGGCGGGCCTCCCATGCGGCGCCAGGAGCACGTGGCGCGGGCGCAGTCACCGACGACGTCAACGAGGGATCCGTGTTTGCGGTCAAGGAAAAGTGCAGTGTGTGCGGTTATTCCAATCACAAATCCAATCAGTGCCGATTTAAAAACTATAAGTGCAAAAAGTGCAATAACAAGGGCCATCTAAGGCGGATGTGCTCAAGTGACGCGAAAGTGAAACACGTGGAGGAAGGCAAAGTGGATGATGAGGGCGACGACGGTAAACTGTGCTTAAATATACGCTGTGTTAATGGTCGACCCATGCTAGCACGTGTTAACGTCGGTGGACTAGGTTTGGAGTTTGAGATAGATAGTGGTTCCGCGGTTAGTATTATATCACATCAGATATACAACGAGCATTTCAACAAAGTACCGTTGTCAGTTACAGATAAAAAACTTTTCAGTTACACGGGGGAACAATTAGAAACAGTTGGTGTTATTAACTTAGAAATTGAATATTCCAACATGAAGCGTAAGCTGGACGTGTTTGTAGTACGTAACGGTGGTCCGCCATTATTGGGCCGAGATTTTATTAGCACGTTTGACTTAGAAATAGCTCCTACAGTCAAATCAATTAGCAAGTTGAATGACAAATCAATAGATGACTATTTAATTTCAAAATTTCCCACTGTGTTTTCAGGAAAATTAGGTAAATTTAATAAATACGCCGTGGAGTTACATTTAAAACCACACTCAAAACCAATTTGCCTTAAAAGACAAAATAGATATGAATTGGATCGCCTTATAACATTAGGAGTATTAGAACCGGTTCAGTACTCAGATTACGCGTCACCGATTGTACCCGCTTTAAAAAAAGACGGTGGAGTGAGAATTTGTGCGGATTTTTCCGTGACGATTAATAAACAGCTGATCGTCGATAAATATCCGTTGCCAACTGTAAATGATTTGTTTGCAAAGTTGCATGGCGGCGTACAATTCAGCAAATTAGACCTGTCCATGGCATATAACCAATTTTGTCTAAAAGAACAATCACAGAATATGACCTGTATTAACACACACCGCGGATTATTTAAATATACACGATTAGTATTTGGCTTGTCGAGCGCACCGGCAATTTTTCACCGAGCCATGGAGTGCATACTATCGGGTTTAGAAGGAGTAGTATTTTTTCTCGACGATATTTTAGTAACAGGTGTCGACACAAAGCAACACATGAGCAGGCTAGTCGCGGTACTAGATAGGCTGGCGGACACCGGTCTCACAATACAATCAAGCAAGTGTGAGTTTTTTAAAAATGAAGTAAACTATCCAGGCCATATTATAGATAAAAAGGGAATTAAAAAGTCACCCGACAAAGTGACAGCAGTTGCACAAGCACCTAGACCACACAACGTGCAACAATTGCAGTCATTTTTAGGGTTAACAAATTATTACCGCAATTTTGTGACAAAAGCATCAACTATACTGGCACCGTTATATAACTTGTTACACAAAACGACAAAATGGGAATGGTCACAAGAACACGAAAATGCATTTAAAAATATTAAACAACAGTTAGCATCGGATGAGGTGTTGGTACATTTTGACCCCGCGGCCAAGTTAATATTGACGGTAGATGCTTCCCCGTACGGGTTGGGCGCAGTTCTATCACAAGTAGGAAACGACAGATGCGAACGACCTACTAGCTATGCGTCTAGGACGTTAACAGCAGCCGAGAAAAACTACGCCCAAATACAAAAAGAGGCAACAGCTATAGTATTCGGAGTGAAGCGTTACCACCAGTATTTGTATGCTCGAGCGGTGCCTTTTACGTTGCGTACGGACCACAAGCCGTTGTTAAGCATCTTCGGACCACACCGCGGTATACCGGAGGTATCGGCTAACCGACTACAGCGGTATGCAATATTTTTATCTGCATACAATTACAATATCGAATATGTAAGCAGTAAAAATAACAGTGCCGATTATCTGTCCCGCGCGCCGATAGGATATGAGTCACCGTTAGCAAGCAACGTAGGGCCGGGCACCGGCAGCGGCGCGGGCGCAAGCGCGGGGGCGGGGCGAGAGCGAGACCAAGCGCGCACCATTGATGACCGTGCGACATATGTTTACTTCGTCATTGACGGAGGCCTGCCTGTTACGCTTAGTGATTTGCAATGCGAAACCCAACAAGACGCAACTTTGCAAAAAGTAAAAGGTTATGTTGAGTTAGGTTGGCCGAGAAAAGTATACGATGAAAAATTAAAGCCATACTTTTATTGTCGTAACCAAGTATCGATAGAAAACGGTTGCTTGATGCGCGGCCATAAAGTTATAATTCCAGAGAGGTTAAGAGTTAAAATATGTAACGAACTCCACAGTTCACACTTTGGAGTAGTAAAAATGAAGGCAGAGGCACGCAAGAGGTTGTGGTTCCCTGGCGTGGACGGAGCACTGGAACGGCTGGCCAGCGCGTGCGCAGTATGCAGCGCTCTGCGGCCCGCGCCGCCCCGCGCCCCGCTCACGCCCTGGCCACATCCTCCCCACGCCTTCTATAGAATTCATTTAGATTTCCTAGGGCCATTTAATAACCAAATGTTTCTAATTGCTGTTGATGCTTATAGTAAATGGGTTGAAGTGTTTATAATGAGTTCATCGTATGGCTCCAAAGCAGTGATTGAGAAACTTATTGACTTAATGTCACGATTCGGTATTCCACATAATATCGTAACGGATAACGGTACTTCGTTTGTTTCGCAAGAATTCAAAGATTTTTGTTCAAAGAATGGTATTACTCACATGCTTGCCCCGGTATATCATCCGTCAAGCAACGGACAAGCTGAAAGCTCCGTGAAAATTGTTAAAAGGGGTCTCAAATGTATAATTCTTAACAATAATGGGAAACCAGTAAAGGAACGTATTTCAAAGTTTTTGTTTGATTATCGAAACTCCAGACATAGTACACTACACATCAAGGCTACACATCAAGCTATACAAAACCAGTTAATCTTGGCCTCACTTTACTAGATCTTTTCGCACAATGAACGATCAGATTATACTGGTTTTGTATAGCTTGATGTGTAGCCGTGCGTACCACCGAGAAATCACCCGCAGAGCTTGTGTACGGGCGGTCGCTGCGCTCGCGGCTCGATTTAATGTCACCGACAGCGGCGTCGGCGTCGTCGGCCTCCTCTTCCACTTGCCTCACTCAAACCGTAGAACAAAACCAGTGCTTACAGCGTAAATACTATAAGGGAAAAACACGGAAACATTTCAAAGAGACAATAAGTGAATTGGTAATAGACGAACATAAAATCACAGACCCTCAACGAATCGCTGACTTGTTTAATGACTACTATGCAGATATGGTTAAGCCTCAGACTAGCACTGCGGTTAATAATAACCCAACATCATCTTCATGCACTTATAATTCACCGAAGTCGTTTTTTCTCAGTCCCACTAGTCCTTTGGAAATCGATATAATTATACAAAAATTAAATAACACTAAGAGCACTGGTTTTGATGACATATGTGTGTTGGTAATTAAATACGTATCTCACATCATTTCGCCTGTACTGAGCTATGTTGTTAACATGTGCTTTGAACAGGGAATCTTTCCATCAGTGTTAAAGCATACTATAACTAAGCCGCTCCATAAAAAGGATGTTAAGACTGATTTAAGAAATTACAGGCCTATAGCCTTAACTCCAACGTTTTCCAAAATCATTGAAAAAGCCATATGCAATAACTTGTACGACTACTTCGAAAAAAATAATATCTTTACACCGGATCAGAAAGGTTTTCGTAAAAATATGTCCATAAACTTAGCTATATATGATTTTTTAAGTTTAATATACCCTAGAGTTGACAAAAGACAGTCTGTCTATGCTCTGTACATGGATATGTCAAAGGCCTTTGACTATGTGGATCATAACATACTACTGAGTAAGCTGGAAACCTACGGTGTTAGGGGCAACACTTTAGAGTTGCTAAGATCTTACATCAGTAATAGAACTCAGACTATAAGTATTGATAAAATTTCTCCTAAGACGAAACATGTTATAAATTATAAGTCAAAGAGTAGAAAAATGAAATATGGAGTTCCACAAGGTAGTGTTTTGGGCCCACCACTTTTTATTATCTATATCAACGACCTGCCAAAATGTACAACAGATAGTATGGTGCTATTTGCTGATGATTGCACGGTAGTATATAGTGATGAAAATGTTATAAATAGTAGTTTTAATTCAATAATTCAATGGCTACAGAATAATAATTTATCAATTAATATTAATAAAACTAAACTAATGCAATTCAAACAAAAAACAAAGAATACTTTACATACTCGAATTGAATTTAAAGGTGAAAAAGTTGGATTGACTACTACAACAAAATTTCTTGGCTTACATATAGATGACAATTTGAAATGGCAAAGTCATATAGAATTTGTTTGTAAAAAAGTATCACAGTCATCTTATGCTTTATACATGCTAGCGAAAAAGGTTAATCTTAACACATTGCTCGTAGCTTATCATAGTAATGTTGCCTCTAGACTCAGATATGCCATAATATTTTGGGGGAATACTACCAACTGGGAAAAAGTTTTTAAATGTCAAAAGAGGTGCGTGCGAGCAATGTGCGGTCTCAAAAGAACAGACAGCTGCAAGGAATTCTTTAAAACATTAAAAATTCTTACATTCCCATCTTTATATATTTTTGAAATGGCCTTGTTTATTAGAAATCATCCATCACTGTTTACATTACAGCTGGGATCGCGAAATAGGAGTCATTTGTATAACAACGTTACCAGTCAATATAAAACTACCCTCTTTGGTAAAAGTGCGTTTGCTATGGCCACAAAAATTTACAATAAGATTCCTAACGATATAAAAGAATGTAGCAATACTCATGTATTCAAAAATAAATTGTTCAAATTTCTAATAGAAAAATGTTATTATTCTGTTGCTGACTTTTTATCGACTAGAACTTTTTAAATGTTTCATGTATGCTTGACTTGTTATTGTGTTTGTGTAATTGTGTCTGTCTGACATATAATATTTAATATGTAATGTAATTTATGTCTGTTGGGAATAATCACTCATGGTAACACAGACTGAATCTGAGTCCCTGTACATCCCTAGTATTTAGTAAGTAGTCTTTAACCTCACTACTGGGGTGTTGTCTCTGTCTGTTGGTTATGGTACGCTGAGAAAGTTTACAATTTGTTTTGTGCTCCTTTATAATTAATAATAAAGCTTCAAGATATATCGGCCACTGATTTCTTTTTAACCATAATAATCAACAGCAGAGCGTGGTTCCGAAAAATCAGAAGGAAGTGTTGGAGCGGACGTAATAGCAAAGATTTTCTACTTGGGTGGTTTGGGCTGTTTCAATCGTGTCGTGTGGCTGGCTATGCAATATGGCGGCCCGGGAAGAAAATATAAAATATCTTGTCGAACCATTCAGAGGGACGAATTATCTGTTGTGGAAACGTCGAGCAGAAGCTATTTTTGCTGCAAAAGACCTGGATCAGTTTCTAATAAAGGAGGAAACTGTGGATTCAAAATCGAAAAAGGCGTACGCATTGTTACTTAGTATGATTGATGATTCCATATTGATGGCGATGTCGGATGAAACTACGGCATATAAACTATGGGAGGCTTTAAAGGAAAAATATGGAAAATCAAGTGCTGTAAGCCAGATCCTAGTAAGAAAGAAACTCACGAACATAAAAAAACGCTGTGATAGCAGTATGCAGGAACATATAAATGAAATACTGGGATTGGTGAACGAATTGCGAGCTTCGGGAACAACTGTGAAAGACATGGATATTGTTATTTATATCTTAATGTCATTACCTCCGGAATACGATATAATAAAGGCAACAATAGAAAATCAGCCAGATACGACATTGACTTCAGATTTTGTTATACAAAGATTACTAAATGCAGAGGCATTAAAAAGTGACACAAGTGAAAAGAAGACAGAAGATGCAAAAACAAATGTAGCATTTCAGGCCGAAAAATACCAACATATTACGTGTCACAAGTGTAAGAAAAAGGGTCATGTTGCAAAGTATTGTCCAAGAAAATCAACATGTTATAACTGTGGACGTCCCGGCCACTTGAAAAGGGATTGTCGTACTAAGTCAAAGTCTAATAACAGTGAGTCTGCTGCGGTAACTTTTATGGTCAATCAAACAAGTGAATATTTTATGGTGGACTCTGGTGCATCCACGCACATGTGCAGCAAACAGGAATGGTTTAAGGACATGAGGCCTCACTGTGGTACTGTGACATGTGCATCTAAAGTTGAAGTTCTGGAAGTCAAAGGTATTGGAACAATTGTTGGAATGTTGAATGGTCGAAAGATAACCCTTGAAGATGTTTTGTATATTCCAGAGTTGAATGGTCAATTGATATCCGTGAAAAACATACAGAGAGCTGGTTACAGTGTTATCTTCACAAATAATGTTGCAATAGTTGAGATGAATAAAGAAAAATTTGTTATTGCCAGATTGAATGAAAAGGGTCAGTATTTAAGTCAGTTTGATCCTATTAGTACATCTGCTGTAACGCACTTTGTTGAGCAAGATGCAAAGTTATGGCACAGGCGTATGGGACATTCTAGCAACAATGTTATGAAAGAGTTGGGATTGCCAGTATCAGACTCTTTAAATTTTTGTGAAGAATGTGTGACTGCTAAACAAGCCAATGCGCCAATGGGCAAAGGTCCGAGAGAGAGGGAAGATAAACCCATGAGAATGATTCATACTGATATTTGTGGTCCGCTTGACTCACCGACCAGTGATAATGAGAGATACTTTGTTACCATAATAGATGATTGTTCAAGATTTTGTGAAGTACATCTATTGAAAAATAAAAGTGATATTATTGATATATTCAAGCAGTTTTTCAGGCAGAATCCAGAAGTATATAAAATTAGATGTGACAATGCCAAGGAATATGTATCAGGTGAGCTTGCACGCTATTGTAAATTGAAGAATATTTTGCTAGATCCTGCCCCACCATACACACCTCCCTTGAACGGTGTTGCGGAGAGAGCAAATAGGTATTTGTTGGAGAAGGCTCGAGCTCTCATCTTTGATGCAAACCTGCCCAAGAGTTTTTGGGGCTATGCGGTGCAGACTGCTGCTTATCTGAAGAACCGGATTCCGAATCATACAGTGGGTAAGACTCCTTTTGAACTTAAGTTTGGAAAGGCACCTGATTTGAATAACATCAAGGTTTTTGGATGTGATGCCTATATGAGAGTACCTGATAAACTTAGGAAGAAGCTGGATCCCAAATCTAGAAAGATGATTTTTGTAGGATACTCCGATATGGGCTATCGTTTGTTGGATCTGAAAACTAATCGTATAACTGTTTCACGTAATGTAATATTCAATGAAGAGAAGAGGATGAGTATTTCTGATTCTGTTGATAATATAATGAGAGAGAAGATTGTTCCTGAGTCTGATGTGTTTCCTGAGGCAGCTAAAGAACAAGGGATAGCTGATGGTGGTCAAGATGAATTCTTGGATTGTGCAGAAAATGAAGAGGAGGATAATAGGCCTAGACAATCTAAAAGAGAGACTAAGCTACCAGCTAGATTTAAGGATCATTATGTCTATGAAGTGACTGTAGAAAGTCTTGAATCCATCTCATATGAACAACTACAGGAATTGCCTGCAAATGAGCAAGTTTTATGGAAACAGGCCATGGATCAAGAGATTGAGTCCTTGAATAAGAATAAGGTGTGGGAGCTTGTTGAACTACCTGAAGGTGAAAGGTCAATGACCTGTAAATGGGTGTTATGTATAAAAAGGAATAATATTCATAAGGCTAGGTTAGTTGCTCGTGGTTTTGAGCAGAGATTAGGTGTAAACTATTTTGAAACCTATGCGCCAGTTATAGGCATGTCATATTTGAGATTAATGTTTGCTATTTTTCTTCAGAAAAATTTTAAAATGTATGTATTGGATGTTAAAACTGCCTTTTTAAATGGTCAGTTAGATGAAACAATTTTTATGGATCAACCTAAAGGTTATGATGATAAATCTGGCCGAGTATGTAAATTGCTTAAAAGTTTGTATGGACTTAAACAGGCGCCTAGACAGTGGTTTAAAAGATTCACAGATTTTATATTTAAATTGAATTTTCAGCAATTTGAATTTGAGTCATGTGTATTTGTAAAGAGGTCTAATAATTGTGAGATATATTTAGTTCTTTATGTGGACGATTTAATATTAGCAGGTTCAAATGAGGCTGAAGTTCAGATTGTAATTCAGTTACTTAGAAAAGAATTTGAAATGTCTAAAGCTGATATTGCTGATGAGTTCCTAGGTATAAATTTAGAATATGTTCATGATAAACTTTGTTTAAGTCAGAAGGCATATATTGATAAGGTATTAACTAGATTTAAAATGACAGAATGTAAGCCATGTGACACTCCTTTAGTTCCTAAGTCTACTGTATCAGATTTTGTTGATGGTGAAGAGTTTCATGGTCCTTACCGTGAACTAATAGGTGCATTGTTGTATTTGTCAATGACCACTCGACCTGATATCTTGTATTCTGTAAACTGTCTTAGCCAAGTTCAAGAGCGACCAACTGTTGCTGCTTGGGTTGGGCTAAAGAGAATCCTTCGCTATTTAAAGGGAACATCAGAGCTTAAATTAATATTTCAAAGATACATTACTGATGAAGTTAACTTAAATGTTTATGTAGATGCAGATTGGGGATCTGATGTAAAGGATAGAAAGTCTGTTTCTGGTTACATAATTTTCTTTAATGATTGTCCTGTAATTTGGTGTGTAAAGAAGCAAAGTTCTATTGCACTGTCCTCTACTGAGGCAGAGATTTTGTCATTAGCTAGGGCTGTTCAAGATTTAATTGTACTTTATAACATAACTAAAGAAGTTTTAAATTGTAAAACAATTCATATGTCTATCTTTGAGGATAATCAGTCTGCGATTAAGGCTATATTGAATGACAATAATTGTGCTAGACTGAAACATTTAGATATAAAACTAAAGTATGTAAGAGAGATAGTTAAGTTATATAAGATAAATATTTTGTATATTGCTACAGGGAACCAGCCCGCAGACTTGTTCACCAAGTGTTTACCAAAACCTCAGTTGGTTAGTTTAAGGTCTGGTTGTAAGTTAGCATGTAGTGATTAAGGGAGGGTGTTGGGAATAATCACTCATGGTAACACAGACTGAATCTGAGTCCCTGTACATCCCTAGTATTTAGTAAGTAGTCTTTAACCTCACTACTGGGGTGTTGTCTCTGTCTGTTGGTTATGGTACGCTGAGAAAGTTTACAATTTGTTTTGTGCTCCTTTATAATTAATAATAAAGCTTCAAGATATATCGGCCACTGATTTCTTTTTAACCATAATAATCAACAATGTCTAATCTTTGTAATTCAAGTATCTTATTTCTATTGTATTATTTTATCATTTGTATGCCCAAGTGGCTGATCATGGAATGGACATTATAAGCTTATAATTAATGTAATGAACACCTGCATGTAACCCATGTATCACAAATAAACAATTTGATTTGATTTGATTTGATTTAGAAAATGACGTTGTATGGATAACGAAAAATATAAATAATAAAAAGTTTAAATGGGTCGAAGCGATCATTAAAAGAAAAATTGGCAACGCAATGTACGAGGTTTATGTACCAGAAATGGATCGGCTGGTAAAACGACACTTGGACCAGATACGAGCACACGGCCAAACACAAATGTCAGATCGTGACACAAACTGGGATATAGATGTTATCCAGGATGTACAGCGTGATGTGGTAAACGCAGACCAGACACCACATGACGATGACCAACATCAAGGCAACCGTCCCAGTAGCAACACCAGCTCTGATCTCGAAGATATGGGGACGCCATCACCCGATCACATCACGATATCTCCGTCAGTATCCAGTACACCGGTCAGAGGAGAGGGAGAAGGTGAATGTGGGTATGAGCGAAATGTGATATTCGCTACGCCTGAGTCACATGGCTCACCCGATGCACAGACGCCCATACCAGCGATCAATCCACGTCGTCTCGCATTGTCACCTGATAACTTTACTCCATAATGTACTTCTAGGCTAATAGTTACTAAGATGATAAATAGTTTATAGTTAACGTAGTTCTAATTGTAGTTTCTAAGTAGTACTTTTTTTTTTTTTTTTTTTTTATCAGCCTATAATGTTCCCACTGCAGGGACTCAGGCCTCCTCTCTAGCAGAGGGATGGGCTATAATCCACCACGCGGGCCCAGTGCGGATTGGTAGATGTCGCATATCTTCGAATTAAGTAGTACTTATTCATTGTTAAATTGGGGTAGTTGCTTAATTAAAGGGAAGGGGATGTTGTGTATGTATTGTAGATGTGTAGCGTACCGCGGCTGCGACCCGGTAGTTTTAACTAATAAAGGTTAGTGTGTCATTGACTAGCGCGTTTGATGGTTGTCCGTCCTAACCCTACCTGCATATTTAACACTATTCAATGTTTATCAATTTATATAATAAATTTGCGACGAAATGTCAACAAACACTTAACACGAACCGAAAGGACCATTAATATGCTCTAACAAAAACATAACTTGAGATAATGCCGGCCGGCGACGCGTAAGCAAAAAATGTTTACATAAGTGCGGCCACCTGGCGCGCGGCGTGACGTAATCGGGTGAGCAGCGGAGGGTCGGGGAATTGCGATGTTCAAGAGCCGCCATGCGGATCAGGAACAAAACTAAGTCGCTCAAGTGGCCACGTTTGCACACACGTAAATATCTAGATAACATCGTAGAAAAAAGTTCAAAATTATTAACAACTTCAGATGATTATAAACCTTAACTCTTAAACATAACGTTTAATTATCATTGTAAAGTATATTTATTTAAGCCCTTTCATCGGAGAAAGATTAGAAGCAAAACATTTTAAATGTCGCTCCAAAATAAAAAGTCATCAGTACAAAAATATTCATTCTAAAATGAAACTTAATTTCTAAGCAATACGGTTAAAAGCATTTTGTGTACAATGTCGTGCTTATTCTATTGCGGAACTAGCGTTCCCTGTTCAAGAACATGATACAATAGTTGGTGCGTTGTAGCACTTGTAGCAAACATTGGTCAAACAATTATAATATTCGCTGATTTAATTATATTTACAGTTTAATTATGTTTAAATATTATGAAAAAGCACAAAATGATATTAAATTACCGAAAAAAAGATATTCCTTCCAAAACCTTGGTGTTACGGTGGTTATTTACGCAGTTTTTGAACGCATACTGCGGTATTTTGACGTCTTAGTGTTGGCTATGATTGGACCATACTAATTTGAAATAAGACCACAAATACGTTTGTGGTCTTATATTTCGGGCTGTTTTTGAAGCGCTTATCGGGAATCTAGTACATTATTGATCGAAGACATAAACATAATAATCTATCGTGGCTAATGATGCTGGAGCTATGGGGACTCCTCAAAAGAAGAATTTTGTTCGACCCATTCTCCCGGCCAAAGCCTTAATTTTTCTTTGGCCACTGTAAGATTCCTTAATGTGTTAAGCCCCTTCAAAGAAATTTTCAAGAGCAACGTTTTCGTCTAGGTATCTATTTGTAATTCACCACTCTAGAATAGCATTTTTTTTTTTTTTGCCTTTCATCTATGACTTTATCGTGTACTGTTTCTTTGACTTCCATTTTGTAAAATGTACCCAGATCGTAATCAATAGTATACTCTAACCATTGAATCATACAAATCTCATTTACATCACCAAACAGTCACCGCTCGGTCAATCTGACAATATCATTGCGAATCTAGTTTACCATTTTGTACTTTTCCATAAAAAATACAGATTGTTCTTATTATTTTAACAAACTTATTACCTATCTAGAATCTAACAAAGCCAAACGTAATTTTTAAGATAGATTAACATCACGCCTTGTAATCTCCGAAGGGTTTAACTTACCTAATTAAGCACATTGGTAATATTAAAAAATAAAAATACTCAATTAGTAAAACAACTTATTTAGTATTTTGCCATGTATTGCCACATCTAGTAAAAAAAAATTAAACCCACTTTTGGTTTGTCTCAGTGTTTGCTTGGCTGGTGATTAGCTACTACACATTTGTGTTGTTATTTTAATCGTTTATCCTCAAATTCGTTGTTTTTTTTTACTATAAACGTAAATTTCTGCGTTTTCATAAACATGTTTTTTTTTGTTTAATTTAAATTATCAGCAAGTGAATTATTGCTTACTCATGATGAGGAATTGATTTTTTTTTCCTTTTTTTACATGTTTTCGTATGAATCAACAAGTCTTTTGTATTGATTAAACATAAGAGTTATCTTCTTATCAATCCAATGCACAACCAAATAAAGGGAACTATCACTAACCCTCTACCTTGTCACACTAAAATTAAATTATAAACAATAATTATGATGTTTTTATTTATTACATCACATAAATTAATTTGTTTATCCACTTGATGCATTTAAGTAGTAAAAAAAAAGTTTAAAACTAAAACCCGACTACGAGTTTTAAACTTTTTTTTATTTAAACAATTTTGGTGTTAAATATTTTTTTTACTCTTGACTTTTTGTCCGCTAGAGGGCGTGATTTTAAATTTGAGCAATATTTTCGAAATGTACAAGTGAGGCCCTTTTAAATGATACCAAACACGGCGTGTTTATCTCCATTTTTATTTTTTAAGCCTAACTTTTTGACCGCTAGAGGGCGCCAAATCACTTTTTGTGACACGTCACGTAGCCTATGTTCAGCGAAAAATGAAGACGGTTCTAACGATACCTCATATGTCGAGTTCCGTTGTGTAGATTAGAAGCTATGAGGGAACAGATGAAGATACACACATACATACATACAAACATACATAGATACATAGCCTCCTTTGGCTTTGCCGTAGTCGGGTAAATTAAATTTTTTCATTACTACATCAAGTAATAATATTATTTAAAAAAAAATGTTTAGAAAGGAGACGGTAACCTTTTGTATGGAACTTCGGCAATAATCTGTGTCCTCTATGAATGTTGGGAAACTAATCTCTGTACAGAACAAAGTAACATTTTTCTCCATTTCACTGTTTGTGTGTTTAAAATTAAAACTGCTTGTCTTGACTGTTATAGGTTTTTAGGTTGTAAGAACTTTACAAAAAAAAAAAATCTCAATTATTTGATCAGAAGTACACTTTAGAAAAATAAAAATAAATGAGTAGATATTTCAAAGTGATAAAATCGTCACACTTGCTTATTAATAGTCGAAAAAGATTTTTATGAGAATCATACAAGTAATGAATATTACAAGCAATGAAGTACAAGTAACATCACCTCATCATCATCATCATCAGCCTATTGCAATCCACTGCTGGATATAGGCCTCTTTAATCTTACGCCACTCAACTCGATTTTCGGCAACTCTCATCCAGTTGTTACCAGCCACTCTGCGAAGATCATCGCTCCACCGAGCCTGCGGGCGTCCCACTTTACGCTTGCCGATTCGCGGTCTCCACTCAAGAACACGTCTACTCCAACGGTCATCGGTTCTGCGACCAATATGGCCGGCCCACTGCCACTTCAGCTTGCTTATTCTGTGAGCTATGTCGACAACTCTGGTCCTCTGTAGGATCACCTCATTCCGGATGCGATCCCTGAGAGAGACCCCTAGCATAGCTCGCTCCATAGCTCGCTGAGCGACTTTAAATTTATGGACCAAACGTATCGTCAGTGTCCACGTTTCAGCTCGTATGTCATAACAAGCAGGACGCACTGGTTGAAGACCTTAGTCTTTAGGCTCTGTGGAATGCGTGACGAGAATGCGTAACATCACCTATTTTTCACATTTAACGTCTAGATTATTTAATTTTATTTTTTGATGGTACACGATTCCAGATTGAATAGAATATTGCAATAATTGAAAAACGATTACTATTTGTACACAGGAAATAGGGCTTAAAATCACGAATAAATATTTTTACTCAATTTGTGGGTTTTTATGTATTATATACAAGTTCTTATGGCCGATAATAATATATGTGACGAAGGTAGCTCAACTATTTCGGGTTCATTGTTGTCAGAGTCCAAGTTCGGCATGGCGGAGGTACGAAATAATAGTCTCAACACTGGTTACAACCGCCTATTTATTTACTTCGATAACAAATTAACAAAATCTCAAACGATCAAGCCGATGGAAACGGATTAAAGTACGGAAACGCGGTAAGTTCGATACAGGCGGGCACAACGACTGTCACGCTCGTGTCTCACCAAAAAGTCCCGTCCCTCAAATCAAATGCGTCTAATGTCAACGTCAACCGACCACTGACCACTGACGTCTGACATATCACAACTGACATTTGACATATGACAACTGACAGCTGTCAAACCTGACCTGCCACGCTCTGTATCGACCTCACCCAAGCTCACTGCTTGACGTTTCCGAGTTTTCCGACAAACGATGATAGATGGCGTTATTCTAAATTGTCAACTCTAAATATTGTGCCTCGGTGTTGAATCTGCGACATATGTATCTCCCAATCTTTAAATTATTTAACTTAGAAAATTGTATTGTATTGTAAATTGTACTTGTATTTCACCTCCAAATTTTCAAACTTATCTATTAGACAAATTCTCAATCTTATCTATTTATATCGTATTAGAATTTTATTGTAGTTTCAAACTTCATACTACGTAACGTTTCATTATATTCACAATATTTATTTTGCGAGAACTTCATTTAATAGGTACTATTTACAAGACAAGGTTCAAAAATAACGTTAGATATTTGATTATCTTCAATCCCATAATCTCATTAATTGTTTTTTTTTTTTTTTTTTTTTTTATTATTGATAGGTTCGCGTTTGACCACTATCTCACCTGATGGAAAGTGATGATGCGGTCGACGATGGAGCACGCTTACCTAGAAGTAACCTATTCACTCTTGACTTAAAGACCCCTAGGTTATAGCTATCAGGAAATACAGTCTCTGGCAGGGAATTCCACTCCTTAGCTGTACGCACAATGAAAGTATTCCCAAACCGTTTAGTGCGTATGGGTGGGATGTCCACCATATAACGGTGGCGCATCGCCGTACGTCTTGTAGTCCGATGATGGAACGGGCTTGGCGGAATTAGATCGTGCAATTCCCTCACACACTCTCCGAAATGTAACCGATACAAAACCGAAAGGCTAGCTACTCGTCGCCGATATTCAAGGCTCTGGAGCTTTGACTTGACAAGCGCGTCATTGCCGATGAGCCTCTGGGCTCGTTTCTCAATTGACTCTAGCGCATCAAGCTGGTATTTAGCGGATCCATCCCAGAGATGAGAGCAGTACTCCACACACGATCGGACTTGCGCTTGATATAAGTTGAGCAGCTGTTTCGGTGTGAAATACTGTCTCACCTTTGCTAGGATTCCCAGCTTCTTGGCAGCCAGTTTAGCCTTAGCCTCGATGAACGGACCGAAATTGAGGGTTGACGTAAACGTAACGCCAAGAAGCTCAATGTGATCGGTTAACGGCACGGTCACACCACGGAAAGTAGGAGACTGTTGGAAATCGCTCCTTTTTGCGGAAAAGAGACACGCCTGGGTTTTAGCAGCATTGAACTTGACCAGGTTGGCGTCGCCCCATTCGGAGACAGCCTTCAAGGACAAGTTCAACCGCTCCACCATGGCCTCGCGTAGAGACTGGATCTGAGACCAACTAGCCCGCGCGTTGGACGTGTACCTCTCAGCAACAGTGCTGTCGTCTGCATACCCAAAGGTACTAGCAGACTATTAATATGCAGCAAGAATAAAGTTGCTGAGAGAACCGACCCCTGAGGCACCCCGGCATTGATAGCCAATTGGTCAGACGAGCAGCCATCAATGACCACTCGAATAGACCGATCCCTCAGGAAGTCTGCAATCCAAGCACAAAGTCCAGCAGGTAGACCGAAAGAAGGAAGCTTTGCAATAAGGCTTTCATGCCACACCCTGTCGAAAGCCTTTGAGATATCGAGGGAAACGGCAAGCGCTTCACCGTGTTTCTCAATGGCCTCACTCCAGATGTGAATGGCATACGCTAGAAGATCCCCAGTAGACCTGTTTTGGCGAAAGCCATACTGTCGGTCACTGAGGATATCATTGGCTTCTAGGTATGCCAGGAGCTTTCTATTCAGTACACGCTCCATAGTCTTACAGAGTACGGACGTGACTGAAATAGGCCTGTAGTTGGCCGGATCAGCACGACTGCCCTTTTTGGGCACGGGTTGCACGTTAGCCTGCTTCCAAGCTTTCGGTACTTTACCAGTCTCAAACGAGAGGCGAAACAGGCGCGTCAAGATCGGAGACAATTCAGGCGCACACGTCTTCAGTACAATTGCCGGTATTCCGTCAGGGCCACTAGCTTTGTTCACTTCAAGATTACGCAGCACCCTACAGACGTCCTTCTGATGAATGCGAATGTCCGACATACTCGTATCGCATCCAGCAGGAGAGGCCGAGGGGCTGGCGTCGCCGCTGTCAAGACGTGAAGATTCCGCAAAAAGAGTGGCAAATAAATTTGCCTTATCTTCAGAGGAGTGGGCCAGAGACCCGTCGGGTTTAAGCAGTGGTGGAAGTGAGGGACGACAGAAGTTCGATTCGACCGACTTAGCCAGGGACCAAAATGCTTTACTACCAGCAGGGTACGAAGCAAGTTTTGTCCCTATTCGGCTAACGTGGTCGAACCGAGCTTTCCGCAATACCTTCTTGCAGGACTTGGCAGCCCTATTAAAGGCTCTCTTCTTCTGACCTACGTTATTTGCCTTACAGATTCGAGCATCGGCCCATGCTAGGTACGCTTCATGCTTGAGCGCTTCAGCGCGATTACACTCGGCACCAAACCATGGTCGAGCCTCGCCGGACATTGTTAAGTCAGAGAACGGAATGTAGTACTCCATCCCCTGCCTCAAAACATCTGTCACAGCATCTGCGCACTCCGAAGGATCATCTGAAGAGAAGCAAGAAGACTGCCAAGGATAACATGCGAAGAAAGATCGCATCTCATCCCAATCTGCTGACTTGTATCGCCAAACCCGCCGAGTGCCTTTAAGGCTGGGATCGGGCGGGGAGTAGACAGATACAGATTTCACCAGACAGTGGTCGGAACTGCCTAAAGGTGAAGAAATCTCAACCGAGTAGCGGTCTGGATCTGTAGTCAGCAGAAGGTCCAAGCAATTGGCTGTGTGCGATTCAACATCAGGCACCCTCGTTGCTCCCTGGACCAGCTGGGTGAGATATAGCGCTAGCGCTAGCCTATGCGTCTCTCGTCCAGCATGATCTGTGCACTGGTATGGGAAGAGCCACTCCTGGTGGTGGGCATTAAAATCCCCCAGTAGCACAAACTGGGCAGAAGGGTACCTCTGCTGAGCCACATCCGCCGCCTCACTAAGGTACTGTGTAAGCCTGGTTGTCTCCTGATCACCGCTATGCGAGCGGTAGACATAGGCATAAATAATTTTATCTATGCCAGTGTCCACCAGAGCCCAAAGTGCAGAAAACCTTGAGTCTTCAAGGTTGCGGAGACGCCGATAACAGATGTCGTCCCGGGCGTACATGCATACACCCGCACGTAGTTTAAAATTGTGCTCCAGGGTAATCCCTGGATAAGAAAGGTACGACACGTCTGACTGACATCCGATCTGCGTCTCCGACAAAAACAAAAGAGCTGGTTTTTCAGTCTCGAGGTGGTGATGGACTGCGACGAGATTGGAGTGCAGACCTCGGATGTTACTGAGGTGCACTTTAAGAGAGAGGGAGTGCAGCCGCTGTTTAACTTTGCTCTTTTTTCGTTTTGCCATTTTATAAGGAGTGAAGGAAGGAGAGGAGAACGAAGTTAAATGAGGCTCCACGCTGCTAACCTTCAGACACGCACTGGAAGGATGGTATCGACTGGGGGACTAGTCTGGAGACTGCGGGGACGCCCGAGCCCCCCCGGAAAGTCCATCGGGCCCTCTCATCTGGTCGCCAACCAGCACGATGGTGCATTCCGGGATTTTTCGACAGTTGGAATTGAAGATGCAATACTTATTTTTCTTTAATTGAATTCTTAATTTCATTCAACTTGGGGGTACTAACCAAGACAGGGTAATGCTTTGCATTACGAAAAATCTATAAATATTTTCATGACAAGTTTTTGATGTCTGGTTTTTGATGTCATCAAAAACTTTTTGAAAGAAGCTTAACTTTGAATCAACAATTTCCTAAATAATTCTAGTTTTATTTTTACAGTTACTAGGATCTTAATATGCCTTAGGATCTTTTATTCCTACGTTTTTAAAGAATAAATAAATAAAAATAAAGCAAAGCCTCTAAAGGCCTTACCGACATTAGTTAATTCGTACTGCTGCTTGATTTAATCCATGGCCTGGCTTCCAAGTGGTTCCAGCAGCTTCTCAATCTCGCTGTCGGAGTACGTGCTGTCGACGTTCTGATCAGAGCCAAGTCGAGGCGGTAAGCTATTGGCGTCACAGCTTTCATCATCACACCAGCAGCAGCTCGAGCATTGACCATGAAAATAAACCAGGAAGACCATTAGAAATTATATCAGAGAGCCAGAGACTATCCCACTTCTGATGTGAGAAAGTATATGTAAATCTATATGTATATGTATTAGTATCCACCAATTAATAAACTGGGTGTCAAGATGATTACCCGTTATTTAATGTGTTTGAAAGTATCTCTAAAGAAGTGTGTAGGGAACAGGGTTGTTATGAAATAAAACCACAAAAGACAAGACCATTAATTGAATTTATTTTGGTCTTGTCAAACTCAAACTCGAAACTCTATTCCATTCACTAGGTCCCTAGGTCTTCGTGGAGAAGAATGGACAAGAAACTCCACGGGAACATCTTTTAAGGTATTATACAAGGACAACCAGATGTTGTCCTTGACTGTCTCAAGTTATAGCAATTTATCAGTGTACATAAACAATAAGCAATATAAACCACATGGTACATATTTCTAACACATAGTAATCAGGAATATTAATAGAATTCAGCTTTTACACATTTGGTATCTTCATAGCTAGGTCACAATATGTAAACTTAATTCTATCTATACAAAATTACACAATGATACACAAATGGAATACACAATATTCTACTTTGGGTCTGTTTTTAACCTCTAACAGTTGTAGCGTAACTAACCCCGAATTGCCGGTCCTTCTAATTTTATAACCGTCCAATCTTAAAAAGTAAATCAACGACTACCGCCATAATACACCAATGGCAAATGGTTATACATTACAGCTAAATAACTAATAACATAAATAATAATTAGCAAATCCTATGTAGTGAAACTATTTTAAAACGTCTTAAGTTAATTTAGCAATTTATTATGTTTTTATTTGTAATCTTTATGACTATCGGATAAAATATGAATATCAACCGACAGTTCAGAGAATTGATTGAAACTATTTAATTTATTAAAATTGGAAGATAAAATCTAGAAAACATTTTATGTATCGTTTAATAATAACTATATCATAATTATATTGGCAATTTATTAACATTTAACTTGACTTAACTATTCAAATACCACAATAGTAATTGTGGTTCGGAAACCAAGTCTTTTAAGCCACAATAAAAGCTACTTCTATAAAATACGTCGGGATATAAACTATCATAAGGATAATGTAAATTAGGTTTATTTGAAATTAGAATCTTTGTTTTTAAGATATTAACGTTGATTATTAAATCAACAATAATGAGAACAGTATTTCGTAATAACATTGATAGTATTTTGATGAGGAACTGTTAAATGTAGTGTATCACATGTAAACAAGGTTATAAATTATCATAGGGATGATTTTATTTGTGTTCAATTAAAGAAACAGTGTAATAAACAAACTGAAATTATTGGAATAATCTATCACACGCATCCACTTCTAAAGCTTATAGCGTAGAGGTTAGCCTAGACGTTATACGTAAAACTGCCGGGTGGAGTACAAATTCTACTTTATTTGCTATATATTATAATAGAATAATATCAGACGATATGTCTGCTCAAGCTGATTTTGTCACAAGTGTGTTAAATGGATAAAGATAGATATTTTATTATATCATACTATTGTTATCATTGAAAAGCTATTTAATTATGTGATTGACTTAAATATAGTTAAGAAATATAGTGAATATTTATTTTTTCCTTCACTGAAATGCCTTTATACAAAGTAACTATGTAATTGGTTATATTTCACAAATTAATACTATCTCTCAACATCTACATGTGTGTTAATGCTTATATCGAGAACGAAGCTTGAGAGTAATTGATGATTAAACGAACTTACCTGTACGTGAAGTTCAATCACAATTACTCGAAGAGCTTCGTTCGAAGATATTAGCATCCCTTCCTCCCAGTTATGAGTATTTCTCAAAATAAGTGTACATCTGTTGAAAAAAAAGTGTGCCTCGAAATAATAACAAAGTTTCAATGTTTTTATTTAACCATACATACAAAAAATAACATATTTGTGAAGAAAAACTATTAAACTTTAAAGTTGTGAAGAATAAATGGTAAAACCAAAGTATTCAATCAATTTTAGAAAGCTTTTTTAAAAAGGTGTTTTTTGCGTTTCATACAAAAATCAAATTGCCACCCTACGACTTCATACATGTAACACTTCATAAAATTCGATAATACAGACCTTGATTAAATGTAGTTTCTTTATTAAAGTGATTTTCTATGGGGTTTCATAGTAAAATATAAAAAAAAATGCGAAAAACAAAATTAGTCGTGCCCATTTACTTTTTAGTAACTTACTCTTTAGTTACGTTTAATTTCTACTTCCATGTAATTTCTGAACGCATCCGTTACCTTTTAACACGGGCAACACTAGCATCATTCTGATTGGCTGTAGGTCTGACGTCTCCGCCATAACTTTTAATGTGAAAATCAGTTTTGAACGTGTTGTCCAAGGGAGATTACTTTTTCGTAATAAGAAATACTTTTTCACTTTTTCACATTAAGATAAGTCTTGATTTATATATGTTATAGTAATACGTGTCGTACGAACATTTAAGCGTATTATATTATTTGCAGTTTCAGGTTTTATCAAACCATCGACTTATTATGATCTTAATTTGTACAATTTTCGTTGCTTTTTCGTAACGTTTTTTATGAGTTTCGTTACGTTATGAAAAAGTATAGTGTAAAGCTGAGTGTATACAGTTCTTAAAACTTTGCCAATATTAAAACCTTAGTGAACATTCACTGGCAAATAGTTCTTTACGAATTTTAAAGTCTAATAAGCTTTATTTAATAGGTTGGTTTATAGCCTTATGTTTACTATTTAGTAACATCTAGAACTATTTCATAACAATATTTCGTAACAACTTTTTCGTTACGGACACTTTTTTTGAGAAATACTCTTTAAATGCTAAATCCCTAGTTGTGAAATATAATAATAGCTCAGCAATCCTCCAAACTAAATGAGCTGGCTAGGTGACATTGTCAGGAACAAAGTTTTGAATCTACCTTACATTAGATTTTTTTTTTTAATTTTTTCTCCTAAATTCAATGCGAAATGGCGAGTCTGTAGGTGAAACTACATGTGTTAATGCTAATATCTTCGAACGAAGCTCTTCGAGTAATTGTGATTGAACTTCACGTACAGGTAAGTTCGTTTAATCATCAATTAAACAGCTCAACTGCGCTGAGCATGCCCATAACGAAAGGGTAACCAACTCAGCATATGCTGGGTGTAAAACACTCAGCGCTGGTTTTCAGTAGGCCCCCCGCAGTGACACACGGATGAGGGTAGTAGGTAGTAAATAAATAATTTTATTCTATTAAATGGGCATTTCTAAGTGTGTAGTAAATAAATAATATAAAATAAATATTTTCTCACAGAGGATAACATAGTATATTAGTAGTAATAGAACACGAAGATACCTGCTAAATAAATAAGTACTTATCCGAAAACGAAGCACAGTTTATTCATTATTGGCATGACGCACTTCGGGCCGGCCGATGCAGCATCGACCTAAGCATTTTTAAATTGCAATACCACAATCACATTTCAGTGAGAGTGCGACTACTGCCTAGTTAATATATTATTATTTTATTGAGCTAAAAAAAAAAACGAAACAAATGATTCCGAGAAAGTGTATAGTGCCGGTAGACTAATCATTGAGTTCAAAAACAAAATTAGGTTTTACAATGGAACTTGGAATTACGATGGAAGTCGGAGCAAAAGGATGATTGTACAAATGGGACAAGCCCGCCACACTATTCCCAAACCACTGTAACTCCTGTTAGCCAGAATCAACAGTGGTGACCACAAGAAAAGCGCCGAGACAATGAAGCTCGACGAAGTCCCAGAGCAATGATTTATCTGTCTTGGATCCCGCAACGAATTTAATCAGAAAAGAATAGCGGAGGAGTAGGAAAAAACATAGTTTCCACTTCCCTCCATATCAGCAGGAGACAGAACGATGATTGTACAAATGTGTGTGTGTGTATTTATGTGTGATTGTACACACACATGGATTCTGGCGATCGCAGACAACGGATTTACCACCGCCGCCACGCATCTACCCACATTACCTAATTGCCGGTAAGTTTCTATGAAATAAATTCGAAATACAAGTTAAAAAAATCACATAATATACTTAATTTTAAAATTTGGTGATTTTGTGTTATGGTGATAAATAATTCAAAATAAAAATGTAAAATATTGTGAGCAAGAAAGTCACCGGAACGTTGCGGTCTCTCTATCGATTGAGAAATATTCTCCCAGCGCACATGAAGGCAATGCTTGCACAGTCCCTAATCTTCCCCATTATTGACTATGGTGATATGTGCTACTATGACCTGAATGCAGATCTCCTCAATAAACTTGACCGACTTCTTAATAACTGTATTCGATTCGTTTTCAATCTTCGCAAGTATGATCATGTGTCAGAGCATCGATCGCTTCTGAAATGGTTACCTATACGGCAGTGCAGAGCGTTGAGAGCTTTGACAACCCTGTTTTCTCTTCTTCACAAGCCCACTTCCCCTTCTTATCTGACTTCTCTTTGTCAATATTTATGCACTGCGCACAGCTGCAAGACTCTTCGTTCCGCCAATAATCGCCTTCTACGTTGTCCTTCTCATCGCTCTGGCTTTATAAAGTCTTCCTTCTTTGTCTAGGCGGTATTCCTTTGGAATGACCTCCCTCAGAATATTAGGATGGTAAACAGTCGGTTCATTTTCAAAATAAAAGCTCGTGAACACATTCACAAGAAGTTGGCAGATTCGTCTCAAAATTAAGTTGTTATAGTTTTCCTTGTCTTTCAAAACTTTATATATTTTATGTATGTATTTATTCTTATAATTTAGTTATATACCTTTTCTATTATGTTTTTCATTTCTGTTTTGCACCTACTATGTATTGTCTCTGCATCACCCTAGAAATACTAGGTAGACTGGTAGAAAATGCCCAAGGCATTAATTCCGCCTTTGTACGATTTTGTTGTGCATAAAGTTTTAATAAATAAATAAATAAATAAATAAAAATAGTAAATAATAGCTAGATAATAATTAGATTGTTAAATTAGATAAACGATTTGTCAATATTTATATGTCGCAGAGTCGACACCGAGGCACAATATTCAGAGTTGACAATTTAGAATAACGCCATCTGTCATCGTTTGTCGGAAACGTCAAGCAGTAAGCTTGGGTGAGGTCGATACAGAGCGTGGCAGGTCTGGTTTGACAGCTGTCAGTTGTCATATGTCAAATGTCAGTTGTGATATGTCAGACGTCAGTGGTCAGTGGTCGGTTGACGTTGACATGAGACGCATTTGATTTGAGGGACGGGACTTTTTGGTGAGACACGAACGCGAACGGTCGTTCTGCCCGCCTGTATCGAACTGACCGCGTTTCTGTACTTTAATCCATTTCCATCGGCTTGATCGTTTGAGATTTTGTTAATTTGTTATCGGAAGTAAATAAATAGGCGGTTGTAATCAGTGTTGAGACTATTATTTCGTACCTCCGCCATGCCGAACTTGGACTCTGACAACGATGAACCCGAAATAGTTGAGCTACCTTCGTCATCAGAAGTGGGATGTAACTTTAACGCCTACATAGTGTAAGTGACAGTACTAGGCCGGAAAAGTGTAAAGACAATGCGCGTGCGTCTGAAAGTGACATAGAAACGGAAATGTGGTGTTTTCTGTTCGAGCAAATAAACAAAAACTTTATGACTATTGTGCAAGCAATGAAATCACCTTTTGCGGGTACGGATATTCGCCTACCGCATTTTGACCCTGAAAAACGGAATATTGTCCCGCGGGCTTGGTTGGCAACAGCCGACATGTGTGTTATCGATCTGAATAGTCAAGGTGCATCGTTGATGATTGGTTTGAACCACGCACATCCGCACATGGGAGAAACGGGACGGACGGGAGTCACACATTCACTGTAGGTGCGTCGTAAGTCGGCACCTCCGTCGCTGGTCGTCCTCCGCTGGGCCTCCTCCGGGTAACCGTTGGTCTCACCTGGTGGGGATGGACCGCCGGGGTGCTGTGAAGACAGCAGCGCCGTGAAACCGGCGCTGTGGCGTGCCTACAGGGGAAGCAGCGAATTCCACGAGACTCATGGGAGAAGTTTCGTCATGGCGGTCGTCCATATCTTGTCCTGGGATGAAATGGAGCGATTTTAAGGAGCTGTTTATAGTCTGGAGTGCCCCGTATGGTGATGACGATCGCGAAGACCCTGATGCGACATCAGAACCGGGATTCACTCGAGCTGAAGAAAATACGAAGAATGGCACGATGACGTCACGGTGCGCTGAGAATTTACTTCGGCAGCGGCGCCGGCGCGGCGGCGCGGCGGCGTGACGTGGCTTGGCGGCGCGTGGTTGGCAGCGCGGCGGCGCGGCAGGCTGACCAAGCAGTGCCTGCAGCCTGCAGCAGAGGCAAATAGCGAGCGACGTGTTGAAGTTTGCTATGTGAGCAATCCTAGCAGTGTGCCGATGAATATCTGGTGAGTCGTACCCATTTTATTATGTTTCTGGAGCCGAATACTCTCTGATCAAAAATGTTTCGTTACAGTTCAGTGGCAAGCGTGTAAATAACATTGTAAATTGACCCGGGATAGGTCATGATAGTTTGTACTTCACAATTATTTACTGAGGTTATGATTATCGATTTACTATTAGAGATTTTATTTCATGTTGTACCGGATAGTTGTTTTGATCTTGAGCGTTGAGATTTTACAACAAGGATTTAATGTTAGTTAGACGTGTGATAGTGTTGTTTTTGTGTCGTGAAAAGGTTGATAGGTTATGTGATGTTTCAAATAAGCTCAAGAATGCTTCTAATATTCAAATTGATTTCAATACAGTTGATACAGATGTTCCGTTAGAATTTCGTTCCCAATTAATTAATCTATTGACAGCATATTCATCTTTGTTTACTAGTGATTTCTAGATCCCATATTACAACAAGACTAGTTGAATACTAAGTGGTCAACTTAACATTTAAAGTACCTAGCATAGTAAGAGTTTTCTTATAACCTGTAACGTTACAGGAAAAATAAAGTAACATGTTGAACAACCCTACTTTAAAAATTATTTTGATAAAGGCTCGAAATGATTATCTTGATGGTGTTGTGCATGTAACCGGATGGAGGTTACATGTGGAGGTGACCGGATAGAGGTTGCCTGTTGTGTATGTAACCGGATGGAGGTTACATGTGGAGGTGACCGGATAGAGGTTGCCTGTTGTGTATGTAACCGGATGGAGGTTACATGTGGAGGTGACCGGATAGAGGTTGCCTGTTGTGTATGTAACCGGATGGAGGTTACATGTGAAGGTGACCGGATAGAGGTTGCCTGTTGTGTATGTAACCGGATGGAGGTTACGTGTTGATGACCGGATGGAGGTCGATTGCTTTGATGCTTATAACCGGATGGAGGTTATAAGTGTGATGATGAAGACCGGATGGAGGTCGATTGTTTTGATGCTTATGGCCGGATGGAGGCTATAAGTGTGATGATGAAGACCGGATAGAGGTCAGAGTATGAGCACTGCAATATTTTAAGGAGTTTCCTATTATTTGAATGAGTATGGGTGTTGTTCGACATGTCAGCTTTGGGAGAAAGAGTTTGTTTTGATTTCATTAGAACCGGTAATAATTTTGACCAGAATACCTTTTATTCCCTACCCACTTGGGCCAGGAATGGCCGAACGACTGGTATTGGGCAGACTTCTGTAAGGTCAACTGTACAAATTTTGACTTCTGTTGAGACCGATGGAATTGTTTTAGAAATTCTATTTCACGTTTTACCCGACAATTATTTGCGATTAGTTTCGGTTCATAATGTCATCAAATGAGATACGATTTGAGAAAATACGGTCAATTGAGACATGCGACTGAATTGCTGACTGTAAATTTGACTTTGACACGATAGACACTGACAAATCGAGATCGGGTGATGATGAAGGGGTCAGACCTTAAGTGAGAGGTAAAAGATGCAAATGTAGTATGCAAGTGGTTCAGATTGCATACATTGCAATGCTGTTCGTTGCTGCACGCGTGTAAGTGTTTATTTGAGGGCTGTGACCAACGTCCAGCATGGCAATGTAGCTAAAGGTGCTAAATAAAGGCAATGTGTTGAGTTGAGTTGATGTTGGGTACCGGATGGAGGTCCCATGGTTGCCGGATGGTGGCAATGAGATGTGTTGAGGTTGGGTACCGAATGGAGGTCCCATGGTTGCCTGTTGGAAGCTGTGTGTGTTGTATGTGACGAAGCTGGGTACCGAGCAGAGCATTGCATACTGGATTTGATCGGATACTAGATTTGGTCGAAAGTTAATGATTCTTGAAAAATGTTGATTTCAATGTTGAGATTTTCTTTATGAGATTTGATGAGAATATGGATCAGAACAAAATTTTGTTTTGAATTGTGTGTGTGTGTGTGTGTTAATACTCCGACGTCTTGGTCAGGGAGACCGAGTAAGGGACGATTTACTTTCCGTGACTTCTTGTTACAGATACCTCACACGAGGACGTGTGAAATGTCAAGATGGCCGTGTCGCAGAGTCAACACCGAGGCACAATATTCAGAGTTGACAATTTAGAATAACGCCATCTGTCATCGTTTGTCGGAAACGTCAAGCAGTAAGCTTGGGTGAGGTCGATACAGAGCGTGACAGGTCTGGTTTGACAGCTGTCAGTTGTCATATGTCAAATGTCAGTTGTCATATGTCAAATGTCAGTTGTGATATGTCAGACGTCAGTGGTCAGTGGTCGGTTGACGTTGACATTAGACGCATTTGATTTGAGGGACGGGACTTTTTGGTGAGACACGAACGCGAACGGTCGTTCTGCCCGCCTGTATCGAACTGACCGCGTTTCTGTACTTTAATCCATTTCCATCGGCTTGATCGTTTGAGATTTTGTTAATTTGTTATCGGAAGTAAATAAATAGGCGGTTGTAATCAGTGTTGAGACTATTATTTCGTACCTCCGCCATGCCGAACTTGGACTCTGACAACGATGAACCCGAAATAGTTGAGCTACCTTCGTCATATATTATTAATTTCAATTTGTGAACGAATTATAAATTAGGGAAGGAGCTCGTGGCGTAATAATAACTGCCACTCGGGTCAATCTTTAGGTTAAGCGTCGCTTGCCTAGGTTGGTCTGTGGATGGGTGACCGCCCATTTCATACCGAGTTTTCTCCGTGCCTCGGAAAGCACGTTAAGCTGTTGGTCCCGGCTGTCATATATAGATCTTTGGCAGTCGTTACAGGTAGTCAGTGACCTGGAAATCTGACAACCAGTCTTACCAAAGGGTATCGTATTACCCAGTATAAACTGGGTTGTGGAGGTCAGATAGGCAGTCGCTCCATGTAAAATACTGGTATTCAGCTGCATCCGGTTAGACTGGAAGCCGACCCCAACATAGTTGGGAAAAGGCTAGGCAGATGATGTGAACGAATTATAAATGTCTTAAGCCTTAAGGGTCGGCTCTGGAAATCGAAGGTTGGGAATGTCATAGAAATAGATAGAAAACGATGCTCCACAACCTTGAAATAAATCACACAGCTAGCCAATGAATGTAACTTGTTAGTGAAACTTTTGAATTTAAGATAATGCTTATGGATAAGTGTAAAAAAAAATCAGAAAATCACTAAAACGAGTAAATCGCACTCCCGTATTGTAACAACTGAGTCGTAATTATTGAGAATTTTTAAATGAAATTTATTAAATAATAAAGTTAAAAGTATAAAAAAGTCACTGAAAGCTTCATTTTTTAATAAACATACTCTCATTTTGTGTAAAAAAATCTCAAACTTGCCCATGTTTTTCGCTCAAAATCTTCATACAAATTACTATGAAGCGGAGCGCTTTCTTAGCAAGCTTCGACGGACCCACTCGTGGCTCAGTCTGCCACGCGCCTCCAACGTGAGAGCACGTCGATTTGCGCCGCATCGGCAGATCGCAGTCGAACCGTGTACGTACACAAAATCAGTGCACAGTGGTCTCGCGACAAACTTTTGTGATACAGGCTACCAAAATAGTTTTGAAATTGAGTAAGTATACTTTTTATATTATTGTGAATTTTCATTATATTACTCGTAAATTAGATTAGTAGGCAATGTACTGGTAGGTATGTGTTTCTTATTGTGTATTTGTTTTTTTTTTTTTTTTTTTTTTCCTTGCGAATCATGCAATCAGCCCTTCTGGCTATGAGCAGATGAGTTAATGGATCGATTAACTGGTGAGTCATTCCTCATTAGGAATGACTGCTACTTGATATGGCAGCTTAAACACAACTGCCCAGTTCTAATACCCTACTGCGTTTCAGCCGATTAAGGCTATTTGGTATGGTAAGCAGTGTAGCTATCTGGTTGGGGTGGTTTTGCAGTCTTGTTCTGTATTTTTTTGCACATGCTTTTATTTCCTCGTTAACTGTTGGCATGTTTAAGTGTTCATGGACCTCTGAATTTCTCAAGAACCAGGGAGCATTGCTTATTTGTTTTAAGATTAGGTTTTGGGTTCTTTGAATCTTGTTTATGTTGGAGATGCAGGCAGAACCCCAGAGTTGTATCCCGTAGGTCCAGACTGGTTTTATGACGGACTTATAAATCAGGAGTTTGTTATCAGTTGACAATCTGGAATTTCTTCCTAGCAGCCAGTACAGCCCTCTATATTTAGAGTTGATTGCGTTACGCTTGGACTCTATGTGTTTGTTCCATGTAAGTCGGCGGTCCAAGTGTAAGCCTAGGTATTTTACCGAGTCATTGTGAGGTAGCTGTCTTCCATCCAGATACACGGGGGGACAGGTTTCTTTTCTCAAAGTAAAGGTAACTTGGACTGATTTGTTTGCACTAGCTTTAATTCTCCATTTGTTTAGCCACTTGCTGATTTCACTGAGACTGCTTTGTAGTTTAGTTGAGGCCTCTACTGGGTTTGTGCTTGTAGCCAAAACAGCTGTGTCATCTGCGTAGGTAGCAATGGTAACTCCTGGTGATTGCGGTAGGTCAGCAGTAAAGATGGTGTATAGGACAGGACCAAGAACTGAGCCCTGTGGAACACCAGCCTGAGTGTCATAGAAACCTGACACACAGTCTCCCTCTTTCACTTGGAAGATCCTGTCACAGATGTAAGATTCCAGGATTGGATAGAAGATGTGGGGTAATAGCTTCTTCACTTTGCACATGAGACCCTTGTGCCACACCCGGTCAAAAGCCTGTTGGACATCGAGGAACGCCGAGGAGCAATATTCCTTTCGCTCAAGGCAGTCGCTAATGGTTCGGCATATTCTGTGTATCTGCTCCGTAGTAGCGTGTTGTGGTCTAAACCCAAACTGGTGGTCTGGTATCACAGGGTTTTCGTTGATGAAGTGTAAGAGTCTTTGCAATAAAACCCTTTCGAACAGCTTAGATATGATTGGGAGCAAGCTTATTGGCCTGTATGAGGACACCTCATGGGCTGGTTTTCCGACCTTATGTATCATAATGATCTGCGCCACCTTCCACACTGCAGGGAAATACCCAACTCTAATAATGCAGTTGAACAGGGTTGTTAAGAACATTATTGCCTTCCAAGGAAGCTCTGTCAGGACTTTTTTATCTATCAGATCAAAACCCGGGGCCTTTTTGTTCTCTAGCTGTTGAATATTCCTTACTATCTCTTTTGGAGTCACCACTTTTAAAGGTAATTCTAGTTGGAAGTCTTGTTGAAGGATTTCATTAATATCTGCTTCGTCTATGTCTGGGTGGGCTTCATTGGGGACAAATACTTTCGAGAGATGTTCTGCAAATGCTTTGGCTTTTTCTTGTTTAGATTTAGCCCATCTATTTCCTTCTAGGCGCAGAGGTGGTTTTTGGTTTATTGGTTGGTTTGTATTTTTGCAAGCTTTCCAGAGTGAGTAGTCCGTTATGTTAGTAGCAGTTAACGATAACAGATTTGCTTCAATAGTCGCATTTTCAGTTTCCTTGATGGTCTGTTTCAGAGATTTGCTGTAATTATTGAATGCTCTTTTGTCATCGGGATGCCGGCTAGTGTGCCACACTCTGCGTAACCTTCTCTTCTCCAGGATAATATCCCTGATTTCTCGTGGGACACTATTCTGGCGAGGATTTTTGTTACTAGGCTCTGAAGTGCTTATCCAGCATGCGTCTTGCACCACTCTTGTAAAATTTATGGTAGCGTTATCAATTTCATCTTTTGTTTTTAGGGATATCTTAAGATGTAGACTATCGTCGACGATGGCGCGAAAGTTGTTCCAGTTTGTCCGCCGATTGTAAAGTCTTGCGTTTTTTTGACTCTCTAGGATACTTGTGCTGATAGTAAGTATGACAGGGATATGATTAGACGATCCATCCAGGCAGCCAACGATTTGGTAGAAGAGTCGTGATAGTCCCTTCATAATGAAAAAATCGAGAACATCTGGCAACTTAGAGGTGTCGGTTGGCCAGTGAGTAGGTTCTGATGTTGCTATTGCAGTTAGGTTATTCTTGTCAATGCACTTTTTAAGTTCTCTACCCCTGGTCGAGATGAGTCTCGAACCCCATAGGTTGTGTTTGGCGTTCCAATCTCCCCCAGCTATAAAACGGGAGCCTAATGTTTTAATGAATATGTCAAATTGCTCCTCTTTTATCTTGTGCTTAGGAGGGCAGTAGACAGATGTGACATTGAAGTCTCCATTTTTACCTTGTATCGTCACCGTTGTAGCTTGGATGTGTTCGGTTTTGAACTGGGGCATTACATGATGATCAATGGAGGATCTAATTAGAACAGCAGTACCACCATGAGCAGTTCCGTCTGGGTGATTAGTTGTGTATATGCTGTAGTTTCTAATCTGTATTTGGCTCGTGTCAGTAAAATGTGTTTCAGATATAAGAAGAATGTCGATATTGTGCATCTTTAACAATATTTCTACTTCACCTTTGTTGGGAGATAGTCCATTTGTATTCCAAGTGGCTATTTTTGTTGAGTTGCTCATTTTGATAGTTTACTGACTAGTGTTGATAAGAGTCCCATCATGGTGCTCATTTGTTGTAAGATTAAATTGTTCTGATTGTTTCATGAATATTTCTTCCATTCTATTAAATGACTGTTGTAGGTGTTTTTCTTGTTCAGACTGTTGCACTGTTGTTGTGTGACTTAGGCTCTTCTTTACGATTTCACTGTATTTCTCTCCCATTTCGATGTTATTGTTAGTGAGATGAGTAGTTTGTTCAATCTGTTGAATATCTTTGGAAGTAGTGTTGAGGGTCAATGATGGTTTTATTCTTGATAAATTAGATTTCTGCATTTTTCTAGCTGCTATCTCTTTATATACCTCACATCCTTTATAATTTGAGGGGTGTGGGCCTAAGCATAGAGCACATGTCGCTGGTGTTGCACGATCTACTTTCGGGCATTCTTTTGTTTTGTGTGATTCTGCACATTTAAGACACCGGAATGGTCTCATGCAGTAGTTTTTTGAGTGTCCGTACAGCTGGCACCTCTGGCACTGTACTATGGTATTCCTTTTTTTAGGATCTTCTATGGTTACTAGTTGATGAAAGATGACAGTGACTTGCTTTGCTGCCTTGTTATTAGTTGCTGGTTTCAGATTGACAAAAAATGTTGAGGTTGGTTTTTTGTCAGGTCCATATCTAGCATGAATATTTGGGGGCATGAGGAACAGGGTGTAAAGCTCCTCATCCCCCGTTGAAAAGGGAGGATCCTCCGACCGGACGGGTGTTGTGTCCGGCGGGCTAACTGCCCGACAGTTGTAAGTCGGGAACTCCTATATAGGCTTATGTCGCGGATAATGTTGATAGCGCGATGTAGGAACTTCTGTCGATCGTTTGTTAGTACGCAGGTGTTGCGATAGATGTCGCTAGTCGCCACATCACTCCCCTCCGAGACCGGAGGTCGAAAGCAGGTTAAGTCTTGGCGCTTGTCAGCCAGTGGATGGTTCCAGTGAGTCGGAACCGGATGCCGCATAGTTCACGGTGAGTCGGAACTGTCTGCGGTGGATGCCCCAGTGAGTCGGGGTGATGCTGCATATTAGCTCCAGTGAGTCGGAGTGATGCAGTGCTTGCCGTAGATGCCCCAGTGAGTCGGGGTGATGCTGCGAATGCTCCAGTGAGTCGGAGTGTGCAGTGCTGCGTAGTGGCTGGCTGCTGCGTCGACCAGGAGAGAAGGACGTCTCTGCTTGCTGACCGGCCGAAGTGCAGTGTGCTGTGCCAAGTTCGCTGATGAGGCTGGGGGTGATGACCAGGAATGCGCTTCCGCTGCATGCTGGTGGTCAGGATACCCCATGAAGCCGTGGCTGCTGGCTGATGGTATGACTCGCTGCTCGAAGGCGAAGGGGAAGTGATGACGACGTCTGAAGTAGTTGCACGAAGGCTGCGCTGACGTTCATGCTCGGGGTCACCAGTTTGGGAGGTATGAGGAACAGGGTGTAAAGCTCCTCATCCCCCGTTGAAAAGGGAGGATCCTCCGACCGGACGGGTGTTGTGTCCGGCGGGCTAACTGCCCGACAGTTGTAAGTCGGGAACTCCTATATAGGCTTATGTCGCGGATAATGTTGATAGCGCGATGTAGGAACTTCTGTCGATCGTTTGTTAGTACGCAGGTGTTGCGATAGATGTCGCTAGTCGCCACAAATAATTTCACCGCTAACTTGGTTCCCTGTTTCCTCAAAAGCTTTTACAATTTCATCATGTGGAGTTGTGTGGTGTAAATTTTTAATTACAAGTCTATAGCACCTTTCCTCTTTTCTGTTGAAGGTGTGCCCTATGAGTCCATTATCTCTGACGACTGATACAATTTTTTTGTATGTATCAACAGTCTCAGTTGTGATCCGTATTTGATTTTTGTTGATAATCTTAAAGTTAAAAGTAGCTGCTGCTTCTACTGTGCCTAGGAGTTCTGTGAGTTTATTTACATCCTCTATTCCATAAAGGATTATTGGAGGTGGATTGCTAGCCTTCTTTTCTTTGGGTTGGTTTGGCTCCTGTTCATTATGATTTATAGGCAATCCGCTAAATCTGTTTGATGTTGGAACAGTTTCTGGAGACTTTGAGATCTTCCTCTTTTTGTACCTGTTGACTGGTACTCTTTGCCAGTTGGGAGGATTAGTGTCTTTTATGTCAGTGTGAGAAAATTCCTTTGGCGGTTCCTTGTTGATCACCTGTGAAGCATTTCCGACTGATACACTTCTAGGTCTTTGCGTGAAGAGGCTTGGGTGAAAAGCTTGCTGCACGTATTTTTTGCCAACAGTGGGTGTTTGTGCTGCAGTGTGTTTGGTAGAATTATTTGGTCTTGTCTCGCTAACTTCGTCGTCACTTAGTAGGATTGTGCCCCCCCCAGAATACGTGGGGCAGCCTGAGTTGATTGTGTATTTGTGTTTTTTTTTTGTGCGTCTGATTTGACATTACATTTCATAACATAACATAACATCACGCCTGTAATCCCCGAAGGGTTAGGCAGAGGTGTACCTAATAGTACACCCACATTTCGCCAGTTATGTTTTTTAAGTCCCATGTAATAGCGGGCGAGCCTATTGCCATCTACCAGGCACAAATCCAGACTCCGTGGCTGTTACTGATAAATTCCATAAGGAAAAGTCAATAACACTTTGCCCGACCCGGGAATCGAACCCAGGACCTCGTGCTCAGCAGTCGCGCTTGCGACCACTAGACCAACGAGGCAGTCATTACATTTCGTTTCGTATTAATAAAAAATAAAACAAATTATTCTTATGTTCACGACGAAAAATATCTCAGAAACTATTTATCTCCGCAGCTCGAAACTTTACAAGAAGACTTTCATCAGGCCAGAAAAATTACTGATTCAGCTGAGCTGGAAATAAAGTACCTATAGTTGCCAAAATGAGTACTGAAGTACAGCGGTAAATTCGCCTGTAGAAAAAGCATATATTGGACAAAAAAACGCAAACGGTAGGTACATACGTAAACTTTTTTGGCGAGTGTAGTTAGCAGTAGGTAGTTGGTAGTTAGATCGACTATCGAAATCGATGTGACTTTTGAAAGTATACAATGCTAGAACGCGGGGCCGAGCCGGGTCGTAGGCAGTACTAGTAATAAAAATTATTATGATCATACGAGTATCATGTTTTTTTTTTTTTGTTTCAGTGTGGTTCTTGGCGCAATTGAAAATGTTGATCCTTGTGGTCAAGAAGTAAGTATACTTTAGAAAGACATGGTAGAATACTAGTACAAGTACAGAAGCGGCACTTCGCGCAACAATTAATAGGAATAGCGACTCTCGCTACTAAGCAACAAAGTGTAATTCAGTCAGCTCTCATAAGCGCTCAGTGCCTACCGCGATATTCACCTAAACGTTGCCGCTCTCTTCTAACGCGTAACTCTGTCGCTGTCTGGCGCGGAGTGACGCGCTAGCTGTGGCGCTAGGGTTGTTAGACTAATCTTTAGACTACCTAGACATCTTTTTCTATGACATTCCTCATTAACTTACAATTAATAATATTTTTACATTTTGCATTAATTATAAAGTTCGTAGAACAAAAACATCAAAAATTCTGGTTATTTACATTTTCATTATACGAATTCTTAATTATCTCCTAAACGCGTGGACCGATTTACATGATTCAAACGGATAGAATGGTTTTATACCTAGACTTTTCATTTGACAAAAAGTCGTTAAGATATCTCAACAAACAAAAAATCTCATTTTCAAGTTGCTCTCGTAATTATCCAACAAAAACTGGCCAAGTGCAAGTCGGACTCGCACATGAAGGGTTTCGTACCAAAACGGTATGCTATAATTTATACAATTTCTTCTACGGGCCAATGAAACTTGACCTCTGGATTGTATAGGCGCTCATACGATTCAGGGACCAAATTATATTGGTTAACTGCTGTTTCCATTTGTTGTTTCCATCCAAGTTCAAAATGATTTTCCTCAAAAGTCCTTATAAAGTTCTACTTTTCAGATTTTTTTCATATTTTCTAAACTTATGGTTCAAAAGTTAGAGAACCCCTATTCATTTTTAAATACCTTTCCAACAATATATCACACATTAGGGTTGAAATTAAAAAAAAAATCACTTCCCACTTTACATATAGGGGGGCTACCCAAATAAAACATTATTTTCCAATTTTTATTTTACCACTTTGTCGGCGTGATTGATACACATATTGGTACCAAATTTCAGCTTTCTAGTGCTAATGGTCACAGAGATTAAGCGAGGACGGACGGACGGACGGACGGACGGACGGACGGACGGACGGACGGACAGACAGACATGGCGAAACTATAAGGGTTCCTTGTTGACTACGGAACCCTAAAAAGATACCTACTATGGCGCACAGATATAAGCCGCGCGCGGTGCGTTTGTATGTATGAAGCTCAGAATACAGAAAGAACCAGAAGCAGCGTTCAACTGTCATTGCAAGTCGCACGCTGAATCCAAATACAAAACAAGCGTCCCCCGCCCGCCTCACTTCCCACCCGCGTAATGTGGCAAGCTCAGACATTATTTGCCCGTTTTTGGGGTAACCGTTGAGTGTATTGGAGATATGATATTATTAAATCAAAATTGTCCTTTTCTAAGTAATAATATGTACTTGAAAATCTTAAGAAATAGAGAAGATCTAAATAAAAAACGGTTTAGATAATTTACTTTTAACATAATTTAATACATGTGTGTGAGAGAGGAAGGGGGGGGTGGCTTCCTCTCTCACACACACCACAAATGTAAAGTTACGAAACCATAATAGACTAACATAGCACCTATTATGAATGTTATGCAATTCTAACAATACCCATAGATACGGGCAATAAACTTTCTTTTGTAAAGTCGGTTAAAATACTTTTTTAAAGAAGGTATTATTATACTACACCAAATAAAAGCCATCAGTAGGTAATAATAAAAAGAAGGGAAAATCAAAACTAGTATATTGGCAACACTAACAAAATGGATGCATTATTATCTATGACAATTACAAACTGAACAATTTATTCAATAATAAAATAAGGAGATTAGTGAATGCGCTACTTAAATGTGAAATGAGATCCCATCCTGTTTATTATTTAGCCGCGCTGCATTTTTACAGGTGGGAACGACACAAGACGGCATAATTTAATTTAATTGGATACCGGTAAAACACATTACGCGCTACGACGTTCAAAGAGTAACTGAGCGGCTGCGAGTCAAACTACTCTATTTAAGAGTAGTTTTTGTCGCTTCAGTAATAGGCGCGCTTACGGCTTCTGGTTCTTTCTGTATTCTGAGGTATGAAGATACCGTACTTCCCTCTTTTTAGAGTTCCGTAGTCAACTAGGAACCCTTATAGTTTCGCCATGTGTGTCTGTCTGTCCGTCCTCGCTTAATCTCGGTGACCGTTAGCACTAGAAAGCTGAATTTTGGTATTAATATGTGTATCAATCACGCCGACAAAGCGGTAAAATAAAAATTGAAAAAAAATGTTTTATTAGGATAGCCCCCCTATATGTAAAGTGGGAAGTGTTTTTTTTAAATTACAACCCTAACGTGCGATATATTGTTGGAAAGGTATTTAAAAATGAATAGGGGTATACCAAAATCATTTTTTGATAATGTCAATAATTTCGGAAATAATCGCTCCAAAAGTAAAAAACAATGTGTGTCCCCCCTCTTACTTTTGAACTATAAGTTAAGAAAATATGAAAAAAAAACTGAAAAGTAGAACTTTATAAGGACTTTCTAGGAAAATAATTTTGAACTTGGATGGAAACAACAGTTTTTGTACAAAAAAAAATCAGCTTCCGAAGTCGGTGACATTTGTTACTTTGTTTGAATTCATTTTTTTGTCACCGACTTCAGAAGCTGATTTTTCTAGTGAAGTTTATTTTTCACTTTTTGGTGTTTTTGAAGTCGGTTGTTTTTTTTTGCAAAAAAGTTTTTATATTTTTTCATTTTTAGTTTTAATATCCTGTAGAAATATTTACCATACATTCAACATTCGACTAAGAAACCTAACATTCGACAAAAAAACACGAAACACGTAATACGTGCCTATGAAATTTGAAGGTTGCCCTCGAGTTCTCTGGGATTCCATCACCAGGTCCTGGTTTCCATATCATAGTACGACTCTTAAAATATCTCCTTCAAAATAAAAAAAAGAATCATCAAAATTGGTTCATAAACGACGAAGTTATTCGCGAACACACATTAACGAAAAATGTTCATAAATTAAGAAAAATGTTCATAAAATGAAAAGTCCTGGGCCAAACTATCTAAAATTTTTATGGCACCAACTATTCTGCATCAAACAAAAAAAGAATCACCTGAATCGGATCATTAATCTCGGCGTAATCGGTGTACATACCTACATAGAAAAAAAAAAAAAAAAAAAACATACCAATCGAATTGAGAACCTCCTCCTTTTGGGAAGTCGGTTAAAAAAAGACAAAAAGTTGCACAAAATAATTTCTGGACTAAGTTTGTAGTATAATCGTATATGCAAGCATTTTTTTAACTTCGTTTACATATTTTACGGACGGACGGACGGACGGGAAACTACGGAACCCTACACTGAGCGTGGCCCGACACGCTCTTGGCCGGTTTTTTTTATACTATGGTTAAACGTATCAAATTTTATTTGTGAATAACAGTGTAGGCATTTATCGCTGTAGCCCTGTAGGTCCGGCCGAGTGGAGGAGCCCTGGACATGGTGTGTGTGTGTGCTTGTCTGTCTTCATTTTATTTCATTATCTGATATGTTATATATGACGCGGCGGGAAACCCTCTGGAGGGACGCTGTTCCTGGGCTCCGCCATATTGTCGTCGCCTTAGATTCCTTTTCGTGGCTGATAGGTAAATGGGTAGTTGAAATCACACACATTACTTGACTCAAACACCAAACGTTTATTTACATTGCTCCATTTACAGGCACTTATAAACTTTGCGGTTTGAATCGCCCATTCGAATACATGGTTGGTCTTTTAGGAGAAGAATAGGCAAAGAAACTCCTTAAACACTGTTTTAAATCATGTTACAATTATCATTTGCACTAATAACATTAATCACATCAAAAACCACTTTCATTTACTTGAATTGCAATTATTCGCTAAGCGCGACTTAGCTTGTTCTAGCGTCTCAACCTTTCGTCGCATGCGTCTGTAGTCCCCAGCGGAAGTACCACAAAACCAGTATAGTAATTAATGACCTAATTAGTTAAAACTAACAATCATTACTAAAATACTTCACAATTGATTCTATTAATTATTTAACAATAAAACAATACCATTATTAATGCAATGGCGTTAATGTCTAGTTAATAGGTTCATTTCTTTACAACAAAATGTTACAAAGCATTTCCGGTTGATTTAGGATTTAAAACAGACAATGGGTTTTCTATTATTGAATTGCTCTACAAAATGATCTTATGACTTTTTAAGTTTATAATTACTTAAAGAAACTGATTTAGTTGTAGTTTCAGATTATAAATTGAGTTATTGACCATTAAAATCGTATTCGCCGCCATCATCACAACATTGTGCGATGACGTCTCATAGACAGCCTCATTCCAAGTGTGGCAATCATTAAAATCCCAATATTCATAAAACATTAGCTTATCTTAATTTTAACTATAGTTCTAGTTAGAGACTTCTGTTTAATAAATTACTATTCGAGTTGTGGAACATTTAATTACATTCCATCTATTTAAGTGGTGGTTTTAGCAGAAAAGTCAATAGATGGCACTGTCGCACTATTGACCTTTGTAATAATTGTGCCAGCATCTCACGAGATGGCAGGTTCATCAATTTAAGCTGGTTATCAATGAGATTGAATAATTATCTTAGCCGAAAGACATTCTTGCGGCGACACGGCCATTCTGATCGGCGGTGCGCGCTCTGCACCTGACGTTGCCGTCCGCTCGTCCATCCGTTGTCGTATGTGTAGTCTCGTGGTTGTTATCTGAAATAGTGGAGATAATATTTTGTCGGCAGATTATTGTTGCTTTTATTATCCTACAATGTTCATTGAATAGTAGGATTTGGTAACAAAAAGATTCATTCAATATAGAAACCTTGTCATAGATCTGACATTCAATGCTTTTTTTTTATCACCTTGCTAGGCATCATGCACAGATACAGACATATAGCTGTTTGCAATTTTTATTTGAGTTTATGGATGCTTAATAAGCAATTGTTGCCTGAATGATTCAATTACATTAATTGAATTGATTGATATTGTTTGATCAGCTACTAGCTGAATAGAATATTGTTGGCAAACTTATTCAACAACATTAATTGAATTGAGTTTGTTGATATTGTTTGATCAGCTACTAGCTGAATAGAATATTGTTGGCGATATTATTCAACAACATTGATAGAATTGAGTTTATTGATATTGTTTAATCAGCTACTAGCTGCATAGAATATTGTTGGCAAAATTATTCAACAACATTAATTGAATTGAGTTTGTTGATATTGTTTGATCAGCTACTAGCTTGTCGGCGCACATTAAGATGCCAATGTCAAGAGTGACAGCTTGTCACTGTCACTCTAGCGGAGCGTCGAAATTAAGTATATTATTAAAAAAATGAAGAACAAGCGAAGTTATGGGCATGACGAGCTACCGCCTATACTTATAAAAGCATGCGCTGAAGAATTGACGTTACCGCTGACTTTTTTAACAAATCAGTCTTTAGATGAAGGCTCAGTCCCTGACCTTATGAAAGTATCTATAGTGAAACCAATTTTCAAAAAGGGAGATCAGACTGATGCAAGTAATTATCGACCGATAGCATTGCTACCAACTTTCTCAAAAATATTGGAGACTGCGATGTCAAAACGACTTTATTCTTATTGTGAAAGATACAAAATCTTCAATGAGAGCCAGAATGGGTTCCGAAAAAATAGATCCACGACATTAGCCGCATTTAAGTATATCCAGGAAGCATTAAATATAATAAATAATAAAAATTACGCAGTAGGGATTTTACTGGATATGAGCAAAGCTTACGACAGAGTCTCATACGAAATTTTACTTAATAAACTATATGCAATAGGTGTTAGAGGAACAGCACACAAGTGGTTCTGCTCGTACCTAGATAATAGGGAACAATACGTAGAGGTAGAACATAGCGATCCTCACACTGGCCAAATAACACGCGTAAGATCTAGCAAAGCAAAAATAATAATGTCGATTCCACAAGGCAGCGTGTTAGGATGCTTATTATTTTTAGTTTATATTAATGACCTCCCTAAAGAAATTGACGCTCAAAGTATTTTATTTGCTGACGATATCTCTATAATTTTCCCTTATACTGACCAAGAAAACCTAAACTTAAGTTTAGACGATAAGCTATCCAAAATAATAGCATGGTTAAAACATCATAACTTAGAATTAAATTTTGACAAAACAAAACTAATGCAATACAGACCATACCAAAAACGCAAACTGGACATAAACTACTCATATAACAACATAAAGCTGCAATGTATTAACGAGTTTAAACTGTTAGGTTTGACCATAGATACCAATATTAACTGGCAAGCCCATATGGACACATTGGCAAATAAACTAGCCAGCTTTACTTATGCCTTGGCAGAGCTTAAAAGAGCTACCGATTTTAAAACTGCTCTCACAGCATACTATGCTTACGCATACTCCTGGTTAAGCTATGGAATCGTGTTGTGGGGAAATGGCGTAGACATAGAAAGAATTTTTATTCTACAAAAGAAATGTTTGCGAATTCTAGCCAATATAGATAGCACAGAAAGCTGTAGGGATTTCTTTGTAGAATACAAGATCCTTACACTAACTGGTATCTACATTTTGGAAGTTGGTAAATTTGTAAGAAAACACCAGGCACTGTTTCCACTCACTAAGGACCTTCGCCCACAGCAACGCAGTGTTAGACGTCAAAACAAAAATGAATTAGCCTTACCAAGCTCAAAACTAACTATGTTTCATTCAGGACCTTTAGCCATGTGCGTTAAAATATATAATAAACTTCCAAATTCAATTAAGGACTTAGAGTTCGAAAATAAATTTAAAAACAGTCTCCAAAAATTCCTTAAATTAAAATCTTATTACACTCTAAAGGAATTCTTTGACGATAAGTAAATTTTGACACCCATTTGACATTCATACCTGTACATTACACACAACACCTAAAATGTTGACTATTCTATGCCATGTTATTTTTATCTTGATTATTAGTATTTTCGCTATTTGTATTAATTTAATTTTATCTTATTCTAATTTTATGAATGGACATATTGACCAATTAATTGTATTCTTATTATTCATGACAGTTACCTAATTGAATAACTTATGATGGACATATTATTATGATGAGCATGTTAAAATTGTTATATTATTCGTTCAAGCACAGTGATTTGTTTATAATGTGACACTGTGGCACTTTAAATTATGGATTATGTATTGCTGTGCCCTAGCAGGGTTCATGTATGAAACCTATATACCTGTAACAACCTGTAAACTACATGAATGCAATAAATGATGATTATGATTATGATTATGCGTCGAGTCGATGGTAGCGGGGCGGCCATCTTGGTACGGCAGATCGTACAGAGCGGTCGCTAGCGCACCACGTTTTCGACGAATCGCTATCCATCCTCTTATTTAAAGTTCTTTTTGAAGTGATTGAGTGTTAATTAGAGCCTAAGTGATTATTGTTACGTAATTTAATTATTATTTCAAGTAAAATCGTTTAAGTTATCAAGAGAACGGTTTTAATTCAAATGACCCTACTTGGACTACCCACATACCCACGCTGCAAGTTGAATAATTCTGATGAAGGCCGTCCTGAGCTTACATCAGAAGTGGGCTCTGAATCTCACTGCGCACAATGTTCGAGATCCAGCAGCGGAATATAATGCAGTTGATCGAGGCTGTCAGAACACCAGACTCATCATCTAAGATCGCTTTGCCAGAAGTCAACCCAGAGCAGTCAGATTCTGATCCACGTGCAAGTGCAAGTGCAGGTGCAGGTGCAAGTGCAGGTGCAGGTGCAAGTGCAATTACAAGTGATAGTGCAAGTTTGAAGTGAAAGTTGATTGAAACAACAAATCTACCAAACTTTGACTTGATTTGAATCGTTTCAAACCACGGAATGTGCGGATGTGTGTGTGTGTGTGTGTGAACATGCAAATGTCGTGTGTCATGAGATTGCCACCAGTAAGTGACAAATGATTTCGACGGGTACCCTTTCGACGGGTAACCAAACAAAACAAGTGATTTGATTCCGTTATGGTGAAAGTGGGCCTAACGCATCTAATTGTCATCGTGGCAATTCCGGCATGGGCGGCGCGTCCTCTGCGGGCCATGCGGCGCGTCCTCTGCAGGCCATGCGGCGCGTCCTCTGCGGGCCATGCGGCGCGTCCTCTGCAGGCCATGCGGCGCGTCCTCCGCAAGCCATGCGGCGCGTCTTCTGCGGGTCATGCGGCGCGTCTCCTGCGGGCCATGCGGCGCGTCCTCTGTGGGCCATGCGGCCCATAGTAGCGGAAGCGGCACCGTCACCGAGATGGCGCGTTGACAACTGTCAAGTAGCTGGTGTTTGTGGGCAATGGCGACAATCTGGTGAGTCGTTTCCATTTTACTATGTTAGTGGAGCCGAGTGTTCTCTCATAAAGGAAAGCTTTTGTGACAAACTTGCGGGTACTGTGCGTAAAAACCTCGTTTACCTGAGTGGCATAGGCGGTGAAGATATTCAATGTACCACTCAAATTCAAAGCGATGTGGCATTGATAAACTTCCAGTTAATTTGACTTTTCACGTAGTTCCTGAGAGGCTTATTTCTGATCGGCGACTAGCGACATCTATCGCAACACCTGCGTACTAACAAACGATCGACTGAAGTTCCTACATCGCGCTATCAACATTATCCGCGACATAAGCCTTTAAAAGGAGTTCCCGACTTACAACTGTCGGGCAGTTAGCCCGCCGGACACAACACCCGTCCGGTCGGAGGATCCTCCCTTTTCAACGGGGGATGAGGAACTTTACACCCTGTTCCTCATTCCCTCACTGGTGACCCCGAGCATGAACGTCAGCGCAGCCTTCGTGCAAGCACTTCATACGTCGTCATCACTTCTCCTTCGCCTTCGAGCAGCGAGTCATACCGTCAGCCAGCAGCCACGGCTTCATGGGGTATCCTGACCACCAGCATGCAGCGGAAGCGCATTCCTGGTCATCACCCCCAGCCTCATCAGCGACTTTGGCACAGCACACTGCACTTCGGCCGGTCAGCAAGCAGAGACGCCCTTCTCTCCTGGTCGACGCAGCAGCCAGCCACTACGCAGCACTGCACACTCCGACTCACTGGAGCATATGCAGCATCACCCCGACTCACTGGGGCATCACGGCAAGCACTGCATCACTCCGACTCACTGGAGCTAATATGCAGCATCACCCCGACTCACTGGGGCATCACCGCAGACAGTTCCGACTCACCGTGAACTATGCGGCATCCGGTTCCGACTCACTGGAACCTTCCACTGGCTGACAAGCACCAAGACTTAACCTGCGACTTAACGAAAGGTTAAAAGCAGAGCTGGTGAAGAGATTATCGGCGTCACGCGAAAAGAAAGTGCATCAGCTGCTAACTCAAGAAGAGCTCGGTGATAGGAAGCCGTCTCAATTTTTACGACACCTGCGTCACTTGGCAGGACCGAATGTACCAGAAGATTTTCTGCGCACTATTTGGACCAGCCGTTTACCCAGTGGTACACAAACCATTATCGCCTGGCAGGCAAAGGCGTCTTTGGAAGAGGTAGCTGAACTAGCAGACCGAATACATGATGTGGTACCGCCTAATCCACAGGTGGCGTCGACGTCGCGGACAACAGCAGGTAGCAACGTTGATCAGATGACCGGCCAGATAGCCGAGCTGAAACAAATTCTGAATAGCAAAACCTCGTTGTGTCTGAAAAAGATGGTACTGCCGGGATTGGGTTCTGAACTGTACTGCGATGAGAGCAGCAAGACACCGAGACCATATGTCACACAGGAATTTCGTCGACAAGTATTTGACAGTTTACACTCACTTAGCCATCCAGGAGCGAATGCCAGCGCAAAACTAGTAGCTGAACGGTACGTATGGCCTGAAGTAAGAAAAGACTGCAGGGAGTGGGCGCGAAACTGCTTAGCCTGCCAACGCTCTAAGGTCACCCGTCACGTATCCGCACCGCTCAGTAACTTCAAACTACCACGATGTCGTTTCATGCATATTCATATAGACTTGATCGGGCCACTACCACTTTCACAGGGATATCAGTATTGCCTCACCGCCGTCGACCGTTTTACGCGATGGCCTGAGGCAATACCCATCAAAGACATAACAGCAGAGACAGTGGCAAGAGCACTACTGCATGGATGGATCTCACGCTTCGGCTGCCCTACCCAAATTGTCACAGATCGCGGTAGACAGTTCGAGTCCAATCTCTTCAAACGCTTATCAGAAATAGCAGGTTTCGAGCACCGTAGAACAACTGCTTATCATCCAGCCTGCAATGGACTGGTCGAGCGGTTCCACAGGCAGCTTAAGACCGCAATTACCTGCCACGGAAACGATAATTGGGTTGAGTCACTACCTCTGGTTCTCTTGGGCATACGAAGCGCCTACAAAGAAGACATTCAAGGGACTACAGCTGAATTGGTATACGGGGAGGCACTAAGACTACCGGGAGACTTCTTCCAACCAGAAAGCGATAAAGTTACAAATATAACCGAGTATATAGCAAGATTACGCATGTTTGCCAGGAACCTACAACCATCTCCGGCTTCACATCACGGCAACAAGCGAGCAATATTCGTCTTTAAGGATCTAGCCACGACATCGCACGTGTTTCTGAGAGATGATGCTTCTTCAGGATCATTTAAACCATCTTATACAGGACCTCATAAAGTCTTAGAACGAGGGGATAAAGTGTTCAAACTCCTCCATAGTGGTAAAATAGTCACAGTATCAATAGACCGAATCAAACCGGCCTATATATTGAATAGCACACACAACACAATCAGTCCCAACAGTAATCACACTAATAGTAAAATCACAAACACTGCACAACTACCACAACAAACACCAGTCACCAATTCAGCTCCTAAAGCCGACGACAATAGTGTCGGACGGACGCGATCAGGACGTAAGGTGCACTTTCCAGACTATTATCGCCCGTAGTGACGGTCTCTGGAGGGGGGTGATGTGGCGTAGCCCACACTATTGTAAAACTAACCTTAATTAGTAAATATACTTATTGTGTTCTTTTGTATGTGTATAGTGTTAAGTTAGTGAGTATGAGTTATGTAACTTCACAATGTATTGGTACCAGAAATTCTAAAGATAAAATATTATATAAATAGATATTTCAACAAACCAACACAATTATTAATTTGTTATTAGAGAGCTAGCGAGCGCGTCACAGCGGCCGGTTCCTTATCGCACTTGGCGTTGGAATGTGAGGGGCGCGCGGGCGCGGGTGCGGGGCGGAGACCCGAGTTGCGCGCGCGCGGCGACACACGGCCGGCTCGCCAGTACGGATATCTCTGTGACGCGGAGCGCTTGTTCCTCATGCTTATGCGCCTTAGCTTTTGTTTACGTTCAGTGCGGTCGTAACAAAGTGTCTCGCTTCTCTGCTTAACTCTTACTATAATCATAAGACTTGACTCTTTCTCCTTCTATCTGTTGCTGTGCTTGTGCTTGAACAATATACCTCAGTGCAAACCCTATACGTGTCTTCTCATTTGGAACACCCTATCAAGCAACATAGTAAGACTTTTACACAATCATAGGTAGGTTTTATGTCTTGCATTTGTCTGTTGGTTATTGTAAGCATTATTCAATCCGGAATCGTCCGGCCGAAAGGAGAGTGTCGTCCGGGCCATACCCAGTGGGGTTGGTTGAAGGGATGCACTCGTCCGATCCAGAAGTGGTGTCCTTAGTCTATCCTGGTCGGAGAGTGTCGTCCGGGCCATACCCAGTGGGGTTGGTTGAAGGGATGCACTCGTCCGATCCAGAAGTGTTGTCCTTAGTCTATCCTGGTCGGAGAGTGTCGTCCGGGCCATACCCAGTGGGGTTGGTTGAAGGGATGCACTCGTCCGATCCAGAAGTGTTGTCCTTAGTCTATCCTGGTCGGAGAGTGTCGTCCGGGCCATACCCAGTGGGTTTGGTTGAAGGGATGCACTCGTCCGATCCAGAAGTGTTGTCCTTAGTCTATCCTGGTCGGAGAGTGTCGTCCGGGCCATACCCAGTGGGGTTGGTTGAAGGGATGCACTCGTCCGATCCAGAAGTGATGTCTTTAGTCTATCCTGGTTGAAGGGACAGTGTCGTCCGGGCCACACCCAATAGAGGGTTGGTTGAAGGGATGCGCTCGTCCGGTCCAGATGTGTTGCTGTTGGTTGGCAAGTCGATGGGGACAGTGTCGTCCGGGCCAGATCCATTACGGGCTGGTTGAAGGGATGCACTTGTTCATTTCAATGTCTAGTTGTGATTGACTCTGTGTTTGATGGTACAATCGAAAACCCATGTGAAGTCCTGCAGCAGGATGGACGAGCGGACGTTTTGGTGATTAAGCAAGGAATACAATAACGCCCGAGGACGGTCGTATGTCAGTCTGGCCGTGTCGGCGCACATTAAGATGCCAATGTCAAGAGTGACAGCTTGTCACTGTCACTCTAGCGGAGCGTCGAGTCGATGGTAGCGGGGCGGCCATCTTGGTACGGCAGATCGTACAGAGCGGTCGCTAGCGCACCACGTTTTCGACGAATCGCTATCCATCCTCTTATTTAAAGTTCTTTTTGAAGTGATTGAGTGTTAATTAGAGCCTAAGTGATTATTGTTACGTAATTTAATTATTATTTCAAGTAAAATCGTTTAAGTTATCAAGAGAACGGTTTTAATTCAAATGACCCTACTTGGACTACCCACATACCCACGCTGCAAGTTGAATAATTCTGATGAAGGCCGTCCTGAGCTTACAAGCTGAATAGAATATTGTTTGATTAGCTACTACCTAAATAGAATATTGTTGGCAAAATTATTTAACAACATTAATAGAATCTATTGATATTGTTTGATCAGCTGTTTGCTTTTTCAGCAAACAGATAATATTATTGTTGTACAAGCAACAACAATACTCATTAAATTGTTAACCTTACTATGACTTGACTTTGAAACCTTGTAATAGGTCTACTCTCTACTAAATTCGTTTTAAATAAAATTATTGATAGCTTTAGCCATTGTGATTTGTATTTGGTAAATGTAGTGTGAGTAGTATGTTTTTATTTGTTCATTCTCACGGGAAGGTAATGCTCTGTGATAGACACAAAGTCTTGGATTTGACAGGATAAAAGGATAGGATCAGGAACACCGCTCTGTGATAGACACAAAGTCTTTGATTTGACAGGATTAAAGGATAAGGAGTTTAGGACCATTGCTCCGTGACAGGCACGAAGTCTTTGATTTGACAGGATATAAGGAACCAGGCTCTGGGCGTTTAGTACGCCGTGGACCCAGCAGGATAACATGAGAGTATTATTTTATCAGTTGCCTCCACGGCTGCTGATAGTTCATTTGTTTTGTTGGTTCATTATCAGTCACCTCCACGGCTTCTGATAGATCATTTGTTGTGTGTGTTCATTATCAGTCGCCTCCACGGCTTCTGATAGATCATTTGTTGTGTGTGTTCATTATCAGTCGCCTCCACGGCTTCTGATAGATCATTTGTTGTGTGTGTTCATTATCAGTCGCCTCCACGGCTTCTGATAGATCATTTGTTGTGTGTGTTCATTATCAGTCGCCTCCACGGCTTCTGATAGATAATTTGCTGTTTGTTCTTTACCAGTTGCCTCCACGGCTGCTGATAGATTATTTGTGATTCATTGTAAGTATTACTTATTGAGCTAGTTGTTTCCTCCACGGATACTAATAGCTTTTTGTGAGTATTATTATTTTTTACTTCATTAGTTACTGTATGTACTAAAACTTTGTTATTGTTAATAGTTGTTGCTTACAACTGGCAGGTATACAATAACATTAAAATAATGAAAATGATACTGATACTCATCACACATGAGCATCATGTAGGTTGCTCTTGTACTACATGTTGCAGGAGGCTATTGTGTTGAGCCTTTTGATACAACATTTTTGGTATCAGCGGTGTAGTGTAAGTAGTTTGAAAACTCCTCACCTTTTATGTTAACTTATGGTGTGTGAACACTGAAACAGTCATTCCGGGTTGGCTGTCTTCACGTTGTTTCGCATTTGTTAGGTTCATAGCCGGCGACACGGTCATTTTTGTTCACCAGGCTGTAGTACTTGAAGCATCAGGTTATCATTTCCTCTACGATAAGATAATTGCTCGAATCTGGAATGTGAGAAGTCATGCAGGTAAATAATAGAACAAGAAAAGATGTTATGTAAACATCACACCTGCTATCCCGGAAGGGTTAGGCAGAGGTGTACATCAACACTTTGCCAGCGTAACGTCTAAGCCTCTTGTTAAAAGGCAAGACTGTTTGCCATTCATATTTATAGTTTGGACTGCTACTGAGGAATTCCTTACGGGAATACCCAATAACACTTTGCTAGACCTGGGAATCAAATCCAGGCCCACAAGCTTTAATTGTATGGTTCATGACCACTAGACCCACGAAGCTGTCTGACTAAATGCTTGAATTAGTAATGAAAATAATTATGGTAATCAATTGTTTTGAAATAGTTATCATACTTAGATTCAGTTAATCAAACTAAGATGGGTAAGTTAATCTGATTAAAAGTACTTTAAAAACACTATTGGTTGTGGTATTGTACTATGGAAACATTCACAATTTAACTTATTTAAAGCTTTGCTTTCTATTGAAATATTGCACTGAATTTCATAGTCACAATTTGTTGAACAACGTTGATGTATTGTTAATTGTTTTATGAATCAGTTACGTTACATAACAAAGCATCATTTATGTGAAACATGTGCACCCTGGCATTGAATCTGACTCCTATGCCTTAATAGGAAATAGTATGACGCTATAATTGTGTTTTTCCAATAAAATTAAGTTTATTGTGGATCAATTTTTAATCTATTTATTTATTAATTAAAGTTTAAGCTAATCAATTAGTGATGAATTATGGTCAGATGCAAATTTGATTGATAGATATTCATTAAAGAAATAATTATTGTAATATTTAATTTTATCATGTGTCATTACAATACAAAGATTCACATCTGCCGGGTGTCCCGTGACGGACAACTTTGTTTATTTTAATGATCTTAGAACATGTTGTCCAATACAAATGTTTAGAAGTTTGTACAAAGCACTAAAGCTTGCACTTAATTGCAATTTCTCACTGGAATGTCGAGTACGAGGCATTTCTAATAAGAATTATTTCTATTGAATGACACAACAAGATGTAATACTAGTTGATACTTAGTTAATTAATTAATGAATGCAAGTAACTATCATTTGATTCATGAGATCTGTTTGTGACACATTACTGGTTCATATTTTAATAATAACATTGAACGGGTAATGACCTAATTAAAAGAAGTGATAAGATTTCTTAATATTTCATTTCCACAGGTGTCAATTTAAGGAGGCATCAACCTTGCCAGTGTGTGATGTAAAATATTGTTAACTGTAAATAGGTATCTGCAGTTTTTATGTTACTAAAATTAATAAAACAATTATACTTCCCGGGTTTGATGATTCATCTCGCAGGTCATTTATTGATAATTATGCTTTCAGAGTGTCCATGTTTATTTGTTCTGCTGCTCTGGTCATTCTGTGTTGTCCTGTATGTTTGTCATTTTGATTGGATGATCACACCATTCACGTACGCAAATGTTTCCATCCAGATCGTAAGACGGGAAAATCCGCCCCTAAGACGACCCACTGACCGGGAGAAATATTTCAGTGTGTTCTTAACTCTTGGCGGTTGTTGCGGGGTAGTAAGCCGTTCACTCATAGAACGCATCATGGTGACCATTTCGGCGAAAAATTCCTTTGACACGCCGTCGGCCATGGTCACAGAAGCAGTTCCTTGTTCTGGATGTCCAGCAGTGCGGGCTGAAGGGGATCGCGGGGGCGATCCCACTTCTGATGACGCGGCGGGAAACCCTCTGGAGGGACGCTGTTCCTGGGCTCCGCCATATTGTCGTCGCCTTAGATTCCTTTTCGTGGCTGATAGGTAAATGGGTAGTTGAAATCACACACATTACTTGACTCAAACACCAAACGTTTATTTACATTGCTCCATTTACAGGCACTTATAAACTTTGCGGTTTGAATCGCCCATTCGAATACATGGTTGGTCTTTTAGGAGAAGAATAGGCAAAGAAACTCCTTAAACACTGTTTTAAATCATGTTACAATTATCATTTGCACTAATAACATTAATCACATCAAAAACCACTTTCATTTACTTGAATTGCAATTATTCGCTAAGCGCGACTTAGCTTGTTCTAGCGTCTCAACCTTTCGTCGCATGCGTCTGTAGTCCCCAGCGGAAGTACCACAAAACCATATAAAACCAGTATAGTAATTAATGACCTAATTAGTTAAAACTAACAATCATTACTAAAATACTTCACAATTGATTCTATTAATTATTTAACAATAAAACAATACCATTATTAATGCAATGGCGTTAATGTCTAGTTAATAGGTTCATTTCTTTACAACAAAATGTTACAAAGCATTTCCGGTTGATTTAGGATTTAAAACAGACAATGGGTTTTCTATTATTGAATTGCTCTACAAAATGATCTTATGACTTTTTAAGTTTATAATTACTTAAAGAAACTGATTTAGTTGTAGTTTCAGATTATAAATTGAGTTATTGACCATTAAAATCGTATTCGCCGCCATCATCACAACATTGTGCGATGACGTCTCATAGACAGCCTCATTCCAAGTGTGGCAATCATTAAAATCCCAATATTCATAAAACATTAGCTTATCTTAATTTTAACTATAGTTCTAGTTAGAGACTTCTGTTTAATAAATTACTATTCGAGTTGTGGAACATTTAATTACATTCCATCTATTTAAGTGGTGGTTTTAGCAGAAAAGTCAATAGATGGCACTGTCGCACTATTGACCTTTGTAATAATTGTGCCAGCATCTCACGAGATGGCAGGTTCATCAATTTAAGCTGGTTATCAATGAGATTGAATAATTATCTTAGCCGAAAGACATTCTTGCGGCGACATATATAAAACTTACGCCTAGTCTTTGTCGTTACAAAGATATTGCTATGAATCTGACAGAGGTGCAAAATTACGAAATAAAATAAAATTGAAAAAGTGTGCACAATTCAACTATTTTCTTAAAAATGTTTAGGTATCTCAGCGTATGAAAAAACTTAGGAGGTTAAATTAAAAAAAAAATACAAATAAATCGTTAATTTTGTTTTTACAGTAAATGTTCAAACTGACGTCCCCCTACGAGAATGCAAAGTCTGCACCTCCTAATAAAGGAAGCTCTTATCCGACGGACAAAATGGCTGTTGTTTATTTCTGATACAGCAGATTGGATGCGCTGACGTAATTCTTCTTCCGACGTTATTCGTTGTTTGTAAACTTTGTCTTTTAAACATCCCCAATAAAAAAAATCTAAGGGATTTAAATCCGGAGATCGCGGAGGCCACAAAATTGGTCCTAATCGGCCGATCCATCTGTCAGGGTAAGTTTCATTGAGTTGCGCCCTTACTGCCGTCGCATAGTGAGCGGGGCATCCATCATTTTGTAACCACATTGCTTGCCGCACGTCTTCTGGAATATTTTCTAATAACGTTGGCAACTCATTCCTTAAAAAATGCAGACAGTATTCGGCGTTTAGAGTTGCTGGTAGTTCAAAGGGCCCTATTATTTGCCCATTTATTATTCCTGCCCATAAATTTATTTTAAATTGATGTTGGCTCCTGTCCTCTCGCATCAAATGTGGGTTTACCAGCTGCCAACTGTGCAAATTATGCAAATTGAGATATCCATCTCGCCGGCATGAAGACTCGTCACTCCATAAAATTTTATTAAAAAACTGTGGGTCCGCCCGTATCATTCTAAGCATCCTTTGGCAAAATGCTACTCTTTGCTGGTAATCACGTGACGTCAGCGTTTGAACACGTTGCACGTGATATGGGTGCAACCGGTGCCTTTTTAGAACTCGATGTACCGTCGATCTTGGAATACCTGTGCGTTGCGCTATGACGCGAATTGAGACCGACGAATCTTCCTCGATTTCTCGAATAATAATTTCGTCATTGACTTGTGACGGTCGCCCTTCACTGGCACCCCCAACTCCGGTGCCAAGAATTCTTCCCTCAAGAAGCGCGTTATGCACTCTAATGAATACGCGATAGTCGGGATGTCGATCCGGTTCGGGTATCTTTCACGATACAATCTTGCGGCCGCCCTGGCATTACCTCTTGCTTCTCCGTAGATAAAATGCATTTCGGCATACTCCCGTGGCGTGTACTCGTAACGAGGCATCGTACTACTGCACACACGTACAACCACACACAAACGATTGTTTTCGAAGTCCGTAGGATTGCCAAGTCATTCATCCAAAACACAAACAGTTCCAAATCGTTAGGCAAAGCAAAGTCCAAATACACCGCACAAGTTTAATTTTAAGGAACACAACAGTTAGGCACAGCAGGAGCGAAAGTAGTCTGACGTACGTATCAACTCGAAGAGAGATTCGTGTCAACTAAACAAATAAAATCAAGCAACATTACCAAAAATACAAAAGCGGCGCTATCTATCCCTTTCACACTGAGTGAGGTGCAACTCCGCAGGTAGCGGTCCCAAATGCCGAACAGATGACGTCATCGGCTCGGAATTACGCTACACGCTTAACCACATGCTTAGATTACAAGCATAAGCCATTACGAGAAAGAAAAGTTAGATTGTACCATTTTAATTTCTGTTCTGTCTTCTTCATCACATTCATACGAGTAGCAATATCTTTGTAACCGCAAGGACTAGACGCAAGGACTAGACGTAACGACAAAGACTAGGCGTAAGTTTTATACCAATCTGCAAACCTTAGTAATTGTACAAGTTTTTAAAATAATGGTACACTTCGGTGTCATACAATTTTTTTACAGGAGAATTTTTCCAATTCTGGTCTTTTCATCTTAAAAACAAAACTTTTCAATTCAAGATTTTTTTTCTAAGGCAAATAAAATGTTATTTAAAAAAATGGTATCTTATAACACTAGTAAACTATTCAGAAATGTATGACAAAAATCACACCTAAATATGATACCATTTGCAGCAACAGCATTAAAAACACTGAATGCTGGTACAGAAAATAGTAAAAATCGAAAAAAAAAATTATCTTGGTTACCTTATGGGTTTTTTTTTTACTGTTCAAATTAGTTGTTGGAAATGAGGTAAGCTACCTACCCGTTACGTTTGATCCATTATTTACGGGACACCCTCCCCACTTGGTTATTAAAATATTGGCACGAAAGTTATCTTGCCGGTACAAACATTGAAATTAATTAGGAGCATGATGCCGACGCATTTGTATAATGCAGAATCAAGAATATCCGGCACTAATTATGGAACCGTAGCTGCAGCCTGATGAACATGAACTGGTTGTTGGCCGCAGATTGGTCGACGTTGACTTTGTTTTTAAGCAATTGCAAGATTTAAGTTTACAAACGTTTTCAGTACAATAGATTATTTTTGTAATTGGGAATAACAATTTCATTTTGTATTGTGCATCTAAAATAATAAAATTATGTAGTACAATTTAATATGTGTACCTACATTATTAATGTCGCTATGCTTATAATCACTAATAATCACATATTTGACAACATATCAAAATCAGTGACAATAAAGTTACAATTTAGTTGGCGAGTCAGTCTGACGTGGCGACCCACTGTGCATACGTACATGTGTGCGTGTGCGGTGCGCGAGCCTCGATCGTTGTGAGTGTAGCGCTAAAAACCTAAACTTCGCGCGGCACGTCCGCGAAGCTGGCCCTTAACTTAAATATGTTTATGTTGTTTAGGTCCCTAAATTGGTGGAGGAATATTATTCCAACATTTGGAGGCTGCATATCGGAAGCTTCTTCGAAAGGCTGCAGTTCTGTGATGTGGTGTAGCCAGCTGCTGAGCACAACGCCTGGCTTTTTGCTGCCGGTGGTTATTTATCCACGTAAGCTTTGAGTACAGGTATGACGGACATTTATATTTGGCTTGTGTTTAAACGCTTACCAGAAAAGAACCTATTTTACTACCAAAAAAATTCGAAATGCCGGCCAAAATGGATTAATGCTCACCAAATTGTGTTTCCTAAAGTATTGTAGGAATGAACCTATTTTCCTTTTTATTCTATACCATAAAGATTTATAAACGCCTTTAAAGTTAACTGCTGACCAAATATTTTATATTATCACTAATAATAATAATAATAAAATTCATTTAATTCAGATAACTTGATCCATACAGGTAGAAGAAAATTAATATAGAAAACAGGTTTAAAAATAAAAATAAATTACAATTAAACGTGTCTTCTCATTTGGAACACCCTATCAAGCAACATAGTAAGACTTTCACATTTACCAATGTAAAAGTCTTACTATGTTGCAAATGAGAAGACACTTAAAGGGTTTGCACTGAGGTATATTGTTCAAGCACAAGCACAGCAACAGATAGAAGGAGAAAGAGTCAAGTCTTATGATTATAGTAAGAGTTAAGCAGAGAAGCGAGACACTTTGTTACGACCGCACTGAACGTAAACAAAAGCTAAGGCGCATAAGCATGAGGAACAAGCGCTCCGCGTCACAGAGATATCCGTACTCCCGAGCCGGCCGTGTGTCGGTCGCCGCGCGCGCGCAACTCGGGTCTCCGCCCCGCACCCGCGCCCGCGCGCCCCTCACATTCCAACGCCAAGTGCGATAAGGAACCGGCCGCTGTGACTGTGACGCGCTCGCTAGTTCTCTAATAACAAATTAATAATTATGTTGGTTTATTGAAATATCTATTATATAATATATAAAAAGCAGATGGCGCTGCCGTCGCGTAAGCACTAAGTTCGTGTGAGAAGCTCTATTTATTTGATTTAAATTATAATTACAAGTATACCACCTCTTTTTAAGTTTCAAAGTGAACATCAACTCCTAAATATATAGTACGAGTGTTATCTTCAAATTATATTCAGTCTGGAACAGTAATGTTAAACACACAAGTGAATGTGGACATCAACAAACAAGAGTAAAACTACGATTGTTTTCAAGCAAGGTACGACAATTCATCTTCAAATTAACCAGTGAACGTTGTGTTATTGATCAAACAGTATAATAAAGTGTTTTGTGTGATAAGATAAATCTAACGACGGTTATTTTTCACACATTTGAAAAGCGCGCAGTGATAGCGCCTCAGGTGGCTAGTAGCCGAACCAAAATTTTGAAGCTGTTTTATCGACTTAAATTATGCCATCTAGCGTCGAGTAGCGAAACGCAGTGACAGCGCCTCGGGTGCACCAAATTTGGAGCTGTTTTATCGACCGATATTACGCCATCTAGCGTTGAATAGTTAAACCTAATATCCTGCGTTGCAAACATCTTGAGCTTACGCTATACGATTGCAACAGACTTAGCATACGTCACGGTACGAGAGCCAAATAATAAACAATATTTTCAGAAAGTGAAATTACTTGGCAATATGGATTCTAGCAACAGCAACATCACTTACCGTCCTAAACCTATCAGAACCAGCTCATTAACGGATTTAACAAATAAGACTATCGATAACACTATACTTGACACCACTATGATGAGTTTACAAGACAGCTTACATGACAACAGTGGAATTTTGAGTGAGCTGACTGAACAAAATAAAAGTCTTACTCTCCAATTAATGAGTGCGCATCAAGAGATTGAAAATCTAAATAATGAGAATTTTCGTTTGAAGTCCGATCTACAAAATATGATAAAAACAAAGAACGTTTACAAAAAACTATGCGCAACGCCTGACAAAAGCAACATAACTCCAAAACGCAAGAATAAAACTTTGCCGCAAATATTCAGCCCAGGATGCTCAACCAGTAACGAAATACTATGTAAAACACAACATAACTATTATGAGGCCTCTCCCATACTCAAGAATAGGGATACACAAACGTCAAATATCTTCCCTCAGAACTCCACCATCTTCAAGAATAAGGAGACGCAAACAGATCCCCAGAAGCTAGAACCAGAAACTAGACTGAAAGAACCCACTCAGGAACGAAATAGTGATCTACCGAATGTATCAAAACTGACGAGCACCTCCACATCTAACAACAATAATATACTGACCGAAAAAAAGGCCCTAACTCGGAAAATCTGCATAATGAGTACAAACAATACTAACAGAATCCTTACAATTGCTGACAACACCTTAGGACCAAACACGCAAATATGTCATTACGTAAAGACAAATTGCGGAATCGAAGAAACTATGAATGGAATTGAACTTAAATTGCAAAACTTTACAATGGAAGACTTCTGTATAGTTTTTATAGGCGAGACAGACTTCAACACAACAAATGACTCCATCAACATGATATTAGCAATAAGAGAATCACTACAAAAAGTGCAACACACAAATGTTATTTTATGCGTCCCTACGTTTAAGTGCATAAGTTATGCTAATATGTATAATTGGAGAATCGAAAACTTCAACAACCTCCTGTATCTGGATGTCATGACTCACGAACATTGCTATACTCTTGACTCAAACAAGCACTTAACGTATGACCACTCAATGTTTTCAAAGACAACAGGTGCTATCAATGATTTAGGCATGTACACAGTTTTCGGGGACATAAAATCACAAATTGAAAGTATAATACAATACAACGCCTGCAAAACACAAAATGACAACTCTTTATTAGATGAAATAAGTAACCAAAACTCTGTAAGTCAAACAAACAAAGATTTAAATTGTGATTTTTTTCGTAAATAATTGTTTAACTATCATGCATCAAAACATTAATGGTTTGATTAGTAAATCGGATATGCTTTCAGTGTGCTTAGATGAATTAGCGACAGAAGGTATGAAGGTGGATATATTGTGCATTACGGAACATAACATGAGGAAGGGTGACGAGGATTACTTACGGATACTGAACTTTGTTTTGGGATCATATTTTATGAGATGTGGTAGACATGGAGGCTCATGTATTTTAATAAAGAATAGACTGCGATTTAAAAGTCTCGATGAAATCAACAAAATGTCTATTATAAATATTATTGAATGCTCTGCTATCGAACTAATAGACCACAAAATATATATTTTATGTATTTACAGACCGCCGAACAAAACAATCGGAGCAACAAATTCTTTCTTTTTAATTTTAAGTAAAATATTGGATAAACTATGTAAAAGTAAAAAAATAATAATTTGTGGAGATTTCAACATAGATATTACAAACAACTCTAAAATATCTAGTGAATTTGTAGAGCTACTGTTAAGCTTTAATGTGACCCTTCAGTTTAACCAGGCAACACGAAGCGCCAGTAATACGTGTATTGATAACATAGCTCATAACATTAAGGGCTGCAAAGGTGAAATTAGAGATTTTGCGCTCTCCGACCACACTGCACAAATAATGAAGTGTCCGGTAAAAAAGTGTAGTCCAATTGAATATTGGTATGTATATAAACGTAGTTTCACTAAAGAAAATAGATGTCTATTTGCTAAATATTTAAGACCAATTTCGTATAATAGTGTTTATGAGGCTACAGACCCTAACAGTGCCTACAATTCATTCCATGACATATTCAGCTTGATCTATGACTTATGTTTTCCTATAAAGAAAATTCGTATTAATAATATATCGAGACCTAAATGGCTATCAAAAGGAATAAAAATGTGTAGTAAGCGTAAACGCGAACTTCTCTGGAAGTATAGAAAAAACTCAAACAACGACAATAAAATGAAGTTTAAATCTTACGCTAAAAAATATAAAACAATAATCTCGCTTACAAAAAAGTCTCAGAACAATTATTTTATAAATACAGCTGTTAATAAATCCAAAGCAACGTGGAAAGTAATAAATGACACTAAATACAACTATCCTAAGGACGGCATTGAGAAACTAATAATCAATGACGAAGTACTTACGGATCCTAAGACTATGGCAAATACCTTTAATGACTATTTTGCTGACATTGTTAAAAATAATAATAATATTTTCTCTGACCCAACACGATCATATTCTTCTAACTTGACATTTAACTCTAAATCAATATTCATGCCCCCAACAATTCCTTCAGACATTCTTAAAATTATTACTTCTCTGCGGAATACAAATAGCGCAGGATATGACGGTATTAATACAAAGATCGTTAAGGATGTAGCAATTTTAATTGCTGCTCCTATAAGTTACATTATTAACTTGTGCATAGAACACGGTATTTTTCCAGAGAAATTAAAATTGACAGTTATAAAACCAGTACATAAAAAAGATGAAAAATCTTCCATCAGTAACTACAGGCCAGTTGCTTTAATAACCATTTTCTCTAAAATATTCGAAAAAAACATATATAACTGCCTCTACCCATTTCTCGAAAGTAATAACATATTTACCCCATGTCAATATGGTTTTAGGAAAAATAAATCGGTTAATACCGCAATATATAACTTTTTAAACAAAGTCCTTCTAAATATGGACACTAGGTCGCCGGCCATAGCTCTGTACATGGACATGTCAAAAGCATTCGACCGAGTCAGCCATAAAATACTATTGAATAAATTATATGCATTTGGAGTAAGAGGTAACGTATACAAACTCATTGAATCATATCTAAGTGACAGAAAACAGATGGTAGAATTAAAAAGAGTCTCCCTAACTACCAGAACTGAAGAAACCGTTGTTTCTGAGGTTAGAATTATCCTCGCCGGTGTCCCTCAGGGCAGTATTCTAGGCCCACCACTCTTTCTAATTTATATAAATGACATGTCGACACTTACAATGCACCATATGACCTTATTTGCTGATGATAGTACTATATTGTTTACCGGTACTGACATAAATGATCTAAAACTTGACATAAATAACACCCTAACAACAATTATAAAATGGCTTGATAAAAATGACTTAAAAATAAACCTAGAAAAATCAAAAATCATGAATTTTAAACAGCGAGTACAACCGGATATCAACCTAAATCGACGGTCCCTACGTATATGAAGACAAGTCGAAAATGGCATTTTTTTTTTATTGTATAATTGGCTTTAGATTATCCATGTGCACATACTGACATACGATTTTTGTTTTAATTGTATTTATTTACCTTGTTTTACAAATCGTATAAAAGAACAAGTATTATAAATACAACGAATAAGTGTCGTAGATGCGGACATCTATACATATCTTTTTGTACGGTGTTTTAAAATGCGTGCCACTCGGTGCGAACGCGGTCTTGTCAGACTTATCGCCATTTACGGGAGTTCCCGTACGGGGTAGGACTATAGTTCTTGTAATGTAAATAAAGACATGTCTTTTAAAATTATCAGGTTTGTGTTTTATTAATTAAAAAAGGTTTATAAATTCAACATTATATATTTTAAAAAAAATCTTCTTAGCATCTAAATAATAGGTACAGGTACCTATTATTTAGATGCTAAGAAGATTTTTTATAGACTCACTGAAGTAGAAACTAAACATTAAAAATCACTGTTGTCTAATATTAGTAACTAGCTTTTGCCAGCGGCTTCGCTCGCGTGAAAATGACGATTTTCCATACAAACTTTCATCCTCTATTTAACTCCCTTAGGGGTTGAATTTCGAAAATCCTTCCTTATTCCTTGTCTACATTATAAAGGGAACCTCTGTGCAAAATTTCAGCTTTCTAGGTCCAACGGTTTGGGCTGGGCGTTGATGAGTCAGTCAGTCAATCAGTCAGTCAGTCAGTCAGGACTTCTCTCTTTATTTATATATAGAAGATTAACAATTATAATTTTAAGCATGTGCCTCAGCCATTCTGTGGAGTTTTTGAACATCGTATTTTACTCGTCATCGTTGTGTTCCCTAGTATCAGAAAGCCACCCCTGCTATTTCGGCTTTGGTGCGCATGCTACATGTTATATTAAATAGGTAGCTCAGCTTAATTATTATTAACTACCTCATCTTTAACACCTAATTGATAACATTTAACAATCATCACAGCTTTATTCAGACTAATTCATCTTATTACTAATAAAGTGTATAAAAAAGTAAAGATAAATTTAACAATCTTGCCCTGAGGGCAGAGATGAGGTCGACGATGGAACGAGCCTACCCAGAAGAAGTCTATTTACTCGCGACTAAATAGATTAGGGCTATATGAACTTGGATAAACCGACGCAAGCATAGTTCCACTCCTTGGCTGTGCGCATAATAAAGGACTTAGCAAAGCGCTTTGTTCGAATGTGTGAAACGTCGACTAGATATGGGTGATAACCTGCAGTACGTCTAGTCTCCCGATGGAAGAAGGGAGATGGTGGAATCAGCCCGTGAAGCTCCTACGCACACTCTCCGAAGTACAGTCTGTAGAAGACTGACGACTTTGCGGCGGTGAGCCAGGCTATGTCGCTTGGCAACCAGCTTATCGTCACCAATTAGCCTCCTGGCTCTGCGCTCTGCAGAGTCAAGTGTGGCAAGTTGGTTTCCAAATACCAACTGCCATTAACTGAGCCATCCCAAAGGTGACAGCAATACTCCATGCCGGACCGGACTTTATATCATATCGAAAGCTGTCCAGGCTTGAAGTACCGCTTAACCTTATTTAGAATACCCAGCTTTTTTGCCACAGTTTGAGCTTTCGACTCAATAAAGGCGCCGAAGTTCAGATTCGCTCTCAACTTCATGCCAAGAAGCTAGAGACTGTCAGTAACTTGTACAGACGCATTTCGAAAAGTAGGGGCCAGATTAAACGGACTCCTTTTGAACCACGCTTTTTGGTGGCGTTGAAATCATCCAGATTCTCGTCACTCGGAGACAAGTCTCAAGGATGAATTCGTTCGCTCTACCTTGGTCTCTCCCAATGAACGTACTTCATCACCACCGGCTTTTGCGCTGGATGTATAACTCTCCATGACAGTGCTGTCATCTGCGTACCCAACAATACCAGGAACCAGGAGGTCATTGATGTGAGGATGAAACAGTCTGAATAAAGCTGTGATGATTGTTAAATGTTACCAATTAGGCGTTAAAGATGAGGTAGTTATAATTAACTACCTCATCTTTAAAACCAAATTGCACCTAAGTTGAGGTACCTACGTAATAAAACTGTGATGAGAATTATATACTAGGTACCAATTGCATTGCTAGACATGATTAGGCTGAGGCACAAGCTTAAAATTAAAATTGTTAATTACTAATATTAGACAACAGTGATTTTTAATGTTTAGTTCCTACTTCAGTGAGTCTATAGGTAATTATTATTTAGATGCTAAGAAGATTGTTTTTTAATAATAAATAATGTTGAATTTATAAACCTTGTTTAATTAATAAAACACAAACCTGATAATTTTCAAATACATGTCTTTTTTTACATTACAAGAACTATAGTCCTACCCCAAATGACTAAAACCACGTATAAAGTGATATGTCTTCATTGAAGTACTTTTTATACCCATGGGTGACGATTTCACGATGTTTAACGTATTAATTTAAAAATAGTAACATAATCCTACATTTTCATAATTTTTTTTATTTAATTTCTATATCAGACACTGTTTTTTTGTTTCCTGCGTATAAAACGGTATCATAGACATGACTGACATGCTTCTATTTTATTATCGGCGTAGAAACGGTCATCTATCAGTTTTTTCAAGAAAACGAAAAAAATAGAATTTGTGTAAATAGCAATATAAAGCTCTTATAACTGCTAAAATATTGTAGAAAGAAAATATTTATTATTGGTCATAGAATTATTTCTAGGGCGTGTTGAACACAAATTACGCTCTCCTGTAAACCTCGGTTTTTGACTTGACCTTATGTACGTAGGGACCGTCGAAATATATCTTGCTCTGAAACCAGCATAGAAGAAATAGATGTAACCAAATTTCTGGGTCTCTATATTGACAGCAAAATAAATTGGAAGTCACATATTGAGCAAGTCTGCAAAAGGCTTAGTCAGAGCTCTTATGCTCTTTACAGACTAAGGAACACTGTCAGTCAGTCTGCACTACTAACTGCCTACCATGGATATGTTGCTTCAATCATACGCTACGGCATCATATTCTGGGGCAACTCTGTAGAGAAAGAGCATGCAGACCACACTTCATAAATTTAAAAATATTAACTCTCCCTTGTGTATATATATATGAAGCTGTAATGTTTATAAAATCAAACCCAAACTTGTTTGATTTTTGCACTAGGGCCAGACACAAAGACAAGCTGCGCATCGTAGCCAGTAAAACAAAGCTTTTACACCAAAGCATCTTTTGTATGGGTCCACGTATCTTTAATAATCTGCCACCTTTTCTCAGAACTATGAGCGATATATATACCTTCAAAAAAAAACTACTTGAATTATTGATAGATAAATGTTATTACTCCGTAAGGGAATTTCTAGATGACAATACATTGAAGCAAATCCATTGAATGAATAATTTGTTAATTTGACTTAGATATTGTACTAGTTTAAACATAGTGTATTGAATGACAATTAGAATGGATGTACTTATTGTAATTTAATTTAAATATATATTTACCAAACTTATGACCTATGATAAAAAATGAATTATTTAAATTTGAAGTCCATATATTATAATGATTTGTTAATCTGACATAAATATTCTAATAATTTGCCAATTTAATCAAAATGACAGATTTGATGTATTGTAATTTGTACCTATCTTAATTTTATTGTTGTTTGATCTCAATTTTATTTTATTAATTAATTTCTAGATATTGTTTTGTTTTTGCCGAACTGTTACATAAACTTTGTATGCCTCAATGGCGGGACATAGCTGAAACCTGTATTTAACACAACATCTTATGAACCTATGATCCACAATAAATTATTTGAATTTGAAAAAAAAAAAAAAAAAAAAAATATTTTATCTTTAGAAATTCTGGTACCAATACATTGTGAAGTTACATAACTCATACTCACTAACTTAACACTATACACATACAAAAGAACACAATAAGTATATTTACTAATTAAGGTTAGTTTTACAATAGTGTGGGCTACGCCACATCACCCCCCTCCAGAGACCGTCACTACGGGCGATAATAGTCTGGAAAGTGCACCTTACGTCCTGATCGCGTCCGTCCGACACTATTGTCGTCGGCTTTAGGAGCTGAATTGGTGACTGGTGTTTGTTGTGGTAGTTGTGCAGTGTTTGTGATTTTACTATTAGTGTGATTACTGTTGGGGCTGATTGTGTTGTGTGTGCTATTCAATATATAGGCCGGTTTGATTCGGTCTATTGATACTGTGACTATTTTACCACTATGGAGGAGTTTGAACACTTTATCCCCTCGTTCTAAGACTTTATGAGGTCCTGTATAAGATGGTTTAAATGATCCTGAAGAAGCATCATCTCTCAGAAACACGTGCGATGTCGTGGCTAGATCCTTAAAGACGAATATTGCTCGCTTGTTGCCGTGATGTGAAGCCGGAGATGGTTTTAGGTTCCTGGCAAACATGCGTAATCTTGCTATATACTCGGTTATATTTGTAACTTTATCGCTTTCTGGTTGGAAGAAGTCTCCCGGTAGTCTTAGTGCCTCCCCGTATACCAATTCAGCTGTAGTCCCTTGAATGTCTTCTTTGTAGGCGCTTCGTATGCCCAAGAGAACCAGAGGTAGTGACTCAATAGATGTCACCAATATTGTATTTCACGACTTTCAATTTATTTATCTCCATGACGCGAGCTCGCTTCGCTCGCATATTAAATAACGCTAATTATCTTCTGTCCCCGAAGTGCCGGGCCTCCGCCGGCCTCCTTCGTCAGCCTACGGCCCGGTGCCCATGCCGCCCACAAAGGATACTATACTGCTACTATACTATACTTATATTGTATTTTACCAATTTTAATTTTTGAATAAAATTTATTATTATTATTATTATACTGTCGCGAGACGATCGTATTATAATTTTGGTTAATTGATTTGGTGAGCATTTATCCATTTTGGTGGGCAAAAAGAATATAAATACAACACGTACAATTATTCTGATGAGTGTCTAATTATTTTGGAACTTAAAACGTTGTTCTTTAGGCACCTCGGTATAGGGTGGGTTTATTTTATTTGAACTTAAAATTTTTTTTTTGGTACTTTACTGTACTTTAGTCTAGGGTCTAAAAATCTTTTTTGGTGAGCATTTAAATTGTAGCCTTTATATTTGATGACCCCAAAAAGAAGACATGCTAAGTGCAGCTTACGACGGGATTTCATTTTTAAAATGTTGTGCTTGTTTAAAAATGGTGTCAAATGGCTCCTTGGTGGTACGTCAAAGCAAAAACGCGCGCAGGCATTTTGAACCCGCTGAATAAGTCTTTCGGTGCGTGCTAGTAGTCGTGGACCTACGACGGTATCAGCATAATTTAGTTTGGATAAAACTAGGCTTTCAACGAGCTGTACAAGGTCTTCGTTGACATATGGGCGCATTTTATACAGGACTTTTAGGCGGTAAAAACAATTTCGCACGCAGCTTGCGATGTGAGCCTCGAAGTTAAGGCCTTGGTCCATAATTAGACCCAGATTCCTCGCTTCATACACACGATCAATGCGTTGGCCCATCACAATCACGTTTGCAAGGTTACTGTTTATTTTACCCAGTTGCCCTTTAGATCCGAAAAGCATGAAAGTTTTGGCCGGGTTAAGTAGAAGAGAGTTTTGTCTTGACCAGTCCACAATCCTTGCCAGATCTTCATTAAATAGTTTTACTGCGCTCTCATAATCTTCAGGTTTAAAAGCCAGGTATAATTAAATAGATCGGATCTTCGATCAATAATGTACTAGATTCCCGATAAGCACTTCAAAAACGGCCCGAAATATAAGACCACAAACGTATTTGTGGTCTTATTTCAAATCAGTATGGTCCAATCATAGCCAACATTAAGACGTCAAAATACCGCAGTATGCGTTCAAAAACTGCGTAAATAACCACCGTAACACTAAGGTTTTGGAAGGAATATCTTTTTTTCGGTAATTTAATATCATTATGTGCTTTTTCATAATATTTAAACATAATTAAACTGTAAATATAATTAAATCAGCGAATATTATAATTGTTTGGCCAATGTTTGCTACAACGCACCAACTATTGTATCATGTTCTTGAACAGGGAACGCTAGTTCCGCAATAGAATAAGCACGACATTGTACACAAAATGCTTTTAACCGTATTGCTTAGAGTTTAAGTTTCATTTTAGAATGATATTTTTGTACTGATGACTTTTTACTTTGGAGCGACATTTAAAATGTTTTGCTTCTCATCTCCGATGAAAGGGCTTAAATAAATATACTTTACAATGATAATTAAACGTTATGTTTAAGTGTTAAGGTTTATAATCATCTGAAGTTGTTAATAATATTGAACTTTTTTCTATGATGCTATGTAGATGTTTACGTGTGTGCAAACGTGGCCACTTGAGCGACTTAGTTTTGTTCCTGATGCTTAATCTAGTACTATTATTGATCGAAGGATCGGATTAACTTACCTAGTGACATCCGATACTCAATTATGTGAAGTAATCTCGTCCTCATTTAGTACTTATGTAGTCTGTACTCTGCACTACTCGCTGTATCACAATTTTTAAAGATGAACACTTTCATCAAAAAATATTTGATAATCTGTGGTTCGTCGTACTTGTGCTCTCTGGATGCCTGTCATGTTCATTAGTTCAAAGTATTAAACATACACACATAGCCATACAATTTTATACACAACTTCCGAACGGGGTAGAGATGAGAATCTGGGAAGGGTTGGGATACAATGAGGACGAGATTACTTCACATAATTGAGGATCGGATGTCACTAGGTAAGTTAATCCGATCTATTTAATTATGTTCGTAATCTCGTCCTCATTTAGTACTTATGTAGATGTTTAAAGAAGAAAGTTGTGTTAATAATCAACATGTTTATTAAACAAACAGAAAGTAATCTAAGTCTCTCATCATCATAGAGTAATCAGTCTCAATGGTTACTTATTACAGCTTAACTTAGCTTAGCTTATTAATCTAGCCACTTAACTATAGAACTTAACTTATTAAAGTATCTTATAAAGAAATGTCTGTTGAACACACTGCTTGAGCTTTAAGCATTTGAATCGCTGACAAATTAGTCTGTTATAAAAACGAGCAAATGTAGAAAATCTTTGTGTCCAGCCTGTAGCTTTCCTTATTACTTCAATATTTATGCCTCCTTCAAAAGTGGAGGCATGTCTTGTGCTGTGAGCCGTGAACTTGGCTGTATCTAAGCCACTATCATTCAAAACTTGCTTTATGCATCTACTTATAGATGCAATAGAAGCAGCATGGTAAGGTTTCCTAAGTGTTATAATCAAAGTATTACAGTTTTGTCTTATAATTTTGGTACTATCTAAATATCAAAGTAAAGTTTTTGCTGGACAGCTGCTCATTTTATCTTTGAAAAATGGTAATATTAAATTGAGTTGAAGTTTCGGAATTTTAATATCAATATTTTCTTCATTAACATTAATATTGTCTATGTTATTAAGAGATAAAGTTTGGATTCTATGCGCAGTTACAAGTGCTAGCAATGTTACTAATTTTTTAGTAAGTAATTCCAAACTAAGGTTTTGATTAGGAAATAAATTTGAAAGGTATTGTTACGAGCTGGGTATGGGATAAATAAAATCACTACCAATAAAACACACGAATTAACTTTATTACTCAATAAACACTTATTCACAATCACTTCAATACTACTGAACGCTTTATCGTACTAGATTTCACTTCGATCCTTTCGTTGTCTCGCTTAAAAGTAGACTGACTCACTTCGTCCTCAATCGGTCCTTTTATACCCAAGCTAACAAAAGACATTCGAGATAATTCTCTATTATTCAAGAAAAGATCTACAAAAAACATTAACAAAAAATAAACTTAAAGATAAAAGCACCGACAAGGAAGAAGTTACTTTACGCCCTCGGCATACGGTCGAAATTACAATATCAATTGCCGCTGACGTCGCGCGTAGGCTGACCTTGAATACAATGTAACTATACCTACAGAAGGAAATAGGTACCTAAGAGAATGAACTCGTCTCTACTCGTCGTTTCTAGGTACTACACAGTTATTAGTGCGGTTTCTCGAAGATTCTAGATGACCGTCGTAACACTGCCCCCTCCTTAGACATGCTCGTCCCGAGCATCATTGGTCCCGTAATATCGCGCCAATCGGTCTACATGCACAATCTTAGGCGCACCTCGCGGACCCTTCTGTATTCTGTAGGTGACATCGTTGATCCTGGTCACAACTCGGTATGGTCCATCCCATTTTGCTTGCAATTTCGGAGACTTTCCCTTGCTCCGCACTGGGTTATGCAACCACACCAGTGAACTTTCGTCGAAACCACGACTGTTTGCCTTCCGGTCATAACGAGTCTTCATCTTCTCAGACATCTGTTGTCCGGATTGCCTGATTTGCTCATACACATCATTTATCTTGTTACGCAGGTCATTCGCGTAATCCGTTACACTGCGTGGGACATCAGGGGGAGTTCCAGTGATTAAGTCTGCAGGCAACCGTAATTCCCTTCCAAAGTTCGCGAAAGCTGGAGTTACAGTCGTACTTTCGTGAACTGCACTCCGATAGGACAGAAGAAACGGCTGTATGTGCTTGTCCCAATCCCTTTGCCTGCTTTCCACGACTTTAGCCAGATATCTCTCCAATGTCTGGTTGAATCGTTCCACCATTCCATCAGATTGTGGGTGGTAAGAGGTGGTCCTGGTTTTGTATGTACCCATCAATCGACAAGTCTCCTTAAAAACTTGCGATTCAAAATTCCTTCCTTGATCGCTGTGAATTTCTAAGGGTACTCCAAAACGACAGAAGACTTCCTGAACCAATTTATCCGCGACTGTTGTTGCTTCTTGGTTAGGAATGGCGAAGACTTCTGGCCACTTTGTGAAGTAGTCCATGACAACCATGAAGTACTTGTTTCCGCTATCGCTTTCTGGAAATGGTCCCGCAACGTCCAGTGCTATCCGCTCCCAGGGGGCTCCCACGTTGTACACTTTTAATGCACCTCTGCTTCGCGTGTGAGGTCCTTTCACAGCCGCACAGCTGGTACATTTGCGACACCAGTCCTCCACATCATCTCGACAGTGGATCCAGTAAAAGCGCTCTCTGATCTTCAGTAGAGTCCTTTTCACCCCCATATGCCATCATGGTAGAGCCGTAAAACATCCGGTAGGTACCTTAGCTTTAGGGACAACCATTTGTAGATGACAGCTGTCCCCTCGAGCGTTTTCCCATTTACGGCACAAGATTCCATCCTGGATCACCAAGCTGTTCCATTGTGCCCAATAACTCTTCGTGATGGAACTCATCGCAGCCACATCACTCCACTTGGGCTTCGGACCACCAGCTTTGATCCACTCGAAGATCGGTTTGATATCCGAGTCACTTTGCTGACCCTGCTGTATGGTTTCCTTCCATTCGTCGCTGAGATCTGTTCTTAGCCTCCTCACAGACACAACTTCCTTAGTTTCTTGTCTGGAACTCTGCATACAGTCTTCACGCCAAGGTCTTGAAAGTTCATCATTGTTACCGCGAGTTCTCCACTGTTGCTGGGCAGTCATATCAGTCGCCTTTTCCCGCTGTGATTGGTCTTCCCTCGGTGTGCGTCGCTTTTTACAATTTGGCCGTAGGTGACCACTTTCTCCACAAGCGTAGCACCTAGGGCTGTACTTTTGCGGACGCTGGCGTACAGGTGTTAACACAACTTGCTTTGGACAGCTTGAGCGGAGATGATCCCTTTCTTTACCGGTGTAGCAGCTGGGACTGTACCCTTGCGGATGGTTGTCTGTAGGTGAAGCCACGACTTCTCGGACGTAGTGTGTTCGATGGTCTTGTCTCACTGCTTCTACTTCCAGAGCATGTGCTAAGGCGTTCTTCAGCGTCTCATGATGCCCAAGTCTCACAGCAGCTCTAACCTCCAAGTCGCGTATTCCGTCAATGAACACCTGTACCAGATTTCCATCGATGAGTGCAGGGGCAGACCGGTATGCTTTCCGAACCATCGTTTCAACTTCCAGAGCCCACTGCTGTAAGTTCTCGGCACTACGTTGAACGCGTTCTCTCAATTTAGCACGAAAAACGTGCTCCAGGTGCGCGTCGCCGTATCTGGACTCTAATGCCTCCAGCAGCTGTTCATAGGTCACATCCTTCCCGAGTGCCTCAAGAATGGTAAGGGCCTGGTCTCGGAGACCCAAAGTGAGCGCGGTCATAGCTTGCCCTTTGGTCCACCCATTCGCCTTCATAACGGCCTCAAATTGGATTTTATAGGCCGACCACGATGATGTTCCGTCGAATGGCGGCACTTTAAACCCGCGTACTGAAGGTGCAGCAATCACCGGAACCACAGTCCCGTCTCCAACCTTAATTTCACTCAAGGCCTTCTTCACATCGGCGATCTGAATTTCGGCCTTTGCGATACGGTTGTCGTGCTGCTGTACCTGCTCCTTCATCACGCTCAGCTCTTTCCCAACTGACGCGTGAAGATCTTTCATCAGGAGCATCTGTTCTTCTTGGCGTCGGACCTGCTCCTCTTGATCGCGTTGCAACTTTTCCTCCAACCGGCGGGTCTGCTCCTCTTGACGCTGAGCCTGTTCCTCTTGGCGGCGAGCCTGTTCCTCCTTATCCCGTTGCAACTGCTCCTGCAACTGGCGAGCCTGCTCCTCTTGACGTCGAGCCTGCTCCTCTTGACGTCGAGCCTGCTCCTCTTGACGTCGAGCCTGCTCTTGCAGCAGTGCCATTAAGGAAGACAAGTCAGGCGCAGCTGATGCTGGAGTAGCTCCAGATGGGCCGGCGACTGGCTCTGACGTAGGCTGGACACCGCCCGGTGTCTGTGTCGGGGAGTCTCCAAATCTCCTTTGGTCCATTCCTTGTTGTCGCTGACTCCTCGTACGGATACTATCCGTGTCGTCCTTCGGTAGAATCGGCATTATTTATCCCCACTTCTGACACCAAATTGTTACGAGCTGGGTATGGGATAAATAAAATCACTACCAATAAAACACACGAATTAACTTTATTACTCAATAAACACTTATTCACAATCACTTCAATACTACTGAACGCTTTATCGTACTAGATTTCACTTCGATCCTTTCGTTGTCTCGCTTAAAAGTAGACTGACTCACTTCGTCCTCAATCGGTCCTTTTATACCCAAGCTAACAAAAGACATTCGAGATAATTCTCTATTATTCAAGAAAAGATCTACAAAAAACGTTAACAAAAAATAAACTTAAAGATAAAAGCACCGACAAGGAAGAAGTTACTTTACGCCCTCGGCATACGGTCGAAATTACAATATCAATTGCCGCTGACGTCGCGCGTAGGCTGACCTTGAATACAATGTAACTATACCTACAGAAGGAAATAGGTACCTAAGAGAATGAACTTGTCTCTACTCGTCGTTTCTAGGTACTACACAGTTATTAGCGCGGTTTCTCGAAGATTCTAGATGACCGTCGTAACAGTATCTTAAGACGATATTAGGATCCCATGCTATGTCGTATTTAGGTTTCTTGGGCCTTAGTTTGTAAATACCTTTAAAAAACCTTGTCACTCTCTCATCTGTTCCAAGTTAGAGCCTAAGACTAAAGAAATAGCTGACCTTATGGTGTTCAGTGAGCTATATGATAGTCCTTGCTCAAACTTAGATGTTAGGAAAGAAATGGCTACTGAGTCCGACCAGGGATCCACATCTTGATTCCTGCAGTACATTATCTACTGATTCAGTGCCGATTCATACTGTTTTCTGGTTTTAATTGATAAGGAAGCTAACATTATGTCCATTGAGGAAGGAGGTATTCCTTTCCTTAGGAACGCGCACCTGATAATGTGGCAGCAATCAGTTTGAGGCTCTTGTATAAAGGATGTGGTTCCCTGGAAGGAGACAGTAGTAAGTTATTATGGGGTTCAAATACAATTATCTCTGATATAACCATGGAGCTGAACATTGGGTACCATGGTTGTGCAGGCCAACATGGAACTACAACAATGCCTGTTGCCTTCTCAATAATTATTTTTTTTAGCAACTTACTTATAAGGTTAAATGGTGGAAATGCATAGAAAAATATTCAATTCCATTTAATGGTAAGAGCATACATGGAACATGCATTGGGGTCTGGTAGCCAAGATACACAATTCCTACACTTGTTGTTAATAATTATATCTGAAACGGCGGGAAACCCTCTGGACCGCTGTTCCTAAATATCAATGGGCTCCGCCATTATTGTCGTCGCCTTAGATTCCTTTTCGTGGCAGATAGGTAAATGGGATGGGTAGTTGAAATCACACACATTACTTGACTCAAACACCAAACGTTTATTTACATTGCTCCATTTACAGGCACTTAAAAACTTTGCGGTTTGAATCGCCCATTCGATTATATGGTTGATCTTTTAGGAGAAGAATAGGCAAAGAAACTCCTATACACTGTTTTAAATCATGTTACAATTATCATTTGCACTAATTAACATTAATCACATCAAAAACCACTTTCATTTACTTGAATTGCAATTATTCGCTAAACGCGACTTATCTAGCGTCGCGTCGTCGCATGCGTCTGTCTCTGTAGTCTCTAGCGGAAGTACCACAAAACCAGTATAGTAATTAATGACCTAATTAGTTAAAACTAACAATCATTAATAGAATACTTCACAATTGATTCTATTAATTATTTAACAATAAAACAATACCAATATTAGTGTAAAGGCGTAATTAAACGTTATTGTCTAATTAATAGGTTCATTCCTTTTTACAACAAAATGTTACTAAACATTTCCGGTTGATTTAGGATTTAAAACAGACAATGGGTTTTCTACTAATTGCTTCCCGTCATCTGTGGGAGCTGTCAGGCGCGCCCCCCGCCTTGATAGTGGCCCCGCGGGGGGTGCCGCGCGCAATCGCGCGTCGGCGCGGCGCCTCTGATAGAAACGACGGTATCTCCGAAACTACAGTACTTACCTCGCTTTCAGTTCTATCATTGGAATTGTTATTAAATTAGCTAACATATTAAGTATAGTTTAGTGTAGTTTTGTCTTGTAATGTATTAGTAAATATAATGTATGTTCAGTGTGAGAGAATGTTTACCAGTTTCTTGTATAAAGGTAATTATAATTTAAAAAATAAACCATTATTTCAATAAGTTATTGTTTTATTTCCACGAGTACACATTAGTACACGTAAATTAAACAAAAGAACAGACGTCGTAATTCTAACGTCCGGGGCAACTAGAGCGGCCCCGTTAGCGGGCCGCTCTAGTTGCCCGGACGTTTGGCTTGATTTCTTACAAAAAAATTAGATTTTTTATAAAAAATCAAAAAATACCTATAAATAGCGAGAAATGTAAGGAATCGATATGTATAATATACTATATACCGACTCTTAATGAAAACGCACACAAAAAATGTTAAAGTTGACAAAAATAAAAAAAATAAAAAAAAAATGGGTAAAATAGTTGGATTTAACTGATTTTTACGTAGCTTTTTGTAACATAGCGCAATGTTACTTTTAAATATTATTAAATAAGAATATATAAGCTCTTTTTTGATACCAATACATCATTACTTGGAACGTACAGTATTAGCACAATAAATCAAAACAAATACCCATTCCCGTGTTCCGCCATAATTAAAAATTTGGAACACAAATTTTAAACACGTGAAATAATAACTATTTTCATCATATTTGTTTGGTTTAAGTCTACTTTTATATTGATAATGAACTGTTTTTCCTATTATAAGAAGCATTTCACAACTTTAGCACTGAAATATACACAAAATCATGCAATACTTACCAAAAAACCGTTAGAAATTACGCACTGTGTTTACATAACTTCATCACTTGTATAAACAACCTTGAACACTCCGATTTCAATTATGTTTGCACTTAGACGTTAAGAATTAACACTTAGAATTATTTAACTAACGAGAACACTCAACACAATGGGATAATAAATCACAATCCTTATCGCTCGCACGTCCGCACTTCAAACGTAAACAAAAAACACATGACACCCGACCTTTTTGTAAACAATCTTATCTATTCTATTCTATTTTTAGTTAATGGCAAGCAAAGCCGATGTCGACTATTCTGCCAATGTCAAAAGTGAATTGGAACGGCAAGTGTGTATTTAAAAAAAAAAAAAAAAAAAAAGAGGAGTAAAAAAGTCTTCGACGATACATTGAGCTTAATGTAGAACTTGTGGGGTTAGTACTGGACTGAAACAAACAAAAAATAATAATTACATAAATAATTTTTATGTGTTAAAACATTAAAAATATACATATACCACATCCACACACAGTTTATGGGGAGACAAATATTATTATAATTTTATATTATTGTGACGGATGAAGATCATCAACGCCACAAGCAGTTCAGGAGAGGAATATGTTAAAAGGGAGGGAAAATTAATGGGAAGAGGAATTTTAAATTTACGGAGACGGCTATACAAATCTAAAGGTGGTATATTGTTAGAGCATTCAAAAAAAATGTGATCTAGGGTGCCCTCCTCCAGCCCGCATTCGCAGAGAGAGGAGTCACGGACATGAATTTTGTGTAAAAAGACAGGAGTGCAGCAAAAACCTAAGCGGATTCTACATATGACAGAAATAACGGTTTTCGATACTTTTTTGTGACAGAAAAACCACGATTTTGGCTTTACGGTCGGTTGCACTGCGTGGAAAAACTTACCTTTCTTTTTGCTGGACACATTCCATTGTTCCTGCCAGGAACATTGTAGATTCAGTTTTGGAAGAGACAGAAGGTCGTAACCCTGATGGGTATTGTGCGTGAGATCTGACGATAAAGATGAACAAGCATCTTTAGCCAAAGCATCAACACATTCGTTACCCTTAATGCCAGTATGACTAGGTATCCAAACTAACTGAACATCTTTTTGTTTACTAGCGCAAGAAAATAAAGAGTTTTTAATTCTTAAAATAAGGGTGCTGTGCAATTTACTCTTAAAAGGATTCTGAGCTAGGGCTTGCAAACAGCTAAGGGAGTCTGTGAAAATAACGGCTTTCTGAATATTGTGGTGTGACTCTATAAAAAGACAAGCTTCCAATATAGCCACACACTCACCAGTGAATACAGAAGACTCCTTAGGGCACTTAAACTGTAAGATAATTTTGGAGCTTTGGTAATAGACCGCAGCGCCAGTGTGGTTAAGATCGGTGAGTTTAGAAGCATCTGTATAAAATAATTGAAAACCATTCCATCTCTCGCCCACCACCGCATTGAAAGTCAAATTCGCTGATGGGGATTTTTTGAATATACCAATATCAAAGAAAATTTTTGGGATATAGGTTAAAACTTCATAAGGAAAATTAAAAAGGGGTAATCTGGGATACTGGACGATCGGATTCTCTAAATTTAGAATTAGCCGGAAGGATTTTAGGATTAAAGGGATTTCTTTATTTTTCCAGTAATTTGAGCTTCTGCATAGGGCATCTAACTCTTTCAATCTGCGTATAAGAGGATGGGTGGATCTACATGTTAGTCTAGACACAAAGCGGGAGGCCAGATATTGACGTCTAAGGGTCAGAGGAGGTTCAGCACATTCGACCTGCAATGCGTTAACGGGAGAGGACTTCATACAACCAGAGATGATTCGAAGGCACTTGGACTGAACTCTATCCAGCCCAGCCAAAGCTCCTTTGTTGCAAGGAATCATAAGGTATGTTCCATAATCTAACACACTACGAACTAAGGCATTGTAAACTAATTTCATGGTGTAGGGGTGTGCACCCCACCATACACCTGCAAGACATTTTAAAATTGAAATAATTCTTTCACATTTTTGTATAAGAAAGTTTATGTGATGTTTGCCAGTTAATTTTGAATCTAAAATAACACCTAAAAACTTAGCTTTATTAACTATAGGAATATTGTGGCCTAAAATGTTTATTGAAATATGAGGAATGAGTCTTTTACGAGAAAAAATAAGTGCCGTACTTTTTGGTGCAGATAATGATAGCCCATGGCCTAAAAGCCAATGGTTCAAAGAGTCCAAAGAGAGGCATAAAGATAACGCCGCGTCAATTATAGAGGGATCTGTCACATACAAAACAATGTCATCGGCGTATTGTAACATCTGACAGTTATTATTTAAGCAGGACCCAATATCAGCCGTGTATAAATTGTAGAGTATGGGGCTAAGGACATAACCTTGCGGGAGTCCCTTCCATGTCTGCCTTTTATCGAACTCCTCACCCTGGACTCTCAGTACCAATGAGCGGGACAGTAGTAGTTCACATATGCATTGTATCATCTTAGCCGGAAGACTCAGCTGTTGCAATTTTTGCCTGAGTACGGGAAGAAGTACATTATCATATGCAGAAGAGATATCGAGGAAACTAGCAACAACGGATTCGTTTCTAGAAAAGGCTAAGTGTATATCCGTAACTAAAGTACCAACACTATCCATTGTACTAAGCCCTTTCCTAAAACCAAATTGATGGTTCGGCAGTAAGTCTCTCGATTCGACTATCCACTCAAGACGATTTTTAATAAGGTGCTCCAATAGTTTGGCTAGAACTGAAGATAAGGCAATTGGTCTGAGGCCATTCGGATCATCTGCATGTTTGCCTGGTTTCAACAGAGGAATAATGACCTGTAATTTCCATTGATCTGGGACCCAACCATTTATGTAGCAAAAGTTCAAAATATTTAAAAAGTAGATTTTAGCCTTTTCGCCAGAATGGGTTATAAATGAATATGGCACACCATCAATACCAGGAGCTGAGTCCCGGACATGTTTGAGTACCACATTCAATTCCTCCAAAGTAAATGGCGCATCGAAAGGATCCTCTGGTATGTTAAGCAGGGGAGAATTTTGGCATTCTGTTGAGAGTGGTACATACGATGGTGCTATTTTGTCAAAAAAATGTTCAGCTGTTTCCCTAGTAATTGGTGAGGAGACTGTTGGGGAACATCCACGTCTAAACCTATTTATATTTTTCCAGACGACTGAAATTGGAGTGGAGGGTGATAAAGAAGAGCAAAATTTTACCCAACCCGCACGTTTCTTTTTACGAAGAAATCGTTTGGTTCTGGCATTATGCTGACAGTATGCCAGCAGGTTTTGTGTGCTCATGTCTGTATTGTAACACACCTCGGCCTCATCTCTAACCTTGACTGCCGCAGTACATTCGGAATCCCACCACGGGGGTGAAGGTATTTTATTGCGGGCACTGTTCTTTAACGGAAAGCAGGAATCTGCACTGGAGGTAATAGCTGTCACAAAACCCTCATAACAGCTCTTGGCATGGCAGTGATCAGAGGGATGTGATAAATTTGAATTTAAATTTGGAAGAGTATCAATTTTATCCTCCAATAATGACACAAAGGCGAAAGGCAGGGTTGTATGGGAGTTTCGTACACCTAATAAAATGTCGTGTTTTGGGATATTTTTTGTTTTAATTGGTAGTCAATACAATAGGCAAGCCCTTTTAAAATTCTTAGATTTTTAGAAGTTGGGACCTAAAAGTTATAACCAGTTTTATTTTTGAGGTTATGTCCCAATAAATATTAAGTACCTATTACGTGTAGGCATATAAACATTGTTTTGGTGAAAAGGGATAATAATATGTTCTAGATAGTTGGCTATCTTTGTAGTGTTTTACTTATCATTAAGTTGGCAAATTGACATTAGAATTGCACCAATTCAGTAGGGTGCTTTAAGAAAGACCTGTGTCCAGCAGCGGTCTGCAATAGTTTGATGATGATGATGATAAATGATGAAGTGCTGATGGAGTTTTGAGTGTGGTTAAATAAAACAACTTTGTTTTTGTAGGATCTAACATTTATTTTATTGTTCTTATATTACCTAATTACTTCTTAATATTACTTCATCTAAGCAAGGGGCAGGTCGGGTCATATCTTCATGGCGAGCGTAACTAAGGTACCATAATGCTCATAACGTGTGAGCAGCATCCCACTTCTTAAACCTACAATGCAATTACAACAATAACTTTTGATTGCGTCCCGACCATTCATATTTGATTCTGTAACTATGAAAACGAAATAAGTTCTAGCAGAAGAATGGTGGGACTTTATTTTAGCACAAAGCAACATTGGGTTTATTCCCTCTAAGCCATGTATTCTCTCTCGAGTTATCTCTAACATAGATCATACTCCATGAAACCGAAAATGCTCACCCACATATGAACAAGCCTGGCGAATTTGGTATATACCACAAGCAAATAATATTAATTCCTCCATGGATAAATAATATTAATCTCGAGCTTGGCCCCAGCAAACTCCATAATCTTCATGCATGGATGACATCTGTAAATAAATAACATTGATGAAACACAAATTAAACACTGACAGACATAAATTGCGCCCAACATGACCAAGCTACAGAATAGTTCTTGACATAAAAACCCAAACCCATGCCTTGTTGCATTAAGTCCGCCTATGTACCACGTTTGTGCATGAAGTTTAAATAAATAAATAAAATGATTGGTTTTCACCTTACAGAAAATCTTTACCAAAAATATCTATGTTGTGTTAATATAGAGAGAAGGGCTATGTGACAATGGAAAAACCAGTACCCTTTTGTTGTTAGTAGAGCCATCATGATTGTCCCAGATTTAGCAACATAAAATAGTAATTGCCCTTTGCATGACACATTATTATAAGCTAATTACTATAAATATATTTCATATACATATACCTGCTGGTGCTCCATCAAACGAGCAGTGTTGTCGGGATTCCACTCTTGGTCTGATGTTGAGTCGGATAGACTCTGACCACATACAGCACACATCAAATCAGAATGATCACCCTCCAGATGATCAGGTACAATGGGTTGAATGTCTTCATTTGGTGAACCAACCCTAGTTCTTCTAGCTCTTAGCCAACACGGCACACAAGCTTCATCCTCAGAACGAAGCTAAAATAAAAAAATATAAATAAAGAAAAAGTTCCGTTTAAAAATGCATGGTATTAGTGGGAAATAATTTACATTGTTTTAACACACATCAAATCAAGACACCTAATCGATAAAAGTTATAATAGGTATGTGTTGTTATACCTCTCGTGGTTGGATCCAAGTAGTAACTGTGTTAGCCATTCTTTGTTCGTCTTCATTTGCACCTTCAATCAAAATCCTGCGTTGACTGATTCGTAGTATGGATCGTCCACATACAACACAAACACTTTGATGGCCTGTGCGTCTCCTCGGCATATTATCAGGAAACGGGGATGACTATCTAGCTGCCAGCATGCATGGCAAACTTGGTCAGCAGGTGTTATCTGGAAATAAAGAAGTGATTTTGTGTACGGCTCAACATTGCTTTATATGACTATGACACTTTAACAGTCATACTAACAGAGTAATAACTATTATAAGTGTTAGGCAAACCAAGTTAGGCAACCAAGTGTTAGGCAAGTAAACAATACATGCAAAACGATCACTGATGTGTTTGTACATTATATAGGACAAATTGTAAATATGTAAACAACCACAATAGTGTTTGTTATATTTTTCAAATAATGTTTAGTTTAGTTTTTGTACACACATATTATTTTAGTATGATATCGTGTAGTTTAAATGGTAAGGACTACTTTTTAACACGTAAAAGTTATCACTTCGTAACTGGCACACTCGTACGCAAAATGTTATGTTTGAAACTACTTACATCTCTAGGATATGTCCACAGCCGAATAGTATTGACGAGATCTTCACTCTCATCCGATAAAGCGTGCCTTCATATTCGGGACAAGCGAACGTTGCAATTGATGCATTGCAAACTCGTCATTTTAATTAAAAGCACGTACACACACAGCACAATTAATAAAGCGTCCTTTCGCGAAATTACTAGATAGAGTACGGAGGAGCAGTAGCTGGACTCAACGTAAAAATGGCCAGATAATTTGCTAAATTGCTCAGATGCAGTTACAAACCACAATTTGAATTCAAAACAACAGCAAAGAACTGAACAGAGACTCGGAAAGATTTTCCCAATAAATAATCTGTGATTTTCCTAATCTGTCAAATACTGTCAATAAAATAATTGCCAGTACAAAAAAAACATTGATGTCGAAAATAATTCCTATCATTAAATAGTTAATTATTAAGATTGTATGCAATAATTATTCATTGTAAGGTATAATGTGTAATTGGTTAATTATATTTACTGTTATTTCTATTTAAAATAATTATTTATCATTGTGAACCTCGTGATATTTTACAAATGGCAACTTCTAAAAACATAACTACGTTTAGTTTAAGATTATATTACGTTTAATTACTTAAATCTTTTAATTGATATAATTAATGAATCCAGACTTCTAAAAATACTAATGTTACATGAAAATGAATGGTTTAATTGACTTAATAAGTGGTACAAATTCTATCACAAAACAACAAAAAAAGTATGTGGTACGAATTCTGCCTTTTGCCTTTTGTCCAGTCTGGTTTCGACAGGTTATATTTCAAAAGTGGAGGGAAAGTTTTTTCTAAATAAGATTTATTAACCAGAGATATGACTATAGGGTAGTGATCACTACCATGCGACAAGGTTGTGCATTCCCAGTGAGTTGATGCTGCTAACTCAACCGAACAGAAGGTAAGATCTACGCAACTCTTTTGCTGTCCTGGGAGAGATCGTCGTGTCGAACAGCCGTCGTTCAAGACGCAGAGATCCAGGTCATCCAGAAGATCGACTAGAGCTACACCGAAGGCATCACAGCGTTCAGACCCCCATCTATAATGGTGGCAGTTAAAGTCGCCCATGACCAGTATTGGACCATGAACATTCGCGAAAATATCTTTAAGAATGTTTAAAAATTCTAGGCGAGGATGTGCAATATAAATGGAAAGAACTGTGATGCCCTCCACCCTTCCTGCGGCAATACTCATATCACCTGTAAGTGGCGGTAAAGTAAAGGGTAAGAGTGGGACCCGGTTGTTGACTAGGAGAGCAGACCCTCCATAGCCATCTGATCTGTCACATCTGACAGTGTTAAAATGTGGCATACGGAAGCTAAGACTTGGAGTAAGCCAAGTCTCAGCTATAGAACAAGCTAAGGGCTTGTACTTATTTAAAAGGAATATGAGGTCGTGCTTTTTATGCCACACGCTCCTCACGTTCCACTGAAGGAATACTTGGCGAGACGCCATTTCTAATATCTAAAAGAAGAGTTATAAGTTGGTTGGCAACGTTGGACGGTGATTGAGTATTAGTAGTAGAAGAATAAGTAATGATAGGTATAAGTTTAATAAGTAAATCGATAATAGAGGTATTTTCGGAAGATAAATTATTATAATTGAGACCACAGCCATTAGGCTGTGAAGTGTGAGGGGGATTAATTATGAGTTGATGAGAAGCTTTGTCATAAGACGGAGAGAGAGGGGCATGGGATTTAGGCTTTAGGGTTATAGTCTTGCGATAGGACTGTGAAATCGGGGTTTTAGCAATGTTGGCGTAGTTGCGGGAAGCTGTTGGTATAGATTTACTAGCCTCAGCATAAGAAATAGACTTCTCAGCCATAACAGTTTTGATGGCTTTCTGTCTACCATGCTCGGGGCATGACCTGCTATTAGCGAAGTGATTTCCCGAACACAGAATACAGAAGGCCTCGCCCTCAGAAATGTTGCAACCATCACCTGGGTGATCGTGGCCACATTTGCTGCAGCGTGGTTTCGACCTACATACGTTAGCCACATGGCCAAATCGGCAACATTTGCGACATTGGATGGTGGGGAAGATATATTGTTCAACAGGAAGGGATGTGTAACAACAGAAGATCCTCTTGGGTAAGACTTGACCATCAAACGTGATTACGCAAGTTTCAGTGGGTTTCCACTCGTTGTCTCCGTCTCTCTGAACCTTCCTATTAATTCGACGAACTTTAAGAATGCGCCCACATCCTGCAGGCACAGATAGATATGTAATAGCTTCATCTTCTGATATATCAGAGGGAATACCAGTTACTACTCCCATCCTTGTAATGTTGAATGTGGGTATGGAAGCAGTGTAGCTATACTTGGTCAAAATACTGTTAATTAAAAATGCGTTGGCATCCTGAGGGGAAATGAACTCAACGGATACGCGGTTTCTACCGATCCTACTAACCCCACCACGAACTATGTTCGTGATGTTGTTAGACATCAGAAACTTGCCGAAGTTAACCGGGTGTAAGCTGGTGCCTGAATTGGGTTGTGTTTCTATCCGGGACACATGGACAACAAAAGGGGCCTTATCTATTGCCGAATATTTGGCACGTCCGATTTGACTTTTTTGTTGTTTGTTTGGGGGGGAAGGTGTTAATGTGGTATCTTCAATGTTAACGGGACGTTTGCGGGAAGATTGGAGCTGGGGTTGGACTACATCCATCTCTGAAACGCTACAGGCAATATCCGCCAATTGAGTTAAGGAGTTTTGGAAAAGAGGAGGTGAATGAACTGGAATATCGGGGGGAGCAGGATCGGGCGGTTTATGTCGCTCCATGATGGCTAATAAGGATTAAAATTTGTCAATTACCACAAACCTGTTTACGAACACAAGGACAAAACACTTAAAAGCTAACAAGTCACAAAAATATCAACGAACACAACAAATAAAAACACCTTAATTCTAAACACACGTGCTACCCAAGAACACTGTGGCGAGAATCCAACAATCTTATCTAATGATGGCCGCCGGCTCGGCATAGAGTATTTGGTATTAATAGATTCGTCGTTTCACAGACTAAAAATATAACACAGCAGTAACTCGGCTCTAAAACTTTTTCATAGACAGTTAGTAAGTTTTAAAGTCAACAGAATGAAAAATGACGTAATGACGTATACTGTCATCCCACAGACAAGACCAATATTTTTCGATGACGTATACGATGGCTCTATAAAATGATCGTATGACTTTTAAGTTTATAATTACTTATCGAAACTGGTTTAGTTGTAGTTTCAGATTATAAATTGAGTTATTGACCATTACAATCGTATTCGCCGCCATCTTCACAACACTGTGCACTGACGTCTCATAGACAGCCTAATTTCAAGTGTGGCAATCATTAAAATCCCAATATTAATAAAACATTAGCTTATCTTAATTTTAACTATAGTTCTTAGCTAAAGACTTCTGTTTAATAAATTACTATTCGAGTTATGGAGCATTTAGTTACGTTCCATCTATGTGGTGGTTCAATGATGGTTGTTCAATGGTGTGTCAATAGATGGCACTGTCGCTCACTTTCGACCTTTGTAATGATTGTACTAAGATCTCAGAGAGCGCAGGTTCATCAATAATATAAGCTGGTAATGAGATTAAACAATGATCTTAGCAGATAGACATTCTTGCGGCGACATATCATATGCCATGTCACATAGAGCCATTTCCTCACACCACTGCCATGGCTTTCGTGCTAGACTATTTAAGTGCTGAAAGCGGGTGCCCCCCATTCTATTAACATAGATAGGCTATAGGCCTGGACTGGCCTGTTGGTCTAGTGGTTAGTGACCCTAACTGCTATGCCGGAGGTCGTGGGTTCGATTCCCACCCAGGACAAATGTTTGTGTGATGAGCACGATCATTTGTTCTGTGTCTGGGTGTAATTTATCTATAATATGTATGTATTTAGAAATATATAAGTATGTTTATCAGTTGTCTAGTACCCATAACACAAGCTCTGCTTAGCTTGGGACTAGATGGCGTTATGTGATAGTTGTGGAATATTATTATTATTATAGCAGTGGTGTTGTCTATTCTAAGAAGAATTTCACAACAACCCTTTAAATGCTGCTAGTAGTTCTAGGTAATTTATATGGAACCATTTTTCTTCAACTATCCAGTGACTATGAGTTGTGACACCATTACATGAAGCCCCAACCTGTTCCTGAAGCATCTAAAATATATCCAAAGAAAATTTAAATTGTTTAATTTTGTAATGATTTATATGGATATGGGATAACCACCATTCCAAATCTGATCTGATTTCGTTTGATACAGAAAAGTATGCCTCATAGTTTTCATTATAATTTTTAAAGGCTATTGTTTTATGGTTTTCCATTACTTTAGTATAAAGCCAGCCATATTTTACCACCGGACATGCAGCTACAAGAGGGTACCTAAAAGATGAGAGATTTCAATTATTTTGCATCTCTGTTTAGACTTGACTCTTCTTAAGTTTTTACATATAGATAACATCTTTTTCTGTGGAAGTGTTATAGACAACTGAACAGAATTTAGTATAATCCCTAGGTACTGACAGTTTTGTTTAGGTTGGAGGCAACTTTTGTCTATGTAAATTATAAATCCCAGACTTTCTAATTGTCTTAGTAGTAAACACATTTTGTAAACATTTTTCAAATGAATCTGCAAGACAGAGAACGTCATCGAGATAGATAACAGACAATAAACTTAATGACCTCAGGTGACACATTACTGGTTTCATGATTTTAGTGAATACATTATGGTGCTGTACTGAGTCCAAAGGGAAGGCATTTAAATTCATACAATTTGTCTTGGAATAGGAAACGCAAATATTTCCTATCAGATTCTTTTATTGATATTAAATAATATGCATTCTTAAGGTCAATTGTGGCCATGAAGCATCTCGGGGTCATTAGTTTTATAGCTGTTCTTAAGTCCTCTAATTTAAAATGAGTACTTAGAAGAGACAAATTGAATTGACAAATCAATATGAATATCCAGGAACCATCTGACTTAGGGTGTAAGAAAATACTGGACAAAAACTGGCCTTTTTACCCGACTGCGGCGAAGCCAAAAAGGAGAGTTATATTTTTGACGTGTATGTATGTAAGTATGTATGTATGTATGTCCGTTTCTTTGTTCCCTCATAACTCCAAAACGGATGAAGGGATTTGAATGAAATATACGTCGTTAGGTTTGTCTTGATGGCGCGAGTGTTATAGGCTCCATTAAAATTAAAAAACAAAAAAAAATTGGCGATTTTGGGGGCCAAATCGCGGAGTTCAAAAAATTTTTTTTTCCAATACCATCGAGTAGGGTATCAAAATAAAGGGTTTTAAAAGGAAATTACAAAAATATAAAACACTTATATGTTTAAAAGAAATTCAAAGTGAAAAATCCTATAAATAAACATAAAAGTTAAATCATCTGCGAAGAATATACTAATAATAACTAAAAAGTTGGAAATAAAAAGAGTAGTTAAAAAACTAAAAAACCCGACTGAAAAAACTGAAAAGTAAAAAAACAAGCACATTTTAAATTAAACAAAAGTTGGAAGCAGGCGAAATGAAAGAAAATAGAATGAACCCCGCCTGCTTCCAAGTTTTGTTTAATTTAAAATGTGCTTGTTTTTTTACTTTTCAGTTTTTTCAGTCGGGTTTTTTAGTTTTTTAACTACTCTTTTTTTAGGTTACAATTTGTCAATTTCTATGGAAATAAGGTAAGTTTCCTTTTCTGTAAAGCTATTGTTCTGAGGCACAATGGCTTGAACAGGATCCTTGGTTAAAGGTATGGAATAGCCTCTGACCCATTTGTGTATAGTGGGGTTAGTAGTGATACTATCCCAGTGGTTTGAAAAATATTTAAGTCTGCCGGTTCGTACCTGATCTAGCCACCGAGGTGGCTCTGGACCTGGTGGCGTGAATGCTGAAATTTCTGTGGAGAGCGTCTCCCTCGTGCCGGCAGCTTGTTGGCATAACAATATGTCTGGTATGCTGTTTGCTTCGGTCTCCGCTTCTGCCCACTCGGACGTGGCACTTGTGGTTGTTGTGGGCCCCGGTAGTTTAAATTATTCATCTTAGGGACTTTTTGCTGAGCAGGTCTGTTTTTTAGCTATAACCCTGATTTCTTGACTGCTTTAACAGCATTGACCTTGTCTTGTAATTTGTCCCCAAACAGATACTTATGGGAGCACTTTCCATTAAATATTTTAGGTCTTTGTTTAGCCCTGGTAATATTAGAGATCTTCATGTGGCAGAATTTTCATGGTACAAGTCACATTGTAGACGAGCTGCATCACTTAAATTCTCAATGTACTGTTCATTTTCATGCGTGGCATTCATACTATTTAGTACCTTGCCAATCATAGTGATTGTTGCCGATAACACAATTTGGTTTCCTGTAATCCATTTTCATTCATTGCAGCTGCTACCTCTTCATTTAATAGTGGTGGAATAGTGGTGGTAGGCTACAGTTCTTTGGGGGATTATGTCTTAGTAATGTGCTAGCCTTAGTTTCCGCTTCGAGGCCGTTCTGAAGAATGGCCGTTCATCGTTTTGTTACATTCATGTAAATCAATTGAGTTATTGGCTGGTGGGGTGGCATCACACACAATGGCCCAATCAAGAGGCTAAGTGCGGATAAAAGCCCATTAAAACTAAAGTAAACTAAACTAAACTGGTGGGGTGCCCTTGGTAGGGTGCCTTGGTTCTTGACCCAAGAGCCCTTGATGTGCGCTGGTATTGCATTTTCCAACAGTACTATCTCAGGGGTAACCATTGGGAGGTGAGGTGCGTCTTCCAAGTCTGCCCCCCCCCCCCCCCCTTACCTTTTGTTGGACGGCTATATTCGGATTTCCGTGAGGAAGATAGTAACCTGCAACGTCGAGGCGTCCGGCTCCTATGCGTCTGGCTGCGGCGGCTTCGGTCAGTGGGTCGTCTTAAGGGCGGGCTTCGCTCGTATGACGAACGGCTTCTTTGTCGTGCTCGGCTGGAGCGGTTTTCGTAGTCATCTGAGCAACAAACGCATAGTGTTAGGCTCGAAACTGTTAAATCCATAGCTGACCTCTCGTGAAAGCTTTTAGGATACAGTTGAGACGTTTTTCAATTTACGACAATGTCATCGGCTAACCTCTCGTGAAAGCTCTTATGATGAAGTCGAAATTGTTTCATAACAATCATAACTGTTAACGAACACTGTCATCGGCTAACCTCTCGTGAAAGCTCATGATGAAGTCGAAATTATTTCATAACTGTTAACGAACACTGTCATCGGCTAACCTCTCGTGAAAGCTCTATGATGCAGTCAGAATATGGAGGTACATATTCGCATACCACGGCTAACCTCACGTGAAAGCTCAATAGTGGTGTCGTCCTATTTGTACAAGTATTAGGTTAAATACCTCACAAGAAACATTCCCTCCGGCGACGTTTTTCACTTAGTAGGTAGTTATGATTTATGAAAAGACTTACCGGCGTGGTTATGGCGATTCCTCCTATGTAACCGCTTTTCCAGATCTCTTGAACGTTCACTTAGCTCAATCATAGCCTCATCCCGTTTTCTCCTTTTGCTTTTTCCCATTTTATTCACAAAAAATAAAACTTAACGATTAAGAATCGAAATTCTGTGCACAGCGCGCGGCACAAAAAAGTACAATGAACATGACAGGTATCCAGATAGCACACGTACGACGAACCACAGATTATCAAATATTTTTTGATGAAAGTGTTCATCTTTAAAAATTGTGATACAGCGAGTAGTGCAGAGTACAGACTACATAAGTACTAAATGAGGACGAGATTACGAACATAATTGAATATCGTCTGCATAAATATGAAAACAGTTTTTTATAATATTAATAATATCGGCACTATAGAGAATAAACAAAGGAGGAAAGGAAACAAAGGAGGTTTTTATTTTATTGGATTATTTTAATCATTTGTATGCCCTAGTGGCTGATCGTGGTATGAACATTATAAGTTTTTAAATGTAATAAACACCTGCATGTAACCCATGTATCACAAAAAAAAAAAAAAAAAAGGACCCAGTATCGATCCCTGTGGAACCCCCTTTACCACTGGGCTCATATTAGAAAAAAACACTAGACCCATTCGCATCCCGAATTTCCACAAGCTGTTGACGATTACTCAGATAGCTTTCGAACCATTTAACGGTAGCGGCGTCAAATCCATAATAGGTCATCTTCGAGAGCAAGATACTCAAATTAATAGCATCAAATGCTCTATAAAAGTCCAGCAGATCTAACAGAGTACAACACCCTTCATCTTGAGCTGATAATATGTTGTCAGTAACATCTAACAGAGCCGTTGCAGTACTACGCCCCCGCCTAAAACCGGATTGAGCCTCAGGGAGGATGTTATTTTGCTCAATATATGCAGTTAGTTGGGCATTAACTACTTTTTCCAGTACTTTTGATAAAAAGGGTAAAATACTAATAGGCCTTAAATCTTTTACAGTAGTTGGGTTCGCGATTTTAGGAATCGGACGCACAACGGCTATTTTCCATAGATCAGGAAAGGTCGAGGTTGAAATGGAATGATTAATAATGGTAGTAAGGATATCCAAAGTCTGTGGAAGAGTCAGAAGAAACATGTCCAGTGTAATGTGGTCGAGACCCTCCGCATTTGATTTGAGTTTAGATAAAATCTTCATTATGTCTGACTGACCTACAGTGTGCCTACAGTTTCAATAACGAATACGCCATCATTAAATCTGTGAGACTCATAGTAAGTTAGACATGCAGATGGTGCCATCACATCACCTGGGACATTCAAGAAGTGAGAATTTAATTTTATCTGGGTCATTGAAAATATGAGAGGGTAAATCAGAGTCATTTATAAAAGGTAGCAAGGTGGTCTTTAGATTCCTCCACAAAATGGGTTGTTTTATTTTACTATTAATATTGAACTTGAAATAAGCAACCTTTTCGTAATAAAGGGACTTGTTCACTAGACTTTTTAATTCCTTGTAATATTCAATTTTACTCTTAGAATTTGAATTCCGACAACGTAGGTACATGTGCTTGATTGCGTAAGTACATCATAAACTTGATGTTATCTGTTATCCATGGATATGACTTTTCTCTTATAACCTGGGTCTTACGGGGAGCGTGTTTGTCAAAAAGGGTAATAATACCAAAATTGAGATGAGCTACCATAGCGTTGACGTCACCTGATACAGGTCGCGCAAGCCAATCTATATAGCTCAAGTCTTCCCTAAACTTCTCCATCAGTATATTTCTGAGGTTTCTACTTGTTTCAACAAGTACAACCCTGGGTAGTATTTTTTCTTTTTTAAAATTAAAAACGGCTGAAACAAAAGCATGTGCGCCTAGCGCGACTATCCAGTCAACTTCTACACTGTTAAAAATTATGTAATTTTACATGCAAAAAAAATTACATAATCCTGTAAAATTCCCGACAAAACTGAGAAATTTACGGGAAAATATAAAATTTTACATAATTTTCGTCAATTTTAATTTTTTTCGTTAAAATCAACATTTTTTATGTAGTTTTACATAAAATTTATGTAATAATCATTAAGCCATGGATATTTAAATAAAATCTGTAAAACTACATGGATTTTTGGAATAAATACATGTTCGTATGTATTTTTTACGATGGAAAAGGGAATTTTACATAAAATTCTCGTAATTTTACCTATTTTCGTGAAAAATACATTTTGATATAAATTTACTTTCGTCTTATGTAATATTCCAAAAAATATCAGTAAAATTACAAAAAACAGTGAAATTTCCCAACATTTCTTTAATTTTAAATATATTCTGTTGAATTTACTGTTTATATGGTCTTTTTACTTAATAAATATGTTATAATCACTAAGAGATGGAATTTTACATAAAAATTGTAAAATTACATAGAAAGTTTGGGACAAATACTTTTTTATGTGTTTTGTAACAATTAAAACGGGAATTTTACGGAAAAATCTTGTAATTTTACCAATGTTTTTGACTAATACATTTTTACGTAAATTTACTTATGTCTAATGTAATATTCCGAAAAATGTCCGTAAAAATACAAACAATAATATGAAATTACCAAACCTTTCTTAAATTTTACATATTTTCTGTAATTTTTCTGTTTAAATGTGTCTTTTTACATAATAATTAAGTAAAAATCACTAAGAGATAGAAGTTTCCATAAAATATGTAAAATTATATGGAATGTTTGCGACAAATACATTTTTTTATGTCATTTTAACAATTAAAACGGGAATTTTACAGAAAAATCTTGTAATTTTACCAATGTTATTGAATAACACATTTTTATGTAAATTTACTTACGTCTAATGTAATATTCCGAAAAGTGTCCGTAAAAATACAAACAATAATATGAAATTACTAAACATTTCTTAAATTTTACATATTATTTTCTGTAATTTTCGGTTTAAATGTGTTTTTACATAATAATTAAGTAAAAATCACTAAGAGATAGAAGTTTCCATAAAATATGTAAAATTATATGGAATGTTTGCGACAAATACATTTTTTTATGTCATTTTAACAATTAAAACGGGAATTTTACAGAAAAATCTTGTAATTTTACCAATGTTATTGAATAACACATTTTTATGTAAATTTACTTACGTCTAATGTAATATTCCGAAAAGTGTCCGTAAAAATACAAACAATAATATGAAATTACCAAACATTTCTTAAATTTTACATATTATTTTCTGTGATTTTCTGTTTAAATGTGTTTTTACATAATATTTAAGTAATAATCACTAAGAGATAGAAGTTTACATAAAATATGTAAAATTACATGGAATGTTTGTGACAAATACATTTTTTTATGTGTTTTTAACAATTAAAACGGAAATTTTTCAGAAAAATCTTGTAATTTTACCAATGTTTTTGAATAATACATTTTTATGTAAATTTACTTACGTCTAATGTAATATTCCGAAAAGTGTCCGTAAAAATACAAACAATAATATGAAATTACCAAACATTTCTTAAATTTTACATATTATTTTCTGTAATTTTCCGTTCAAATGTGTTTTTACATAATATTTAAGTAATAATCACTAAGAGATAGAAGTTTAAATAAAATATGTAAAATTATATGGAATGTTTGCGACAAATACATTTTTTTATGTCTTTTTAACAATTAAATCGGGAATTTACAGAAAAATCTTGTACTTTTACCAATGTTATTGAATAACACATTTTTATGTAAATTTACTTACGTCTAATGTAATATTCCGAAAAGTGTCCGTAAAAATACAAACAATAATATGAAATTACCAAACATTTCTTAAAGTTTACATATTATTTTCTGTAATTTTCCGTTTAAATGTGTTTTTAGTTTTTACATAATAATTACCTAAGTAATAATCACTAAGGTCCACTTTCACCACTAATCACTAAATGTGTTTAGCACTAAACTTATTTAAAACATCGTTCCGTCTCTGACATCTTCAAAGAATTGACAGAGACGGAACGATGTTTTAAATAAGTTTAGTGCTAAACACATTTAGTGATTGGTGGTGAAAGTGAAAGAAAGAAAGAAAGAAAGAAAGAAAAAATATTTATTTGTCGCCGAAATACAATTACAAACAAAATTAAATCCAGTAAACATCAACTAATATTAAAAAAAAAAATAGTAGGTACAAAAAAGAAGAACAACAGTAAGTATAAATTTAAGTACATAAAAAATGGAACACAAAAAAAAAACATGTTTACAGATTACATAATTACTTATATCATGAATGCGACAAAGGGGTTACCCACTCAGCATGGTGCTGTGCTATGGACCGTCTATGTAGACCCACAGCACAGCGCTGGTTTTCAGTGGTCACCCGTGGGAAAAAGACGTGCGAAAGCCAAAACAGTTTTAATATTGGGTAATACTAGAAAAATAAAATAAGCAGTGAAATATAAGTAAGACTACAATTAATAAATAAAGAGTTACAAAAAATAAATAACAAAATTACAACTAATAAAAAGTATGATCTGCATGAACAGAACAGACATTTAAATAAAAATAAAAATAAGGATTAGGGTACATTTTGAGTGATACCGTATTTTGCCTCGCTCACTCCCCCACCCTTCCGCGACCGTCACGCGTCACCGCCGCGCGCCGCGCTGAGTCTGCGCGCGCGCTGAAGGTCAAACGACTTTGAAAGCGACCGGCGCGAAGACGCACTATGCGTCAGAGTCGGTGCCGCTCGCCACCAGCCACAGTAAGGCAGCGCAGTGTCGCACGGGTCTTGTGTGCTCACGTGACGCGCCTCGTTTGATTAGTAATTACTATGGTGTTGACGATAGCCACTTTATTTGTACGCACTTGTATCTAGTCGACGCTTATAGACAAGTAACGTGTTTCTTGGAAAACGTAAAATCGGCTCAAGCCGCTTGGACAGATATGCCTTACCAATAGATAATAAACCTTATGTGAGTATTCATTTAAAGTGTATTTGTTGATCATGTTTTTGTTTTTCTAAAAGGAGTTTCTTTAAGTGTAATTTAAAAATTTTCTGTTGTTTTTAGGGATCTAATGGGAGGTGGCAGATCATTCCAGCAGCGAGTGGCGGCATACTTGAAACATCCCCTGAAGGCTGTGGTCTTATGTCGGGGCATTGAGAGTGGATTCGACGTGGAACGGGCGGAGTAGCTGTAATGCTCGTGCCTCCAGCTAATTTTTGTATATAGGTATTCCGGTTTGTGTGTTTTTATGATACCGAACATCAATACTGCTAAGTGCAGTTTCCGACGTGCAGCCATTTTTAGGATGTTATTTTCATTTAAGTACGGCGTGATGTGATGCCTCCGGGGTATGCTAAGGCAGTAACGAGCACATGCATTCTGCACCCGCTGTATTAAACGTTCAGTGCGCGTAAGAAGACATGGCCCGTAAACAGTGTCGCAATAATTTAGTTTGGATAGTACTAGGCTATCCACCAGTCTCTTCCTTACTGCGACACTTAGGAAATCCCTTACTCTGTAAAGAACCTTTAGTCTATAAAAACAGTTCCTTACTACGCCATTGATATGTTCCTCAAATCGGAGTTCCGGATCAGTAATGAGGCCGAGGTTACGAGCTATTTCTACCCTCTCTATGCTTTCTCCCATAATTTTAACATCGGGCTTAGCAGAAAGAATCGTTTTGATTTGTTGTCTGCTACCCAAGACCATGAACTTGGATTTTTGAGGGTTGAGTACCAGAGAATTGCCCTTGGACCACACAGCTATTCTATCAAGCTCATCGTTGAGGGTACGTACGGCGGCAGCAGTGTTACTGGCGTTAAATGATACATACAGCTGAGTGTCATCCGCGTATACATGGTACTGGCAGTTCCTTATGCATGTCGTTATGTCGGCACTATATAATATGTAAAGTAGCGGACCGAGCAGGGATCCTTGAGGAACTCCTCTGGATATTGCAAGTGGGGAGGAAGATAACGTAGTACCGTCTTTCTTGCGCAAATCGACCCGTTGCGACCTACCAGTTAAGTAGCTTTCAAACCAACCCGTCGCCCGTGTATCAAAACCGTAATACGACAGTTTGGACAGTAGTAAGGGAATATTTAATGAGTCGAACGCGCGCGAGTAGTCCAGCAATACCAGAATAGACCCCTCACCACGGTCCCGCGCTTCCAGAATAGTACCCAACACATCTGCCAGGGCAGTTGCGGTTCCGCGTCCTTTTCTAAAACCCGACTGCAGTTCAGGCAACATACCATGCGCCTCGAGAAAATCGGTGACCTGCACATACACCACCCTCTCCAACACCTTGGATAAACATGGCAAAATGCTTATGGGCCGAAGGTCTTTATAACTTTGTGGGTTATTATTTTTTGGCAGAGGCCGAACAATTGCCTTTCGCCACAAACCAGGAAATACATTTGAGGTTATGGATCGGTTTATAATCTCTGTAATTGTATTTAGTGATTGCGGAAGTGTGAGCAGTAACATGTCCTTCGATATATCGTCAATACCTTGAGCGTTCGTGGATATTTTTTTTATTATATTCAGAACCGTTAACGGGTCTGTAGGCATTAAAGAGAAACTTTCAGACCCGAGACGGTTACATTTGAAAAAGGATTCTTGAGTGGTGTTAACATTAGGGTCGCCTGGAACATCTAAAAATGCCGAATTTATACCATTAGGGTCGTCAAATGATTCTAAGAGCACATCATCGTTTTTACTCACTGGAAGCACATGTTTTTTTATATTATGCCATAAAAATTTAGAGTCCTCAATGTTGTCATTGATATATTTGGTGAAGAAAGCTTTTTTTTCATTAAGTAAACCAACTGTTGCTTGGTGCTTTAGGTCCAAGTAATATCGTTTGTGTGCTCCCAGTTTGGTTTGACGATATCTATTACGGGCCTCATTTCTTAGCTTGAACATTAATTTAATAATGTCAGTTATCCATGGTGTTGGTTGCGTCTTGAACACCTTGGTTTTTGTAGGTGCATGTGTATCAAACAGCTTAATTAGGTGTGAATTAAATGAATGCACCATGTCATTTACATCCTGTAAGCCGCAGATTGAATCCCATGGGATCGCCTCCAGATCTCTCCTGAAATCATCAGCCGATATATCTCTTAGCGCACGATATGTCACCTTTTTACGTATAGGTTTCTCTTTTTTAAAAACGATTTCGCACGTCACTAACGAGTGATGACCGAGCTCCGCTATATGGTTCACAGCAACGTCCCGATACCGCGCATCCGTACATACCACATCGATTAAGGTGGCGCTTTCCCCTACAAAGTGCGTAGGCGTGGTTACTATTTGTTCCAAGTTACAATGATCAAGGAATTCAGCGAGTTTTTTTGTTTTTGAGTTGTTGGGGTCGAGCATATTTACATTTAAGTCGCCTAATAAAATAATGTTGTCGTACGGAGCCAGTGCACAGATGCTTTCTGTGATCGCATCTAGGAATATATTTAAATCCAACCAAGGTGGCCGGTATGCAGTTCCTACCAGTAGCTTTTTCTTTTTGGCCGTTAAATTCAACCACATTTGTTCGACCTGTGGGTGTTGCGGATGAGCTCTGATTCGAGCGCTGGTTCCGGTTTTGATAAAAAATGCAACCCCTCCCCCTCGCCCCGCACGGATTGACTCCGGGCGAGGTCTATGACGCAACTGATACCCAGGTACCACTGGCGCGCGGCCCTCCTCTCCCTCACGCAACCACGTCTCATTAATTGCCATCACGTCGACTGAATGATTGTTCATAGCAATAATAAACTCATCATGGTTTGTCGATAATGAGCCTGCGTTCAAAAGTCCAAATTTAATGTGTTTATTTCGCGGCATTGATTATGTAAGAAGTGTGGTTATACATCATTTTAAGACTAATAATTGAGCGAGACAAACTGGGTCTATACAGATCATAAGAGCAATACAAGTACGTAACTCGAAAAAACAAACTATTAGTAAATAAAGGGTTCCGCAAAGCAATACTTTGTGCAAATAGTATAAGTATGAAAATTTGTTGTTTATACACGTACATTGTATTGATTACAGCTATACACATGCTTATCCTACTGTTAATGCATATAGTGCTAAACATTATAATATGACAAGAGAAAACAAACAAAAGCTGACTCAACCATTCAACAAACATTACACAACGTGTTACAATAATAAAAAGTCCTAACAAAACCTTTCCAAAACTAGTTTTCAATAAGATTATTTGCATCCGGTCCAAAGACCTCACGTAGGTCTGTCTCAGTACGAATGAGTCTGGTTTTATCACCGGGCTTACGGCGGACAAGGACTCGCCCATGCTTCGTCCACACAAATTGCCATCCGAGACGCTGGCCCGCTTCCCGTGCTCGCCGAAATAACTGCCGGTTTAGCTTTGTTAGGCGTTCATTTAGGTAGTACCTAGTTGGTGGACCGGTAAATTCGAGGTCCGCAGTGTTAGCCCCTCGCCGTACTCTAGAAGCGCGCAGCAGCTGATCGCGCAGGTCGCGGCGCACAAGGCACACGACGACGGTACGCGGCCGGGTCTCCACTGGGCCTGCGGCGCTCGTAGCGTTCACCTGTCTGCGGCCCATGCGGTCCACACTCACTATGTCGCTATCTTCGAGACTTACTCCTAATTTTGTCGCTATGATTTTCACAGTATGTGTCAAGTTTTCCGAAACCAACTCCGGAAGATTTGAAATCTCCAGGTCATTAGAGAAGAGCTGCTGGTCCCGGTCATTTAGATCACGCTTTAGTTGCGCAATTTCCTCGACCGCTCCCGAATGATTCATGGTTGTTATTTTCTGCTCCATGGTGACCATTCTGGTTTCCATCTCCTTAAACGCCCCCCTCATCTGGTCTCTGTCCGCCTGAAGCTGTGCCAGGTCTGTGCGAAGACTTTTAAACTCGCACTGGAATTGCTTCTGCATCGCTTGCAACTCCTCCTTAAACATCTGGCGCAACTCAGTTTGCAACTCTTCCTTAAAAGTACGTAGGATTGTAGACAAGCCTGGGCCGACATCCTGAGTGTCAGCCTGTGTGCTGCAGCTTAAACAGCTGGTATCCATGGACTCCTCATATACCTCCGCTGGCGCAGTATCCACCTTTTCCCTCAGTGATGTGGTTTTGCAACTAGTGCAAATCCAAGTGGGAGCAATAAAACCAGTTAGTGGCAGTAACCCACAAGCACGATGATATAGGGCGTTGCAAGTGCCACACTTAGCGGCCTCTAGTGGCGAAATAAATTTAGCGCAACCGCCACACTTCGCTGCCGGCATTGCGTACACGGGATAATTAGCAGTGCTCGATCAACGATTGATGTATGCTGTCTTAGTACCCCGGAGCGTCAATAGATGGCGCTGTAACAGATATTTGGCTATTGTAGAATCTATGGTGTAACAAACCCCATATAACGCTGCACCTCGCTTATTTCGCCACAACACACACCGCACTGGATGCACTCCAAAAACGAAAACTTTCGGTATATTATCAAATACTTAGTCGCTTGTCAACATTCACTTTTTACTGTAGTAGGTACTTTTTTTTCACTTAAGATTTTGAGTTTTGTATTTTTGCACTTTTTTGGTCCATAAATATCACTGTATCACTATATAACACAATATGTTGAGTATAACCACGTATACTAAAGATTTAAGCAATAAAAACCTGCAAAAGACTACTTATTGTATTTTTAATTGCAAAGGTAAACAAATCGAGCTCTCAGCTGTTTGACGTTCGTACGTCTTTTTTTCTAGTGGACCTAAGAGATAGAAGTTTACATGAAATAAGTAAAATTACATGGAATGTTTGGGACAAATACATTTTATTATGGGTTATCAACAATTAGAACGGGAATTTTACATAAAAATATCTCGCAAATTTACCAATTTTTTTAAATACATTTTTATGTAAATTTACTTACGTCATAATGTAATATTTCGAAACATGCCAGTAATATTACAAACAATATTATGATATTTCCCAATATCTCCGTAATTTTATACATATTTTCTGTATATTGACTGGTTCAATCTATAGGTACTAATATTATAAAGCTGAAGAGTTTGTTTGTTTGTTAAAAAACATAAATATAGGACCTATTTTGCCCAAAATTAGTACCCAAATGGTAAAAACGGGACCCTATTACTAAGACTCCTTTGTCCGTCTGTCTGTCTGTCACCAGGCTGTTTCTCATGAACCGTGATATCTAGACAGTTGAAATTTTACAGATTACGATACGAGTATTTGTTGTCATAACAAATACTTAAAAAGTACGGAACCCTCGGTGAGCGAGTCCGACTCGCAATTGTCCGGTTTTTTTTTATTCAGTAACTGTCAATGCAATGTCAAATGTTTATACACTTTTTTTGGTACATTTTTTATTTAGAAAATGTAACAATTACTTGAGTGTAGTTGGACAAGCAAATGTTGTCAGTATAAAAAGGCGCGAAATTCAAATTTTCTATGGGACGATATTCCTTTGCACTACATTTTTTAATTTTGCCGCCGTTTTCTACTGACAAGACCTGCTTGACCAACAATAATAAAATACGGTAAAACCTATTTCTTCCAATAATTTGCATATTAGGTCTATCCAAAATCTATTTAGCCCCCTCCAGACTATGTGTGTGAATCGCGACACAACTTCGAGGAGAGCACATATCGCGACATTGACGTATGACTATTGACTCCGAGATCCTCCATAATCCAAAAACTTCACGGCGATTTCACAGTTTGGTTTGCGGCAAGATGGCGGGAAAGCATCAGCTGATCGAGTTTAACTGGTGAGTATTAGACTTTTTATCTGTTTTCCGTACGAAATGACATGTGCAAACGAGACAGCTCTATGAATGTGTATAGCGGCGTCCCGTTCACACAGATCATTCCTTAAGAAAACCGGGTAAAAATTCCGTACTTATGTATCTGACCGGCCTTACACCACCCGACCCGACAAAGCGGCTCAACCAAAAGTAAGGTCTAAACCGTCTTTAAAGCGAGTAAAGATCATACATACAACCACGTTAGAAAACACTGTGTAGCGTATATCGTAATCGGAATCGCGTAGCGTAATAGGAATTAATAGGATATTTTAAAAGCTTGGTATTGTCTTTTACGCAACTAAAATGACACATTATTCAGATTTTATGCGTGCCAGTCAATCCATATTAAACTCTAACTCGATAGAAATAAGACCGCACTGTACTGATCGCCAAATCGTCAACGTATCCCTCTCTTGGAAGAAACAATTTTGAACTCTAAAATCATAGTAATAAAGCCTATTACTTCGCGTCCACGTTGTGTCCGTCTACAAACCAAATCAAACGATAAAAACGGTACGTAGGTAAATTATTATTATTATGACGACATGATGAGTGCACCGACGCACCGAGTGAGCGAGTTTGAAATTTAACAAAAATATGTATGACTGAATATAATAAAGTAGGTACCTACCTAATTATTATTCCGTTTGTTTCAAAATTTTTGAATTTTGGTACTTATAGGTAGACCAGGTATGTTTGTATTAAGTAAATGGGTGTAATTTATCTATAATATGTATGTATTTAGAAATATATAAGTATGTTTATCAGTTGTCTAGTACCCATAACACAAGCTCTGCTTAGCTTGGGACTAGATGGCGTTGTGTGATAGTTGTGGAATATTATTATTATTATTATTATAATTATGTTTTTAATTTGACTATATGTAGGTACAGGACCAATGATATTATATAGGTAGATACGTTTTACCGATATCTGCGCGGCGATACAAAAATAAGCTACTCAGTCCGTCCTGCGTCTGGCCGCGAGGCGAAGTAGGTAGGTACAGTCGGCAACACATCAGGTTAGACACCCTGTATACCCATAACTACGCTACCAACAATACAGAGAATTGTAGGAAAGGGACTGCGCATTGTGCCATCGGCCAATCATAGCATTTGCTCCTGTGCGCCTACGCACACAGATGCACTTTTTTGGCACACACATTCGCTAGTTTCCCTCGTATTGAATTCTATGCTATGTTCTATGCCGCCAGTCCGTTCCATAACATTGCTCGGTATTCGTGCGACACTGTCTATGTGAATTTGTGAATTTGTGTTTTTTTTTATTATGGCACCACAATTAACCCCACAACAGCGGCAGCTGATTGTGGTATTACGAGATGGTGGTTACACCATTAAAGAAATAGAAAGGAGGACGGGGATAACGGTAAGTGAAGCTTTAATATTATTATATTATGTATTTGCAACGAATTTACCTATTTAGTCATAATAACCCAAGAAACTCAGTACTTCCAAGTATCTAATACTATTTCCAACATATTTCAAAAGGCTGCGCCGACCGGCGTGTAACAATAGATAAAATGTAATTAGTTAATTGTTTCTCATTAGCTAATTAACGCTTGAAAAGTATTTATTTACATTTAGCGGGTTTGCTCATGACGTGATGCGATGCAATTCGACCAACAACAAATGAAAATGATCTTTACCACCACGACATAAAGGTGCTGCCAATATAAAACGTGCGGCGGCGCAAGATAACAATAATAACAATTATATCCTTAAAACCATAAATACATTTTGTCAAACGACTTGTGTTGTGTCGCATCAGAGCGGTATCGGTCTCTGCGAATAGTTGCGATATGTTGTCGATCACTTCAGAGCGGTGGAGGTGCGGAAGTATCAGACAACCTAGTAGAGTAGAGTAGAGTAGGGACTCCGTTTTCCGCACTTAGACTCTTGATCGGTCCGTTGTGCGTAGGTGTCCTGGCTAAGATAGCCAGCCTAGCTCCGCCCAGAAGCACAGAAGTTTCCTGGGAGCTTCACAGGCTTCGCGGAGCGACCTCACCGTTCCGAGGATTTGTCTGCGTTGAGTAGCCACGACCTCGCATTCCAGGATGACGTGGGCGGCTGATTCTTCAGCATCAATGCAGCCCCTGCAGAGTGGGCTGTCCGTGGCGCCTATGGTAAAAAGATGTTTATTTAGGGGGCAATGGCCCGTTATTGTCCCTATTATTACTCTAAGGTTATTTTTACTTAGGCTAAGCAGTCGTTTTGTTAGCCGCGGATGTAGACTTGGCATCGCCATTTTTGACTGTCTACAATCTGTAGACCGTGACCATTAGCTGTTATGGAGTTCAGTTGATCTCTGGCGAACCCATGTACGGAACTGTGAGAAAGGTAAGGGAAGGAGTGGGTACGGGCCAAGCACTGCCATCTCGGACCCTCTCTTAGCAAGTTCGTCTGCGGCGTCATTAGGGATCCACTGTGCCCCTTAATCCACTGGAGGGTAATACTGTTGGACAGCGATATACTCTCCAGGGCGAGGTGACATTCAAATATTAATTTACTGTTAGTATGTTTGTTTTCTAGGGCTTTAAGCACAGACAGGCTATCAGTTACAAATCTGATTGCGTGGCTGTGAATCCTCAGACGCTTTACGGCTGTTGCAGCTTGTGTTAGGGCGACACACTCGCATTGGAATATCGAGCTGCGTTCGCCTAGTGGTAGGTGAAAGTTAATGTTGAGGTCTAGGGAGTGTACGCCAGCCCCTGAGCCGTTTTGAGTTTTGGAGCCATCTGTGTAGATGCGTACTTCATTGACTCCTGACTGATCTCTTAATTCCTCTGTTGTTTGTATGCTATAGCTCTTGTTGAACATAGGTTTGTTAGGTGTCCTATCACACGGGGCAGCGATGAGAGGTTGATACTCAATCACTCGGTCCAGGATGCCTGCGTGGGGACTTGTGTGATTCTTGCCCCATATGCCCAAGTGTATGAGCCTGATGGCTGCTAAAGCTGCCTCCTGCTGTATGTACAGCTCAAGTGGGGTTAGTTGAAGGGCTATCTCCATTGCTGCAGTTGGGGTTGTCCTCATGCAGCCTGTGATAGCGGAACATGCCATCCTTTGGAAACGTTGGAGCCTGGAGACTGTGTTCGAGAATTCAGTTCTCGTCCACCAAACCAGGGCGCCATAGGTCAGCATTGGTCTGATCACCGCTGTGTAAAGCCATCGCGTGATCTTGGGAGATAGCCCCCATGTTTTTCCTAGCATTTTTTTGCATTGGTATAGGGCGATTGTGCTTTTGTTAAGCTTGTAGTCAAGATGCCTGTTCCAGAGCAATTTGCTATCAAGAATCACTCCTAGGTACTTAACTTCTTCTTTGAGTGTTAGCTCGGTGTTGAAAAGACTAGGAAGTTTGTGTGGTCCAAGGACTCTTTTGTTAGTGAACATTATTAATTCTGTTTTAGTGGGGTTAACCGACAGTTCGTGTTTGGTACACCAATTCTCGATTATTTTGAAGGCTTTCCTCATGAGGTCGCATAAGACGCCCTCAAATTTCCCCGTGATTAAAATAGCTATGTCATCTGCGTAACCCACCGAGTACAAGCCGCTAGCGTTGAGCTCTGTAATGAGCTCGTTTACAACTAGGTTCCACAGTAGTGGTGACAGCACCCCACCCTGCGGGCAGCCTCTGCTAACGATGCCTCGTGTGGTGGTGTTCACAGTAAATTGAATAGCGCGGTATTTTAGCATGTTGTGAATCCATTGTATAAGGGTTGGCGCCACACCGTGCACGACTAGTGCCTGGCTAATGCTGGCGAAGTTCGTTTTGTCAAAAGCACCCTCTATGTCTATGAAGGCGCCCAGCGTTGGATTTTTGATCTTGAGCGCGTTTCCGATGCGTGTGACCACGCTGTGGAGTGCGGATTCAGTTGACTTACCTTCGCAGTAGGCGTGTTGGTTGGGGTGTAGGGGTTTACATAGCGATATTTTGTTTCTAATCCATCTGTCTCCCAGCCTCTCTAGTGTCTTCAAGAAAAACGAAGTGAGGCTGATGGGTCTGAAGGACTTGGGTTGGGTGTAATCACTCCTACCTGGTTTTGGAATAAAGATTATTTTTACTTCGCGCCATTTCAGGGGGATGTAGCGGTGGGCCAGGCAGGCACGGAAAACCTTAACAAGGTAATCGGCTAGCAAGTCACCACTCCATCTGAGCAGAGCCGGAAAAATACCATCTAACCCCGCTGCCTTGAAAGGTAGGAAGGTGTTGATTGCCCATATTATATTCTCTTTGTTGATTACTTCCGAAGCCACCTCCCAGTCCAGGCTGCACGTAGCCCTTTCACTGTACGATTCCCAGCTCTGCTGGGTCGCAATCTGGCAGCCTGGGAAGTGGGTAGTGAGAAGCAATTCACTAGTCTCCGCATCGCTAGTTGTGTAGGTATTGTCTGATTTTTTTAGGCAACCTATTGAGGGATCAGTCTCGGCGGCGAGACAAGTTTTGACCCTCATTGCCTGGTTGCTATTTTCAATGTTAGTACAAAAACGCCTCCAGCCGTTTTTTCTTCTGAGGCGTATTAGTTTTTTGTAAGTTCTGCAGGTTGTTTTGTAACGGTCCCAGTCGCCTGGCAAACGTGTGTTCATGGCTCTGTTGAACAGCCCTCGCAGCCTGTTACGGTGTCTTTCTAGTTCAGAACCCCACCATGACTGCCTAGCCCCCTGTCTTGGTACAGTAAGTGGGCAGGACTGCTCGAAGCTAGTTAGGAGGATTGATGTGAGGTTGTTTACGTGTTCATCTAAGTTGTTTAAAGGAATTTCAGATGGAAGGGAGGGTAACTGTTAGATAGGCGTAACGAGGGGACCAAATCAGACAACGGCTCGATGCACACTGGTTTATTAAGGTCGCGGCGCGACTAATATACAACATTCCTCCCTCTTAGTATTAACTTAATGTCTAGAAGAATTGTTTATAATTAACTCTAGGTACGGAACGGTACGCCCTCTTTTGCACATTCTGTGCAGTTCCCGCTTCTTCAACAGCTGGCTCCTTCTCACTTTCCTGTTCAACTTGAACCTCACTTCCTTCGCCCGCCGCGGTGTCGTAGAACTCTTCTAACGACCTGTCTGCCTCAGCTTCAATTGGGCGTGGTGATTGGAGTGGTCTATCTTCATGCGGTAGAGGAGGTGATGGGGCTGTTGGCGTGTTCACAATTACAGGCGGGTTTGGTTTGGTTGCGACGTCTTCCAATTCAATTGGCGAATCCCAAGTGTTAGGCGGGGTGGTATCCGTTCCTTTATACAACATCAATTGATTTTTATGTTTTTTAATCATTTTCTGTGTTACACAGTCCTTTATTATGTAAATTACTTTTCCTCTACGTTCGACTATTATGCCTGTGTTCCATGAATTTGGTTTGTTTCCATTTTTAAATATAACTTTATTTCCTACATCAAAGTATTGGGTATTTGTACCTCCATACGCCTTACTCTGCGAGTACTGTTTCCGTTGCACATGATCATTAAGGGGAAGTGACGGTGTCGAGGATGGTATCACTGGTTCAGTTAGCAAGTCTAAACGTGAACGAAGTTTCTTACCGAAAACCAGCTCCGCGGGTGAAGTACCAGTGGTGGAGTTTACGGAGTTTCTGTAGTCGAATAAATATTTTTGTAATTTTGCACTTATTTCACTCTGATTCGTACTGGTCATTATGCTTGATTTAATTCCCTTTTTTATTATCTTTACAAAGCTCTCAGCCTGACCATTGCTAGCTGGATGATAAGTGGGTGACGTCACGTGCGAGATTCCATTCAGACTACAAAACGATTGGTATTCTCGTGAAATGAATGCAGTGCCGTTATCACTAACTATTGTCTGTGGAATGCCAAACCGAGACATGAAATCTTGTAGTTTTATAACAACATTTTTACTAGACACATTAGCCATTAGATACACTTCTACCCACTTGGAATGCGCGTCTACAATCACTAAGTAAGTATTATTATTAATCGGTCCCAAAAAATCTATATGTATTCTTTGAAATGGATTTTTAGGGTATGGCCACACTGCGAGCGGCGCTTTGGCTGGTGCTTGCCTCAGGTTACGACACACCTCGCAACTCGCTATCATTGTTTCAATAGCCTTGTCCACACCTGGAAACCAGAACCTACTGCGAGCTTCAGCCTTTGCTTTAACTATTCCCAGGTGTGAGCCATGAAGTTCGGATACAACTTTGGCACATAACTTTTCAGGAATCACTATTTTATGACCGCGCATAACACATCCACTTTCAAAGGATAATTCATTTTTACATAAATGATATGGTTTATGACTGTCGTCTTTAATCTTTAATGGCCATCCGTTATTAATGTAATATATCACTTGAGTTAATATCGGATCTTTGTACGTTTCTTGCTGTAATTCCTGAAAAGTAATGGGCATAATTCCATCTATGACGAAATTAATGTATGAGGCGCGATCTTCTTCGATGTCTGATACACCGTGACTGTCATGCGCCCCCGAGCTGGCGCCGCCGCTGCGTGATGACTCATTATCTGACCCAGACCCAGGTAAGCTAAACCGAGACAGATAGTCTGCACTATTTTCCGCGCTTTTTATGTACTCAATAGTGAAATTGTATGCACTCAAGTACATAGCATACCGCTGTAGGCGGTTCGCTGTTACCTCCGGAATGCCACGGCTCCCGCCAAAAATGGATAACAAAGGTTTGTGGTCAGTGCGTAAAACAAACGGTACAGACCTTCCGTATAAATATTGGTGGAACCGCCGCACTCCGAAAATAATAGCAGTTGCCTCCTTTTGAATCTGCGCATACCGTTTCTCTGCTTTGTTTAACGTACGGGAGGCGAAGGAGACCGGCCTTTCGATGTTATCTTTACCTACCTGTGATAAAACGGCCCCTAGCCCCGTGGGTGACGCGTCGACAGTCAAAATGATCTGTGCACTACCATCAAAATGAGCCAAAACTTGATCCGAAGCGAGGGCATTTTTAATGGTATTGAAAGTATTGTTATGTTCCTCACTCCAGTTCCATTTACTTCCTTTTTGAAGCAGATTATATAATGGGCTAAGTAGTGAAGAGGCGGCCGGCACGAAATTACGATAATAATTAACCAAGCCTAAAAAGGATTGCAATTGGCTAACGTTAGCGGGTGCCGGTGCAGTTACAATTGCCCTTACTTTTTGCGATGATTTCTTTAGCCCGTGTTTATCGACCGTGTAACCTAAATATTCTACTTCTTCCTTAAAAAATTCACACTTGTCTTTTTGTAGTGTTAACCCGGCGTCTTGTAGTCTTTGCAAAACTAAATGTAGGCGTTCTACGTGCTGTGAATCATTTTCGCCTGTTATCAACACGTCATCAAGCATGCACAGCACTCCGTCCAAACCCGACAGCACGCACTCCATGGCGCGTTGAAAAATCGCCGGCGCGCTCGCTAGACCGAACACCAAACGAGTGTATTGAAATAATCCCCGTTGAGTATTAATACAAGTATATTTTTGCGATTCGTCATCTAATTCAAACTGCGCGTAGGCTTGAGTTAGATCTAATTTACTAAACTTTTGACCGCCGTGCAGTTTAGTAAAAAGTTCTCGTGCTGTCGGCAATGGATACTGTTCTATCTTTAACTGCTTATTTATTGTAACGGAGTAGTCGGCACATAACCTAATATCGCCGTTTCGTTTTAACACAGGCACGACAGGAGATGCGCGCTCCGAGTACTCGACCGGTTTTAAAATACCTATTTTCACTAGACGGTCGAGCTCCCTATCAACCTTATCTCGTAATGCGTAAGCTATAGGGCGTGCTTTGATAAAAATAGGTTTCGAATTCTCTATTAACTGCAGCCTTACCCTGTATTTATTAAACCTACCAAGCTCTTCCGAAAACACTTGTGGATATTGTTTTTGGAGATTATCAATACAGCTGATTTCTTTTTGACCCACATACTGAATAGGTAACATTTCAAGTTTGAATGCGGAAATAAAATCACGTCCTAGAAGCGGAGGTCCTCCGTTACGGACAATAAATACTTTCAAATCACAAATTTGTTCTGAATAAGAAAAGGACAACAGCGTCGTGCCTAAACAATCTATACGGTCTCCTGTATATGTTAACAAGCGTTTGTTAGTGGATTTAAGGGGTACCTTCAAAAAATGATTTTTGTATAAACTTTCCGATATCGCAGTGACTGCCGACCCACTATCAATTTGAAATTTAATGTGCACTCCATTTACCGAAATTACTTCCGTCATTGGTTCACCGTTACAAGAACGTATATTAAATAACTCACCGTCGTCACCGTTACTTCCCTCTTCTACGTAATTTATTTTTTTGCACACACGGCGCAAATGACCTTTCACATTGCACTTTTTGCATCTATAATTAGCAAATCGATACTGAGACGAACTGTGATTTTTGTAACCACACACTGAACACGACACTTCATTTGCCGCCTTCCTTTCGTCGTTTTTCGCGATCTTGAAAACTTGGTCGGCGCCGGCCGCGGCCGACACGGCGCGCGCGCTGCGCACGTTATCAGCTAGCTCCGCCGCTTTTGCCAACGTCAGATCTCGGTAGTTAGACGCAAACAACTTCTCCTTCTCTGGTCCTGGCAATATTCCCATGAAGAAACGATCTCGTAAAGTTTCCTCCACATTAAGAAATTGACAGTGAGCAGTGAGACCTCGCAATCGTGCTGCGAACTGAGTGAAGGTTTCACCGTCATTTTGTGCTGCTACGTAGAATTTATAACGGTCGCTGAACCCTGTACTTTTTGGTGTAAAGTGTTCATCCAATAATGCGATGATGTCGTCGTACGGTACTTTTTCAAGCTCCTTAGGCAAGGCTAAATCCGATGCGAGCTTGTGGGTACTATCGCTGAGTGCGCTCAATAAAATAGCACGTTTCTTCACGTCGTCCTCGATGTCGTTCGCGATGAAAAATTGGCCGAGGCGATTTTTATACGTTTTCCACGTTTGTGAATTGTGGTCAAAGACCGATAAAATTCCTAAATTCGCCATTATCACAACGTAACACTTATAAAATGCAACGCGTGGGTACTTGTCGCCAGTGTTAGATAGGCGTAACGAGGGGACCAAATCAGACAACGGCTCGATGCACACTGGTTTATTAAGGTCGCGGCGCGACTAATATACAACAATAACTTACCAAACTCTGCCTTAATCAGCCTAATAAACTTGGTTTGGTCTGTGTTACGTGGGACCCTCCTCGGTTGTGGCTTTGGTAGGTTGAAGTTGATGGTGTATCGAATCCATCTGTGATCAGAACATGATAGTTCGCTGGACACATGCCAGTCCTGGATGGAATTGGAGATACCTATGGTTGATAGAGTTAGGTCTATTATTATTTGCGATCGTGCGTTAACAAAAGTTGGTTCTGAACCTTTGTTGAGTAATACAAGATTATTGCTAAGAATAAAGTCGAGCATTGCCTCACCTCGGTTGTTGGTTTTGACGTTACCCCACAGAGTGTGATGTGCGTTGGAGTCAGTTGCGATGATGAGTTCCAGTTTCTCCCTTTCACAGTACTCCACCAGCGAGGCTAGCTCTGGTAGTGGCACGTCCTCGTCGCCCGGCAGGTAGGCCGAGGCGAGGACAATGTCCGGGAGATCCTGTTCTGTCCTGGATAGCCTCGTTGCTGTCAGATCTCTTGAACAGAATTCGTTAATTAGTAGGTGGGGTACATGTTTGGGTATAAAAATGCAGGTTCGTGGGTTGCTTACGGAGGTGTCTAGCAGCAACTTACCTCCGATGTTCGCAAGACCACATATTCTGCCGCCCCTAATCCACGGCTCTTGGATAAGGGCAATGGTCTTCTGAAGTTGGTTCTCCAGCACTCTGCGTAAAGTGGCCGACGCAGATTGGCTGTGCTGGAGATTGGCTTGTAGGAGCCTAGTTGTCCCGCATGGGAGAAGAGCAGAGGCTGCTGTCGTACTCCTCTCTCCCCTCCCCCGCCGGAAAGCAGTCTTCGTCCGAAGTAAGTCCGGGCGAGGAAGGATCCTGTGCTGGTTCCACGTTGCTCGCTTCGACCTCCATGGCCGAGGTAGAAGCCCGCTCCCCCACCCCCTTTACGGTCCTCGTCGCGGTTGGCGACGGGGGCCGTCTAGGCGGTGGCGGGTCAAGCTCCAGTCCCGGTACGACGGGGGCCGTCGCGGTTGAAGGCGCGGTGACTACCCCACTGGCTACACCCTCCTCCAGGAAGCGGATGTAGATACTGCCCATGAGGTAGTATACTCGCCTCTCTTGGTTCTTTATGGTTTTGACCATGGGCTCCGGCACACGGAAGAAGAGACAGGTGCCCGGGGGTTCCTGCCGCACCCTCTCGTGTGTCAGGGTCCACGTGTTTATCTTTAGGTTAGGGTTTTGGCGGGTTAACAGCTTTAGCAGTGCCGGAGTGTCCTCGGTAATTTCCGGAACGAAAAGCATGCATAGGGCCTTCTTCGGTATTTCGGCTTGGGGCCGTACGGTTAAGCTGGTTCCTGGTATCGGGGACGCCATGGAGGTTATTACCCGTTTGAGCCAGGCCAGTGTGAAGGCATCATCACACCATGTCTTCAGGACGCCCTCAGCGAAGTGGGCCTTCCCCCGAAAATGGATCGCCGTGTTTGCGGTTGGGTTAGACGGGTCGGGATCTGCCATAAGCTGAGCCCTGAGTTCTTTTTCGATGTTGAGGCGGATCCCCTCCGCCTGTTCCTGCGTCATATCTTCGAATGGCTCCGACATGACGGCGACGCACAGCTCGTTGTTCCTGTACGACGCAGCCGCTTCAGCGTAGCTCACCAAGGAACCGTCAACCGTGTGGGAGCGAGCAGGCTTGCTCCTCTTGCCTACCCCAGTCGGTGTGACGGTGTCCTCGGGTCGCTCACGCTTCTGCGCCCTAGCAGGAGGTTCTCCGCCGGTGGTCTTGCTCTTTTTTTTGCGTCCCCTCGGTCTTTGGCTGCGCTTGCTTTTTGTTGCCGAGGCAGCATCACCTGTCGGTGTCGGTGTGTTTGCCGACGTTCCGGCAGTGGCTGCCACGGTGACTTGCTGCGTCGCAGCCGTACGCTTCTCAGAAGCCATTTCCTTGCGAGGTACGCCGGTGGTCCATGTTTGTGCGACCGGAGACTGAATGGCGTCCCTGAGAGACGACAAGTCAATCCCGGTCGTGTTTGCTGCCCCTGCCGGCAAGGCCCCAGTCAGACCCGTTAGGTCCCTCTCCGAGGCCGCTGACGCTGACGCAGCCCTAGTGGGCGCATCAGCGCCAACAGCCACCGTTGAATCGCCATATACGAGAGCTGCCCTAGGCCCTGCAGACAGGTTTAGTTCGGTGCGTGCATCGTCGGTAGATGGGGTTGGCGTTGCCTTCGACGCAGCCTGGTTTGGCGCATGCCTGGCAGTAGCCTTCCTCATCGCATCCTTGGACGCAGCGGGAGGTTTGTTTACGGACGCAACCTTGGGCGGTTTTCGCTTAGGCGCGTCCTGAGGCGTACCTCTGGTTCTTGGTAAAGATGGCGCATCAAGAGACGCAGCCTTAGGTGGTTGGTTGTTGGCTAGGTTTGGCGCATCAGAAGACGCTGCCTGTGATTTAATTTTTTTCGTCTCGTTATCCATAGGTTTGGATTCAAAAACTTCACCGTCGGAGCTCTCCACCCGCCACGGAGCCCTCAAGTCGGGGACGCCACTCGTTCCACGAGTGTGCGCCAGAGCTACTCCTTCGGTATAGGACCAGCTTATTGGGAAGTAGACGAGCCCGCACACGACGGAGGATCACGGGACTGCGAACGGCACGAGACTATGCCGCCACTCATCCCGCAAAACCACGCCGCGCCGGCTGCCCCCCCCCCAAAAAAACCGGTCCTCGCTTGACAACCCGCTTATGGGATGCCCCAGCCGATTGATCGTGGGTAGCTACTCCACGACCACCCGTGTGAGAGGAAATCCGGACCAAAGTGATGTGTTGTGTGCAACCTGCTCCACTCAATCACCAGGATTCCTTCATCCCTCCGTACGGGTCCCCGCGCACGGCACAAACACGCGGGAGGTCATCACTATCCACCATCTGCTCTTGTTCGATGATGAACACCCAGGGGTATGACCTCGCCACCCCTGTGTTCTAGTCGCCTGGTGGTTTCAGTTACGTCTAATTCTGAGAGAATTAGACCAAAAACAGGGTGGCAACCACGGGAAGGTGAACCATCAGACTTGCCTTGAGGATCTACGCGACCGTAGCGCTCTCCCTCAAAACCACGCCACCCTACCGCCTCTGAGGGAGGAGGTAGGGTAGGCCTGTATTTATACTACCAAGCAAAGCATAAGCAAAGCAAGTCGTTGTGCAACCGCGAAAGCATAAATACAGACCCTCCCCAAAAAAATCAGACAACCTATAACTTTACTGATTCAAAATATCATCAGAACATGATTTATAGATGCAAATACTAATACTATCACCACAGTATTTACATAGGTGTAATATTATAATATTACCGTGCTATCACGTCTGGGCTAATGATAATGATAATGATGCTTACAAAAAACGCATCTTGGATGTAGAGACTTGCTTTACTTGCAAGCATCATTATTGCAACCGAATTTATTCGTTAGTAATAATTAAGGATTGAAAGTTAGCGATTTTGTCGTTATCTCTGTCGAGACTGCCGGCCCGAACTGCAGTCTCTACACTAATAACAACGGTACGAATGTCGTTAAGTCGAAAAATCGTAAACTTTCTTTAATAGATTTTCAACCTTAGGCTGTTGACTTAGAGCTGAAAATTTATTAAATAAATTTTACGATTTTACGACTTAGCGACATTCGTAGCGTCGTTATTAGTGTAGAGACTGCAGTCCCGGCCGTCATGACACAACACGTCAGACACAAGGTGATAGCGTAAGGGTAGCTCGCGAAATTCAATTTTTATTTACGTTTTTTGCAATTTTTTTTTAACAAATATAACCAGACCTCAGAAGGGAATCATAGAATTGAAATAACGGATAAATCAACGCAATAACAATGTTTATTATAAATTATTCAGCCTAGATCAGTACATAATATAATTCACAATCACATCATTTTACTAACCTTAGAAGTTGTCGCTCCGGTTCCTCGTTCAAGACTGACTCATGTCGGGAACTTCATAACTGACAATTCACTTCAATGTCAAAATGATTTTATAACTGACAGTGACACTTTGAAATATTTAAAAATGACATAAACGTCACTCGACTATAGCAAGCTTATCCATGGACTGTTAACTATAACATCAATCTACCCTCGCATAGATAAGTCTTGTTACAGTCGGCCATCCTTCAAGAACGAGTCCCTTCGTTCCTAAATATTGTATAAGAATAGATTTGATCAGTATCTTCTATTTATCAAACAATTTTCAATCATTAACAATTATAAAACAAAATAACTTGTACATATTTAGATGTATAACAAGAATAATAAAGAAATAAAAATAATCAGTCTTAATTCTCTAGATCATCATTATCATCTATTTTATAGCTTGAGTGCTGTGAAAGCTACTTCCTTCACTCTCACAACACTTCAGCCGCAATGTTTTGAACTATTCAAGGGCGACGAGTTCATACGCCAATCCTGCCCAGTTCAAACATTCTCACTCAACTTATCGTCATGTCTATTGCCGAGCGAAGTGAGGCTACTTCCTTCACCATCACTCCGTCATCGGCAGCGGTACTTTGAGCCAATCCTGGGCGGCGAATCCAACGCCTAATCCTGCCCGACTCAAACACCCTCACTTATCCCTAAGCGACTGGCAAGTTCATATGCCAGACGCCATATCACATCATATCTATTGCCGAGCGAAGTGAGGCTACTACCATCACTCCGTCATCGGCAGCGGTACTTTGAGCCAATCCTGGGCGGCGAATCAAACGCCTAATCCTGCCCGACTCAAACACCCTCACTTATCCCTAAGCGACTGGCAAGTTCATATGCCAGACGCCATATCACATCATATCTATTGCCGAGCGAAGTGAGGCTACTACCATCACTCCGTCATCGGCAGCGGTACTTTGAGCCAATCCTGGGCGGCGAATCAAACGCCTAATCCTGCCCGACTCAAACACCCTCACTTATCCCTAAGCGACTGGCAAGTTCATATGCCAGACGCCATATCACATCATATCTATTGCCGAGCGAAGTGAGGCTACTACCATCACTCCGTCATCGGCAGCGGTACTTTGAGCCAATCCTGGGCGGCGAATCAAACGCCTAATCCTGCCCGACTCAAACACCCTCACTTATCCCTAAGCGACTGGCAAGTTCATATGCCAGACGCCATCAAACATCGTAATCATCATATAATCATCGCAAATCACAATTAGACTAAATATCAATTAAATAAATCAAGTAACTCATAAACTCATCATTGACATCTAATTAACAATATTAGCGATTGGCAAGTTCATATGCCAGACGCCATCAAACATCATGTAATCATCATAATATAATCATCGCTGTTGTAACATCACTATTTAGTAAGTTAATATTATGGTCATCCCTACATAATGTATATATATCTGTGTGTCATCTGTCAACGGCCCTTCTATTTATCTGCCTTGACCAGGACACTACCTATCTCTGTGTCTGCAACGTGTCTACCATTAAACTAGTCTGAAGTCTTACCGAGTCTTATTTCTACATGGTGTCAGTCAAAAATAAGTGAATCGAGTCTGAAAGAATCCACCGAGATCGCCGACGAAAAAGAAAAAAATGTCGACTTCAAGCGCGACCGACAGCCATCTTGAACCTCGTCACACAACCCAGGTCAGAGAACTCAAAATATCGTCGGATACGACGAACAACAACGCGGCGACATGGAAACGATGGTGGCAACAATTAGATCTATATCTGTTGGCCACAGGCCTGGATAAATCACCCGAGAAGCGGAAAATAGCCATTTTGTTGCACGCGATTGGAGAACGTGGACTAACTATTTTCAACTCATTTAACGTTAGCATCGAAGGGACCACGCTCAATGAGGTGAGGGCAAGATTTGACCAATATTTCGAGCCGAGGAGAAACATCACGATGTGTCGATACCTATTCTTCACACGTCGACAAGAAAAATCCGAAAGCATCGACGATTTCCTCACAGATTTGGAAAATAAAAGCAGAGAATGTGAATTTGGCACGCTAAGGGAATCTCTAATTAAAGATATTTTTATCGCAAATTTAAATATCGATTTGTCACATGTGCGTCAGAGACTACTGCAGGAGCACGAACTAACCTATCAGAGGATGCAAGAGCTGGCGAAGACACTCATAGTCGCGCAGCAGGATGCTGAGAAAATTGTCAAAGGGAGCGCCGTCGCCAGTGAAAGCGTCATGCATCTCAGTCGCAGGAACCGTAGTCGAGAAGATGGTCGACAGCGAGCGTCCAGTCGCAGGTCGCAGGTCAGGACGAACAGCGAGCATGGCAACGGCAACTCGAAGGCATGCACTCGCTGTGGGCAGTCTCATCGCTACAAGTGCCCAGCCAAAGGAGTCCAATGCAGGTCATGTAAACTTTTTGGTCATTTCTCTAAATATTGTCTTAAAAATAAAAAAGTCAGTCAGTTAAAATCGTTTAATTCAGATGAAAATCTAGAATATTTTGTTGGTATGTTAAGTAGTCAAAAACAGTCGAGTCAAAGTCATAAAACACATATAAATGTGAAACATATCACACATGGCAGTCAGTCATATTCAGTCAGTCAGTCACAAAGTCAGTCACACAGACAAACACAGTCGCAGACACGCAGCAAACACAGAGATTCAGGAGAGGTGGTGTCACGGTCAAGACAGACACTGCGTCCCTATGATGAAAACAGTGACATGTCTGAGAGATCTAGGAAAGACTCCGACAATCAAAACAAAATTAGTCAATGTCCCCATCCATATTATCTCTATGATGATAACGGTGGTATGTCTGAGAGGTCAAATAAAAAACACCTCAGTGATGAAAACAGTCACACGTCTGAGAGATTAATTCTCCCGTCAATAAGTCAATGTCCCCATCCATATTATCTCTATGATGATAACGGTGGTATGTCTGAGAGGTCAAATAAAAAATTCCTCAGTGATGAAAACAGTCACACGTCTGAGAGATTAATTTTCCCGTCAGAAACCCCAATTAAGGAATGTCAGAGTCCGTATGTACATCTCAATGATGACATTTGTCACAGGTCTGAGGGACACAACAACAACATTTGTTGTGATCAGTCACAAAACAGACACAGGACACGTTGTAGACACAGTGTCAACAACATAAAATCAAACACAAAACAGTCATGGGAAATTAACCTTGTCATAGTCAATAAACAAATTAGTTGCATCATAGATTCAGGTGCTGATGTCAATATTATGTCAAAACAAACATTTAATAATATTAAACGTCAAAAGAAGATGTCAAAATTGACACTTCACAAATGTCAAATAAGTGTCACAGCCTTCAGTGGTAATTCTATACCAATTTTGGGAAAAATAAACTTAAATTGTAATTTGAACATAAACAACAGTAATATAGTCGAAAATATAGATTTCATAGTAGTAAATTTAGATTGTCCAAATGTAATAGGTCTACCAACTTGCGAAAAACTAGGTATAATAAAACGTGTATTTTCAGTAACAGAACAAAATTTTAGTAAACAAATTCTTACACAATATAATGATGTTTTTCAGGGACTTGGATGCCTGCCTCCGGTCTGTCATCTTAAACTCAAGCCAGATGCTATTCCATGTGTCAACCCGCCACGGAAAGTTCCATTTGCGCTGCAGAACAAGCTACGTGAGGAGTTGGATCGCATGGAGAAAATGCAAGTAATAGTAAAGGTTACAAAACCTACAGAATGGGTTAACTCAGTTGTCATAACTGTAAAGAGTTCAGGTCAGTTAAGAATTTGTCTAGATCCTAGAAATCTAAATAAGAACATAATGAGAGAATTTTATCCACTAAAGTCAATAGACGAAATCAGGTCACAACTCGAAGGAGCTGTATGTTTTTCTCATTTAGATGCATTTTCTGGATTTTGGATGCTACGTCTGGATGAATATAGTTCTGAATTATGTACTTTTCAAACACCATTTGGTAGATATAAATATTTAAGGTTACCCTATGGAATAAATGCCTCGTCAGAAATTTTTCAAAGAGTCATGATGAACCTCTTCGGAGACTTAGAAGGAATACTAATATTCATTGATGACATTTTAGTATATGGTCCAAATGAGTCAGTTCATAATGAAAGATTACATAAAGTCATGCAAAGAGCACGTCAGGTAAATTTAAAATTTAATAAGTCAAAGTGTAAATTTTTGCTCACAGAAGTATGTTTTTTAGGTTATGTCTTTAGTAAGGAAGGTGCAAGGGCTGACAAAGACAAAATAAAAGCCATTGTCAACATGCCCACACCAAACAATGTCAAAGAACTACAAAGAATATTAGGTATGATCAACTATTTAGGTCCTTTCATAAGTAACCTGTCAGAGAAAACTCAAATATTAAGAAATCTCATAAAAAAAAGATTCAGTCTGGACTTGGGATGAGAATCACAATAAATGTCTTAACAAACTGAAAGATGAAATTACTAATTCACCAGTTTTAGCACATTACAATCCCAAGATTCCATTGGTCTTGTCAGTTGATTCATCAAAGTCTGCATTAGGTGCGGTAATTTTACAAAAAAACCAACCTATTGCATATAGTTCAAAAACATTGACATTAACCCAGGAAAGGTATGCTCAAATTGAAAAAGAGCTACTAGCAATACAATTTGGTTGTGAAAAATTTCACCAATACATATATGGTAACAAAGTCACAGTTCATACTGATCACAAACCATTAGTCTATTTATTCAAAAAGCCATTGCATGATGTCCCCGCTAGATTACAGCGTATGATGTTAACTTTACAGAAATATGATTTAGATGTAATACATGTTCCAGGAAAAGAAATGTATATATCAGATACTTTGTCTAGAGCAGCGTTAAAAGATCAATATACACCTGAAAATGAATCAGAAATGTCTTGTCATGTCAATTTAATGTATGCAAATTTAGCTATAACAAAAGAATATAGTACAAAACTAGCAGAGGAAACCAAAAAGGATGACTCCCTGCAGTTATTAAAAAAATTCTATAATGAAGGTTGGCCAAAAAACAAGAACAATGTAAATCCGTTGGTCAAACCATACTGGAATATTCAAGGTGAAATTCATGTCATAAAAGATTTAGTGTTCAAAGGTTCAAAATTAATAGTACCACAGTCAATGCATAAAATAATGTTAGAAAAAATTCACAAAGGTCACCAAGGTATAAGTAAAAGTCTGCAATTAGCAAAAGAATCTCTTTATTGGCCAAATATGTCAAGTAATATCAAAAACATGGTAGAACAATGTTTAGTATGTGCAAAATTTAAACCAAACAACCAAAAGGAACCACTACAAAATTATGAAATTTGTAAATATCCATGGCAACAAGTGGGAATAGACTTAATGCATTTTGATGGTTCAGTATATTTGATTGTCACAGACTATTACTCAAAGTACATAGAGATAGCACTTCTGAACAAAAACAGTACAGCACAAAATGTCATTATACATCTCAAGTCAATATTTGCTCGTCATGGAATACCATTGTCATTGGTGTCCGATGGTGGTCCTCCTTTTCAGTCATTAGAATTTAGAAACTTTTTACAGGAATGGGACATAGAACATGTTGTAACTAGCCCATATCACTCTCAGTCTAATGGTCAAGCAGAAAGTTCTGTAAAAATAATTAAAAATATGTTAAGGAAAAGTAAAGAAAATAAAACAGACCCTTACATAGCTTTATTGCAGTATAGAAACACACCAAAAAATAACTTGTCGTCACCAGCACAATTATTAATGTCAAGAAACTTAAGAGATAACATTCCAGTGTCATATAAAAAATTGAAACCAAAAGTAGTAACATTTAAAGATTATAAAGAATCAGTCAAACGAAATAATGAAAATAAGTCAAAGTATTACAATAGAAATGCTAAGCCATTGTCAATGCTACACCATAATGACCATGTTTACTTTAAAAGAAGCCCCACAAGCTGTTGGGAGCAAGCAATTGTTAAACAGAGACTAATGAACAATAGGTCATATGTAGTTGAGGATGTTAATGGTGTCAAGTATAGGAGAAATAGAATTCACCTAAGACATAAGTACTCTCATAGCTGTGCAAACCCTCCTATGCGAGCCAACTCCTCACAGGGGAGAGAGGAAGGTGACAGACAGGAGTCTGGACCCCAAGGAACCCCATCACAACCAGTAACAACTAGGTCTGGTCGCATTGTAAAACCTCCAAGAAGGTTAATAGAAGAAATTGATTAAGTTACATTAAATTAGATTAAAGATTAAATTTAATTAACCAATAAATTAAGAAACATTAGATTAAAAATAATTAACCTTAAATTAAGTTGTTGTCTAGCAATAAGATAATGGTAAGCTTTGTCAAATGTATAGTCTCATTAGTTGGTACGCTTAAATGATTGTAAGTCTAGAGTTAAATGAAACTCAACAAGGGGGATGTTGTAACATCACTATTTAGTAAGTTAATATTATGGTCATCCCTACATAATGTATATATATCTGTGTGTCATCTGTCAACGGCCCTTCTATTTATCTGCCTTGACCAGGACACTACCTATCTCTGTGTCTGCAACGTGTCTACCATTAAACTAGTCTGAAGTCTTACCGAGTCTTATTTCTACAATCGCAAATCACAAATAAACTAAATATCAATTAAATAAATCAAGTAACTCATAAACTCATCATTGACATCTAATTAACAATATTATTTCTTAAAATTGCTATCACTTTCATCGTCATGTTCATCACTGGACGAGCAAGCAGGGTATTAAAACTTAGCCCTATTTCCTAACCACATCCGCCCTCCTTATAATTCGTGGCCTTCTTGTTGTGTTTGTCATACCGATTCTTATTTTTCTCCTGATTTCTCATAATACGTTCACTCCCATTCAGAACTAATTTCGTCTTGACTTCGAATACTACTCTGTCCTATCTATGTCATCAATCATCATAGTAATATAAGTATTTACCGCGTTAAGAGTGATAGAAACGTGATTATTTAACCCAGTAGTTATTCTGAATACATGTAAGTCTAAATTCTCCGATCCAACAACTGAGCAGTGTAATGGCAGTCTTAAGTACTTATTTATGAATATCTGACTGTTTAACAACTTTCGGTATTGACCAAATTAACGTAGCAACGTCGGCTGTCATGATGCCAAATAACATTGATGTATGACGACGTTGTTGTTGAATTAGTCATCTGCCTAGCCTTTTTTAAATTGTGCTGGGGTCGGCTTCCAGTCTAACTGGATGCAGCTGAATACCAGTATTTTACATATAGCGACTGCCTGTCTGACCTGCACAACCCAGTCATTTCTGGGTAATACGATACCTTTCGGTAAGACTGGTTGGCAGACTTTCAGGTCACTGACTACCTGTAACGACTGCCAAAGATCTATATATTGCAGCCGGGACCAGCCAGTGCTTTCCAAGGCACGGAGGAAACGTGGTATGTAATGGGTAGGTCACCCATCCACGAAGCAACCTAGGCAAGCGTGGCCTAACCTCGAGATCGACCCGAGTGGCAGTTATAATTAAGCCACGAGCTCCTACATATTTAATAATCATCGTAAATTAATATCTTGAAAACAAAGGTTCTTATTTCAATTAAACCTAATTTGCAATTTTATTATTCTAATGATATTTTATGGACCGAAGTATTTTTTTTTTAAGTAGCTTTTATTGCGACTTAAAAACTTGGTTGTCTAACCATAGATAGTTGTGTTGGTACTATTTGCATAGTTGAGTCAAGTAAAAATACTCTAAATAAAGATTGTACTCTAATAAATTGTCAATAAATTAATTACTAATATTAAATGATACTTTTAATGTTTCCTAGATTTTATCTCGCAATTTTGATATCAAATAATATTCTATTTTTTTTTTCCGGTATGTTATTATTCAACAAATAAATACATACTAGATTGCTAAATTATATTATCTAATGAAATTTTAAAATAATACTTAGTATTGGATTCAACCCAACATTTAGAACTAATAAACGACATTCAGATTTATGAACTTCATATTTTCCAGGTAAGAGGTAGAACCTACTCATGACTCGCGCAGCCCCTAACCGATCCGCCTACATATATATCTCCTTACGAGCAACGTTTGTCCTTACAGGGACTGATATGATCTCAACAATGTCTACATCACAAGTTGTATAGAGACTGATGTTATTTAGAATAGTGATCTAGTTCAAATATTACATCTGTTGGAGTTTTAATAATCTAAAATGATTTTCAGCAAAACTATGTCCAAGCTACACGTCATAATTAACTAAGTGGTCATCCACTTTAAGCACTTCGACATCCTTTTCCGAATTGCCTTGTATATCACTCACTAAAGTACACCCTAGCGGTAAGTATGGTATATTCTTTAGTCCTCTCAATATGGGCCATTAACGCCTTTCCAGTTAAATCCTAATCTTAAAACACTATTTTCACGAATTAATGTTGCTTGAAAACCTAAATACTGTAGCGATTCCGATAATATTTGTCATAACCTTGTATTAGTCGTTACATATTTTCAGTGATGGAAATCTACAGGACCTTATTCTTTGGAGATTTTTTTGTCATGTCCCATAACTGACAGTTAGTACACTTGATGATCGGGGCACTTAAAGCTGGGGTGACCGATACCCTGACAGTTAAAGCACTTCATTTGCCCTTTCGCGCCACTATTTTTGCTTGACGCCGTGTTATCTATATTCTTTACCGGACTATAACCTACCGATGTACTGCTAGGACGCTTGTCCTTACTAAAACCTTTATTAGAGTTCGACTGATTTCTGCTGTGATACTTAATGGTCTTAAAAAAATCAAGTACATCTTCTGGTTTATCGAATTTGGCTGCTTGAGCACCTACACGAACTCCCCTGTCGTCTACCCCATAAAATAAACAATCCACTGCTTGCTTTCCAAATATTTTACATCTATTCAGTAAATTGATTTTCGCAAAATAATAAAGTTCATAAAATTCTCCAAAGCATACCCGCATATTAAGCATATCTGTCAAAACTTCTGCATAATTTTCTGTTGTAGGAAATGATTCCTATAGCATCAACTTCCATTCAAGCCAACTATGCTTAATAGAGGGCAGACCCTGAAACCATGTCTTAGCTAATCCGGTGAGTTTGGGCAGGGCATAGTGAACCGTTTGCTTATCGTTCCAGTTATAAATTTCGGAGCATTCATCGACTTTATCGAGCCAGATATGAATGGTTTGTTCCTTCGAGATAGGGTCAAAGTCTGGTACAACATTATTAAATGATGAACTGGAAAACGATTCACGATACCCTGCTTTAGACTTAAAAAGTTTTAAAAAGAAATCTTCAAACAAGTCTGTAGTTATAAATTTAGTTTTCTTGTTGTCATGTGCTTCATGTTTGTCACCACTGGGTGCGTGTCGTTTCGTGGGGGTGATTAAGGAACGGTACCGAGTTGAGCTACTTTTGCCAGTATTAGTCTGCTCACGATTGTCCGGTCTAGGTTCGGGCGTCTCGAAATGCCTACGTGATCGGTTCCGTTCCGTTAATCTCTCTCGTTCTTTGCGTACCTGGTTTTCAAGGGTTCTTAATTTTTCCCTCTCCCTGGACAGCTCACGTTCTTGCTCGAGTAGCGTTCGCGTGCTGCTGACGCTGCGGCTTCTCAGTTGATTACGCGTCGCGCTGCTGCGCCGACGATCACGACCTGGACTGCGCCTCCGAGATTCTTGCGTTGGTTGTTGGTCATCGCCACGGCTACTACGACTGCGGCTCCGACTGCGCCTCTCCACTTCCCCTGAGTCTCGCTTCCGACTACGTGATGATTCACTACGCATCCTCTGTCTTTCGTAGTTGCGGGAAGGGTTGCAAGTGCGTCGATAATCCGCCTTGCTTTCCTTGTCGCTCATTTTCTCTGAAACTCGGAACATTTTGTTAATGTATTGTGTACAAATTTCACAACACACAGTCACTAAGACACTAAATTTAAAATTATAGTGGGTATTTGAACATTATTTTGTAACTGTATGTTCACTATATTTAATTCTCTTACATGTTTTCGGAATTTATGTTTTTAATCTGTATTCATCATGAAAACTGTTAATAATTTTATTAAAATAATATCATTTCTTGACGTTAATCACACTCAAATATCAGCTTAAACCAATATTTCTATAATATCTATATAACTGATCCATTACGACCATTGACAAAAATATTTTTCGAAAATAAACTGTTGAACCCATCTGCTTTATTCGGCTAAATCGGGGTTCACAATACTATCATGTCATGTTAATTCACACGTTTCCTTAATTTTCTTCTTGTATTTGCGTTGATTTCCCGTTTTAAAATGAATATAGTTTTATTTATCGGCGGTCGAGCTCGTGGGGTGGTTTACCGCAACACAAAAAGTGTTTCGTTCATCCCACTTCTGAGATATAACCAGACCTCAGAAGGGAATCATAGAATTGAAATAACGGATAAATCAACGCAATAACAATGTTTATTATAAATTATTCAGCCTAGATCAGTACATAATATAATTCACAATCACATCATTTTACTAACCTTAGAAGTTGTCGCTCCGGTTCCTCGTTCAAGACTGACTCATGTCGGGAACTTCATAACTGACAATTCACTTCAATGTCAAAATGATTTTATAACTGACAGTGACACTTTGAAATATTTAAAAATGACATAAACGTCACTCGACTATAGCAAGCTTATCCATGGACTGTTAACTATAACATCAATCTACCCTCGCATAGATAAGTCTTGTTACACAAAATATGATTCGCGAAAATAATAAGTATGTATTCACACAATTATAATTGTATGAATATCTATTTCCTATATATTCTATATAAATAAAAAGAGAAGTCCTGACTGACTCATCAACGCCCAGCCCAAACCCTTGGACCTAGAAAGCTGAAATTTTGCACAGAGGTTCCCTTTATAATGTAGACAAGGAATAAGGAAGGATTTTTTAAATTCAACCCTTAAGGGGACCTTAGGGGATGAAAGTTTGTATGGAAAGTAGTTTTTTTTTACAGGGCGAAGCCGCTGGCAAAAGCTCAGTCAGTCAGTCAGTCAGGACTTCTCTCTTTATTTATATAGATTTAGAGAAAATTGTGTGTCACCATTTAGACGAGTAGCTAGTCGTAACAATATTTAGGTATCTATTGATGTAATTTAAGTTAAGCATCGTTGTTTTAGAGGACTACAATCAACTTTTGGCTGCGACGAAATGAGCAGACTGGGGGTGACCTATCGGCTCACCACCGGCAGCTCTACCAGCGTGCCACCACCGCTGAGCAAGATGCTGCCATTGTTTCGGGGCATACTAGCAACCCTTTTTTTAAATACACAAACCACAGCTACAGAATATAGCGTAAGTTGAACATTTTTTTTATAATTATACTAGCTGACCCACGCAACTTCGTCTGCGTCACAATAGCTATAAACTTCCTCGATAAATCGACTCCTATCCAACATAAAAATATTTTATTAATTCCAACTAATAGGTAGTTTCTGAGATTAGCGCGTTCAACCAAACAAACAAACTCTTCAGCATTCAATTTCTTAATTGTTTTTTTTTTTGTTAATTATTTTGAAACAAATATAATATACTAGCTTATGCCCGCGGCTTCGCCCCCGTGGTGTTTGATAATGGTCCTACGGTATGATATTCCCTGGATAAAAAGTAGCCTATGTGTTAATCCAGGTTATAAACTATTGGTGTGCAAAATTTCACACAAATCCGTTCAGTAATTTTTCGTAAGCGCACGCAACGGAAGCTCTCAAAAAGGAATATCTTTTACCGTTTTTGCAACATTTTTCATTTATGCTCCGCTCTTATTGGTCGTAGCGTGATATTATATAGCCTTCCTCGATACTAAAATAATTTTTCAATTCCAACCGCAGTTGTTCCTGAGTTTAGCGCGTTCAAACAAACAAACTCTTCGGCTTTATAATATTAGTAGTATAAGATCTGAAAAATAAGAACACGTCCTCCAACGGTAAACGTTTGACAACACGGTTGGCGCAGTGACTGATAGGTCGACTGCCGCTGCGCTGGGGGTTCGAGTTACGCACGGAACAAATGTTATGATCTACAAAATAAAATAGTTATTCCGGGTCTGGGTGTTTGTGTAGGTATGTGAGTTTTAATTGATGTAAACGCACCAGCAGCAGCAGGAGTGTTGGTTTTTTTATGTAAACAACTACTTAAACAGTGGCTGATCTTAGGGTGAAATGATTATAATGATGTTAAAACACTGCTAACAAATCAATGTTAGCGCATCCAGATTGGCGATAAAAATAACTAAAACTCATTCGAAAGAGTACTCCAACAATGAATAAAATATAGGGTATTTATTTGCCGTTTAGCGATAAAAGGTTGTTTAAAAATTAAATTCAATTCGAACAATCGTGTAGCAGACTCTACATTACAGACCGATAATTTTATTATCATTTTCATAGTTTTTTTTTTTGCATTGGCTGAGTGATCCACTGCTGCGCAGTGTGTCGCGGGTTCCTTTCCCGAACGGAACAAATATTTGTATGCCTGTTCCGGGTCTGGGTTTTTGTGTATGTGAGTTTAAATGTTTGTAAACGCACTCACGACACAGGAAAAATTCCTAGGGTGGGGCATGGTTTGAAAAAAAAAACAAAGGTTATTTTTAGATTTACGTAAATCATAGTTTTAAAAATTGTTTTCCATGTTTCTTTTTACTATTGTTTCAGGTATCAACTCAAACTATCCGACGCAGATTGCAGGCTGTTGGCATGAAAACGAGATACCTATATTTACGCCACGTGTATAAACTACGTGCTTAGATTACAACTCTTTCAACTTTTTGAATTGTTATATCTCAAAAACGGTGGCTTTTAGAAGTAAAAGGGTTTAAAGACATTTTTATAGATTATTATCTGATCTATAATTTTGTCTTTGCAAATTTTATGATAAAACTTACCGTTTTGCTGAAAATTGCAAAAAACCCTTTTTTGTGACTTTTGACCTCGAATAACTTTTTTTCCAAGTGTCGGATCGATGGGGACTTTTTACATTTCATTTATAATGGTGTTTTGAACAATCTTACCAATTTTCAGCTGGGTGGGAATTAATGTAACCTTACTCCTATTTTTTGGTCTAATTTGACCGGACTATTATGATTACTTGTGATTTTATTAAAATAAAGATTCGATTTTTATAACGTTGTTTTAGTATAACCTTTGAAAAGTTCTACCACAGATTTACTTTCTAATGACTTAAAAAAAAATCCGGTTGGTTCAAGCTAAGCGATTCTAAGATAGCTTTGCTGTGAAAGTGCATCATACACTAAACTAAGCCCACGTTTGCACGGACGATTTTCGCGCAATGGATTTTCAACGCTCTGCCTAGCTCCGAGAGTCGAAAATTAAACGGTATGTTTTTGACGCACTTGGATGCACTCAGCTGTTAAACTCACTCTCTTCTTACGTCGTCCGTGCTAATGTAGGTTTACAGGCAAAGATACATATTTTAATATTTTCCAGGCTTCCGACCTCTGTGCAGAATCACGTTGATCATGTATTGATTGCTTTATTATACATATCTTATTGACAGAGCAAAAGGTTGATAAATGTAATGATTATATTTTTACTAGTGAAACAATATATTAAAACCCTAGTGAATGACTCTATCTATTAAAAAAAACCCGCATTTGCGTAGTTTTAAAAGATCAAAGCAGGGATAGGGATAGACAGCGGGAAGCGATTTTGTTTTATTCTATGTAGTGAGTAGTGATAGTGATGATAGGAGTTTTCGTGCCCGCGCCCGCGAAATTTAAATTTTTTAAGTTTTTTTACAATTTGCTGGTCATGTTTAGGTTGTATATTGAACAAAATATGATCCACGACTTTAAAAAAATATGTATTAATATAGTTATAGCCATGAATAATATCATTGATACACCTCGGTAAGTAAGAACTATTCCAATTAATCAAAATTTGAATTACGCGGGTCTCAATCTACACAATCACCTCAAAAATAAAGAAATTAATGTTTCATTGATTTTATAAAAGTAGTGCAGTAGTAGCCTTCGATCAATAATGTACTAGATTCCCGAAAAGCGCTTCAAAAACGGCCCGAAATATAAGACCACAAACGTATTTGTGGTCTTATTTTAAATCAGCATGGTCCAATCATAGCCAACATTAAGACGTCAAAATACCGCAGTATGCGTTCAAAAACTGCGTAAATAACCACCGTAACACCATGGTTTTGGAAGGAATATCTTTTTTTCGGTAATTTAATATCATTATGTGCTTTTTAATAATATTTAAACATAATTAAACTGTAAATATAATTAAATCAGCGAATATTATAATTGTTTGGCCAATGTTTGCTACAACGCACCAACTATTGTATCATGTTCTTGAACAGGGAACGCTAGTTCCGCAATAGAATAAGCACGACATTGTACACAAAATGCTTATAACCGTATTGCTGAGTTTAAGTTTCATTTTAGAATGAATACTTTTGTACTGATGACTTTTTACTTTGGAGCGACATTTAAAATGTTTTGCATCTAATGTTTCTCCGATGAAAGGGCTTAAATAAATATACTTAACAATGATAATTAAACGTTATGTTTACGTGTTAAGGTTTATAATCATCTGAAGTTGTTATTATTATTGAACTTTTTTCTAATATGCTATGTAGATGTTTACGTGTGTGCAAACGTGGCCACTTGAGCAACTTAGTTTTGTTCCTGATGCTTAATCTAGTACTATTATCTTCGATCAATAATGTACTAGATTCCCGATAAGCGCTTCAAAAACGGCCCGAAATATAAGACCACAAACGTATTTGTGGTCTTATTTCAAATTAGTATGGTTCAATCATAGCCAACATTAAGACGTCAAAATGCCGCAGTATGCGTTTAAAAACTGCGAAAATAACCACCGTAACACCAAGGTTTTGGAACGAATATCTTTTTTTCAGTAATTTAATATCATTATGTGCTTTTTCATAATATTTAAACATAATTAAACTGTAAATATAATTAAATCAGCGAATATTATAATTGTTTGGCCAATGTTTGCTACAACGCACCAACTATTGTCTCATGTTCTTGAACAGGGAACGCTAGTTCCGCAATAGAATAAGCACGACATTGTACACAAAATGCTTTTAACCGTATTGCTTAGATTTTAAGTTTCATTTTAGAATGAATATTTTTGTACTGATGACTTTTTACTTTGGAGCGACATTTAAAACGTTTTGCTTCTAATCTTTCTCCGATGAAAGGGCTTAAATAAATATATTTTACAATGATAATTAAACGTTATGCTTAAGTGTTAAGGTTTATAATCATCTGAAGTTGTTAATAATATTGAACCTTTTTCTAAGATGTGATGTAGATGTTTACGTGTGTGCAAACGTGGCCACTTGAGCGACTTAATTTTGTTCCTGATTCTTAATCTAGTACTATTATTGATCGAAGGTAGTAGCGGTAAAAATACATCGTCTTAAAGTTAAATCTATGAAACATTTTGTTATAAAAATTAATTGAAATGGTATGGGTGGATGGTGGTGTCGGTAAAAAATTTGATGAAGACCCGACATATGTAGATTTCCGAATTGCCTAAGAATCCGCATGCGAACCGCAAGCGCAAAGTAGGTATAATAATTATACCTATATTTTAGAATCAGCCTTGAATGTTCTCACTGCTGGGATACAGGCCTCTTCTCTGTGAGACGGAGTGGGCTGTAATCCATCGCTGGCCCAGTGCGGGTTGACATATTTTATTTTTACACAAAATAATGCGCCTGATTTCATTCGATCCCACGTCCTACAACTCTTTAGTCGGGGCCGCCGTTACCGCTGGGCCACCACTGCTCCCACTGACTCATCATCATCTGCGTAGCCTTTTCCCAACCACGATGGGGTCGGCTTTCAGACTAAATGGATCAGATGACTGAAAACTAGTATTTTACATGCAGCAACTGCCTACCAGTTCGCACGGGGTAATACTATACCCTTTTGTAAGACTGGTTGTCAGATTTTCGGTTCCCTGACTACCTATTACGGCTGCCAAAGATCTAGATATGACAGCCGGGACCAACATCTTAACGTGCTTTCCGAAGCACGGAGATAACTCGGTATGTAATGGGCGGTCACACATCCACAGACCAACCTAGGCAAGCGCGACTTAACCTAAAGATTGATCCGAGTAGCAGTTACTATTAAGCCACTGCTCTCACTGACATATCTACCTATGTCAATAATAATTATTTGAAGATCACCACGAAATAAAAATGATAATATTAAGAGCCTAATGAATGTATTAGTGGACACAGAAGCGCAGCGTAAATCGAAAAAAATAACTCGCAATAATACGAGCTCAACTTGTTAACAAAATAACTTTTAACGTTTACTTATACATGTTACGCATCTATAGGCATAGTAAAGTATAAAGCGGCACGCGCTCCCGCATTCCTGACTTGCGTAAGTGAGACGAAATTACAAAAATATATCGCACCCTCTCGCACGATTCGCAGCGTTCAACTTCTAGTAGTCCAAAGTCCAATCAGTCTAGGTTGATGTGTAGCCGTGTGTACCTACGTTTAAGCGGGAGTTGGGTGTATGAAAATAAACAAAAATGCCTAGTTGTGTGTTCAGAAAGTGCAATACTTATACTGGGCCGGCTGTAAAAAGCAAGAAGGATGTGTCTTCATTGTATTTTCCGTTTTAAATAGATTATACGCGTATAATCTATTTAAAACGGAAAATCATTAATTTTATTTTAGGTTCTCAAAAATTACTGTCGCGTTGTTGCCGCTTTACCACCTACAAGAACGAGACAAATAGTGCGTTGCATGTATGAGTGACAGAGAGAACGAGAATATGGCGCGCGGTGTTGTCAGTTCGAACGATGCTAGAGGCAACGTCATTGACTTTCGTTGACAATTGCCACATCAACAGTATGATTGTATCTCTTTTTGACATTGGGGTCCTATAAAACTCTGTCATCTTAATCTTAAGGTCATCTTCTGACGTACTCCTACTCAATGATAGAAATGAATTGGCTTAGGTTCTTGTGGTAGAACGTTACTAAAATATCGCCATGTTTTTATTTCTTAACAATGAGTATGACGTCTCTATTGGTAAAACCTCATTGTACAGGACATAGTACCACAGATTACCAGATACTACACTCCATATAAAATGTTCAATGCCTACCGTTATAATAGCCTACACTTTCAAGTCAACAGACGCTGTGAACGAAAATGTACCCTAACCTTACAAACGTAAAGTGAGTTTTGCTTTGAAGATGCGCGCCGCCGCGTGGATATTGTGAATTGCCAAATATTATTATGATAATAGGTTTTGTAGTATCCTTCCTTATCCTTACATAGTATAAAACAAAGTCGCTATTTTTGTCTGTTTGTCTGTATCTTTAAAACTACGCAACGGATTTTGATGCGGTTTTTTTTAATAGAGAGTGATTCAAGAGGAAGGTTTAAGTATATAATTTGAACGACATCCACGCGGGTGAAGCCGCGGGCATCAGCTAGTACTTTATAAAATAAAACAAGTGTTTTAATGTATCAGATTAAATTGTTTTAAAAAATAAGTACGTATAAAACGAAATTTAAGTATAGGTACTTATTTAAAAAGAATAGATTATTTTACTTAGGTAATACTTACTCCATCTATAAAAGGAGAACTGACTGACTGACATATCAACGTACAGCCGAAACTACTGGGGCTAGGAATGTGAAATTTTGCACACGGCTTCCTATTATTATGTTTCACAGCTTCATTCGAAGCGATTTATTTGTTTACGTATTGTAGCAGCGCCTCCATGTACCAGCCTTGCACGGATTTTTAGAGGTAAGTCAAGCACTTTTTTTTTTTTTGGTAGTTTAGTTTTGTTTTACTTGCAACACTGTGCGTTTGCCCCCACTACACTATTTCACTTTAACGGTCCGGAGCCATTTTAATGTCATTCAACGTTTCCGTGCTCAAGCCTTCGCACGTCTCCGCTCCTACATAAAACACAGCTATAAAGACACAGCTCCTCAAAAATGGGAAAGAAAAGGAAGTCCGAAAAAACTGAAGAAGAAATACGGCGAAAAATACAAAAGTTGCAAAATAAATTGCAGGCAACGACTAATCGCCGTTATAGCTCGTCATCTGAAGAAGACTTACTCAGTAAGTTACACAAATGTTACTTGTGATGCGAGGTTACTAAGTTTGGGTCTCCTCTGTCATTATATAAAGTGATGCGTACTGCCATACTGGGGCTGTTACTGTCACATAATTATTATAACAATACTTATTTACACAAGTGATGCGAGGCTACCAAACTTGGGTTTCCTCTGTCTCGTTTAAAAGTGAAAAGTATTGCATTTACTAGACGTATTCTAAAAAGAAACGTTTTTTTTGTAGATTTTTCGCACCATCAACTAGATGTGGACTGCGATATGTCACAAAATGAGGAAGCTTGCTTGTTTGAAGCTTTGCCGCTTGATGCCTCGCCGCTTCATGCCTCTCCAAGTGCATTGTCACGTGGGTCACCTCATGCTTCGTTACGTGCTTGTTCTCCGTGCCCTGCTTCGCCACCACCACCTCCACCACCGCCATGCGCTGCACCTCTGTCGCCTACACCCGGCACCTCAGCAGAAGCACCGCCGGAAGTAATGGAAGACCAGGACTTGGATGAAGACACCCTGCACTTACTCGGCGATGCTCCTAAAACGGACATTACCATGGGTCCGTCTGTGCACAAGGACATTGCGAATCGTTGGCAAGACATCCTTGCCAAAGGTTTGGCTAAAGATGTCAAGGAAAACCTTTTAAAAAATTATTCTGTGCCCAAAAACTGTGACCTACTGCTGGCGCCAGCTCTCAACCCGGAAGTAAAGGCAGCTCTGCAGGATGCTTTGGTTAAAAGAGACTCGGCACTCATGTTCAAGCAAAACCAACTTGGTGTTGCATTGTCAGCCTTAGCATCCGCTACTGACATGATCATTTCAAATGAGACCAGTAAACAAAAACTTTTAAAACCCATCAGTGACGCTTGTCGTATATTATGTGACAGCCATTTCTGGGAAACAAAAACTAGACGTAACTTCGTCATTTCATCTATTAATATCAATTTAAAGGACGCCTTGCTAGAAACAAAAAGGGGCAGTTTCTTATTTGGTGAAAATGTTTCTGACAAAGTAAAAGCCGCCAAGACAATTCAACAGTCTGGAGATGCTTTAAAAAGCACCCAGAGAAACAAGCCCCAAGCTATTCCAAAAGGTCCCAACAAGGGCCATTTAAACTACAATCCTCAGCACCGCAAGACCGGCAACAAGCCGAACAATACCAGGCGAGGTCGCCCTGCGTATCGGCAGCCGCCGCCACCGCCGCAATCCAGCGGCAGTGTGCGCCGCTACCCATCCCCGACGAAGCCAACGCATCCGAAGTAACAAATCAGGTACAAACCGCTGGCAGGCTTCAGTATTTTTTCCAAAATTGGTCAATTGTCACTACTGACAAAACGATTTTATCTTGGATAAAAGGGTACCAAATACCTTTTAAATGTTTACCATACTGATTCGCCTAATGTGTTTCCTAAAAACATTAATGAAGCCCAAGATTTTGAAAAATCGATCAAAAACCTTTTAGATATGAATGCAATATCTCATTGTGACCCTATTAAAGGCGAATTTATTTCAAGTGTGTTTTTAGTGCCAAAACCAAACGGCGATAAGAGATTTATATTGAATCATAAATGTTTGAACAAATTCGTAGAGACCAAACATTTCAAGATGGAAGATTATCGTACAGCCTCAAAGCTGATAACAAAAAACTGTTATATGGCATCAATAGATATAAAAGATGCACATTTTTTAATTCCCATACATCTCACCGCAAATATCTCCGTTTTAAATACAATAATACACTTTACGAATTTAACTGCCTACCGTTTGGTTTATGCACTGCACCTTATGTTTTCACAAAATTATTAAAGCCCGTTATGGAATATCTAAGAATCATTGGAATGATCTCAGTTATATATATCGATGATATTTTTTGCATTGGAACCACTTTCCTAGAATGTAAAAATAACGTTAACTTAACCATAGCTTTACTTCAAAACCTAGGTTTCATAGTAAATACAGAGAAAAGCTGCTTAGTACCGCAAACAGTATGCAAGTTTTTGGGTTTCGAATTCGACTCAAAAGATGTGTTGTTAAAATTACCTAGTACAAAAAAGTTAAAAATAAAAGAATACATTTCTAGCTTCTTGAAAAAGCGTAAATGTAAACTTCGTGAATTTGCCCGGTTCATAGGTTTATTAATTTCAGCTTGTCCTGCAATTCAATATGCATGGCTTTACACTAAACTTTTTGAACAATTTAAATATTCCTGTTTACTTAGTAATCCTAGCTACGAACAGTTGGTTCGGCTCCCCAACACCTTACATAGTGATATGTTATGGTGGTTAGATCATATAGATCATGGTTCATTTCCGTTAACTTGTGATCAATATGATTTGGAAGTCTTTTCCGACGCGTCACGCACAGGTTGGGGGGCTTATTGCAGTACAGATAAATGTTTTGGTTATTTATTGGACAGATACTGAAAGAACCGTTCATATTAACGAGTTAGAGTTAAAAGCTGCTTTTCTCGCGCTTAAATGTTTTGCCCACGAATCATATAATATAAAAATACTATTACGGATTGACAATGTAACTGCTATATCCTGTATAAATCGCATGGGCAGCATACAGTTTGAACATTTACATAATATCACTAAAGAAATATGGCAGTGGTGTGAAACGCGTAAAATAACTATTTTTGCCTCTTACATAACTAGTAAAGATAATTATGAAGCAGATCAATTATCGCGCATGAAATTTCAGGACACTGAATGGGAACTTAATAGTGATGCATTCAACCATATAACACATTGTTTCGGATACCCAGAAATAGACCTTTTTGCGAGTAGGTGTAATGCTAAGTGTCCTAGGTACATAACTTGGAAAAACGACCCTGACGCTTATGCAATCGATGCTTTCACTATTTCATGGAAAGATAAACTATTGTATGCCTTTCCGCCGTTTTCACTTATCACAAAAACAATGCAAAAAATTATTAATGACAAAGCTAATGTCATAGTCGTGGTACCTTATTGGCCAACACAACCTTGGTTCCCTGTTTTCAAAAAATTGTTTTGTTCCAAACCAATCTTCTTTGAACCACACGTAAATTTATTAACTTCTCCTTTCAGAACACCTCACAATCTGCACCGCACCCTGAAATTGGTTGCCGCGAAGCTTTCAGGCAAACATTATTAAAAAGACATTTGTCCAAGAAATCTATTGAAATTATGCTACAATTTTTGAGAAAGGGGCAAAATACGGTACAATAAATTCATATAAATCAGCATTATCCTTGTTGCTAAGTAACTTGGCAAACGATGATAGAATTAAGCGATTTATGAAGGGAGTTTACAGATTAAGGCCTAGTAATCCAAAATATAATTTGACGTGGGATCCAGCCATTGTTCTAAATTATTTAGCACAGAAATGGCCTAACACAGACCTTGATCTGGAAACTCTTTCCAAAAAGACTATAACTTTATTGGCTTTGGTGACCGCGCATCGCGTTCAAACATTTTCAATGATAAAATTAGGTAGTGTTCAAGTAAATTCTCCTATGGACATAATAATAAAAATACCTGATTTGATAAAAACTTCCAGACCTAATTCTTCACAACCAGTTTTAAGATTACCTTTTTTCGACACACGTCCTCAGATCTGTCCCGCTAAATGCCTAGAGGTTTATATAAATAAGACTCAACCCCTTCGCAAAAATGATTATTTATTTGTAAGCTACAAAAAACCGCACTCAAAAGTTTCATCACAAACACTTAGTCACTGGATTAAAGATACACTTTATAATAGCGGTATAGACACATCCATATTTAGTGCCCACAGCACTCGTCATGCAGCCACATCCTCAGCCAATAGACTTGGAGTCAATATTGACTTGATAAGAAAAACTGCTGGATGGAGTCAATCATCTTCTGTCTTCGCAAAACATTATAATAGGCAGGTTGTAATTATTGATCCTCATCTGTTTGCAACAACAGTACTTGCAGGTGATAATAATCTGTAACAAATTCCATAAATTAGGTTAAGAATGTAAACAATGTAAAACAAAGTTGATTCAATGATAAAGTATGTAGGTAGTAATAATAAAAAAACAGTTTGATTACTCACCTATTTTATTTTATTTCACATTTTGTCTCTGAGCATCTACAATACGTAAACAAATAAATCGCTTCGAATGAAGCTGTGAAACATAATTAAAAATCAAATGAACTTACCAAGTGAAGTTCGATGATAATTATGTGAACAGCTTCATTCGAAGCGATTTATACCCTCCCTAGAAAAGTTACCTACCCTACCCTAGATAAATTAAAATGTGAAATATTTATTAGCTTTCAACAAAATGACATTAAAATGGCTCCGGACCGTTAAAGTGAAATAGTGTAGTGGGGGCAAACGCACAGTGTTGCAAGTAAAACAAAACTAAACTACCAAAAAAAAAAGTGCTTTACTTACCTCTAAAAATCCGTGCAAGGCTGGTACATGGAGGCGCTGCTACAATACGTAAACAAATAAATCGCTTCGAATGAAGCTGTTCACATAATTATCATCGAACTTCACTTGGTAAGTTCGTTTGATTTTTAATAATGTAGGGGAGCACTAAGAAGGGGTTTTTGGAAATTCAACCCCTAAGGGAGTTAAATAGGGGATGAAAGTTTGTATGGAAAATCGTCATTTTTGTAGTTAAACCGACATCCACGCGGGCGAAGCCGTGGGCAAAAGCTAGTTTACTATAAGATTAGAATTTTAAGTAAGCCGTTTTTACAGTCCGTTCAACCGATTTTGACTTCTATACCGTAGGCATAAGGAGGCCATTAAAAGCAAAAAGAATGTTACAATACCGACTGTTTACTGCAGCTGCATTTTGTCTTGCGGTCAACGTAATAGAGTTCACAATCGGTTGAACGGACTGTAAAAACGGTTAACTTAAAATTCTAATCTTATAGCAAATGGAGGTGTTTTATTTTGATGTAGGTACCTAATGATTATTTTTTTTCCTTTCTTTAAATTCCTGATTGTTAAACTTTAACGTAGGTATACGTAGAATATTCTAAATCGAAAAAACTATTTTATTAGGTAATCTTGGGGGAAACAAGGGCAAAGGGAGATAAGTGGTATATTTACCATTTAATTAAATAACTGTAGGTAAGTAAGTAAATTTTTTCACAACAAATTAAAACTTATATTTCTGTGTCACGAGGAAAACCGAAAAAAGATAAGTTTTATCTTTTCTCTTGCTGAATCTATATTCATCCACTGCACCTAATAGGTACACCAGTTGTAGCTATTTCTTAGGATTTCAAAACTCGTATCGACTGAAATATGGGTTTCCCTACTTGAAATCGAATGACGCGAGATCGAATACGTTTTCGAGCAAGTGTTATTCGATCTCGCGTCATTCGATTTAAAGTAGGGAACCCCCGAAATATAATATACGTATGCACAGAGTAGGTAGGTACTATATATTGCGTATCGTACGCGCCGCGCGGCTGTTGAAAACCCTGCTGCGCTATGATGGGCTATCGTAGACCGGCGCCCGCGAGCCGAGTTAGCGCGCGTAAACTTAGGTACATGGAGTGTAGTATCTGTAATCTGTGATAGTACGTACATCGTTATAACGCAATTTCATTAGTACCTATGTGTATATTTTTATAAATAAGTATTACGATAATCAAACCTCATCACGTTAGTAGGTATTTATCGCTTGTTTTTCAAAAGAAGCAATGATGATGATGATTAATATTCTATTTTGGTTTATTTGACTATACAGATTTTTTATTATAGATTTTAAGTTAAAATAGCATACAGTTTCTACTACAGAGTACAGTTAAATGGTTCAAGGCATCTGGCAACACTGACGGAATCATTCATTTGGTACCTGGCTTAAAGGTCTTGTAACCAAGCCAGTGGCATAGCCACAAAATATTTAAAAAAAAAAATCATTTGGTACCGCCTTGTTCAGGCTTCACAAATATTCACATTGGCACACACAAGACATATGTAGTTACAGAATTATAATCATCAAAATCATCAATACAACCCTCCAAGTTCAGTCATTCCTACGAATGACTTTGACCGTGAAAAAATCCTTCCTATTCCAAAAAATTTGCATTTCGCGGGAGAATTCTTCAAATAGCGAATATTATATAGTACCTAGTTAGTTCAGAGTAAAAATAACAGATCAGATGCACTATCTCGTAGTTTTGGTTCAAACTAATAGAATAAGTTAGGTGCTAGATACACTTAGGGTTGCCACCTTTTATTTTTGTAAATAAAGTAGTAATAAAGTACATAGTATCAAAATAAAGTACAATTTATTTTTCTTTATTTTTATGTTTGAAAATATATTTTTTATTGCTTTTTGCAGTTTTGTCGTATCATTTTTTCGGAGATCATCATGATCTGATTCACTTTGAAAATTACGTTTTGTAGGTGCCTACGTGGAGTATTCTGGTCCATTATTTACAAAAGCTATAAATCTGTAAAACTATAAATTGAATTTCGTATTCTTCTTGCAATCAAACCGCTTCATTCGCACAAAACTAACAAGAAATTGTGACAATGACACAGGCATTTGTTGGCATTCGAGGTTAGGTTGCGTTCAGAAATGGCTAGTGGCGTTGGTGAGCGGCGACCTCGATTCGACAGCACCAATCGATAAATTTTGTTTAACGAAAACATAAACACGACTAAACTTTTAAGAATCCCAAAGAAATCAAATCATGCAAAATAAAGTATTTACTTTATTTTAAAGTATTTACTTTATTTTTATCATAAAGTATAAAGTACAATTACCTGAAATAACGTACAATACTTTATTATAAAGTACGGGTGGCAACCCTAGATACACTAGTTAGCAACAACAGTGAAAAATGGCGCTGCGAACAAATTATTGTAGAGTCTGTCTTATCCTAAGTATAAATACACCATTAGACATCATAGATTCCTTTAAATTCCACCACTTTGCTGACATCAATTTGACTGCGACCTCCAACCCCAAAAACAAAAATGTATCATTTCAGGAAACGAAACGTAACTTACGACTCAAGGGCCCTGGCTGGCAACACTGATTCAAAATCTTTCTTTTATTCTTTCGCGCGCTCGGAGCCGGACGCCGGTAATGATTCAAGATTGTGATAATGTGAACTAACTAAGGCATAACCAGTTATAACCTGTGCTGTGTTTGTTTGTTAATTGTTTGTGCTCACACGACACCGTAGTAAACAATAAATGGATCAAGTACATAATTCGTGTTAGCTCACTGATACGCGTGTCGTGTCATAACCTCACTTTCTTCGTATAAACGGTGAGTATTAGTTAAAGTTTAGTTTCTTGCATCAACAATCTAGTGAAATATTAGACTTTAAAGCGTTACCTACATATTTTAATTGTTTTATAAAGAACTTGTGGATTGTGGAACGTCCAGGGTGGACGAATGATCTTGTTGAAGTCAAATCCGCCCCTAAGACGACCCACTGACTGACCTTGAAGTCGTTTGCCATTAATTAAACGTAAGTATTCTACTTACCTGCGTACTAGATATACATCTAAATTTAAAACAGTCCAAGCCGTAATTTGATTTTGTAGGTTAAACAACCGATTCGTTGCGAGTTTCTCAAAAACTTTTCGCTGCGCTAATAATTAGTCGCTTCACTAACGCTAAGAAATTATTTTTTTCACAGTAAAACATGCCCGTCGTGAAAATTTGGTCGGCAGACCAAACAGTAAAGAAAGCTGTGCCAATATTGGAATTAACCGTGGAAAATGTAATACAGACAGGTAAATCTAAATTAATTTGACTTATTTAATGAAATCTTTTTAGTTTAGATAGATTGTAGAGTAGACTTTATTTGGGCAATAATGTGCTGTCAAACCACATTAATTATTTTGCAGTAAGATGTCAATTAAACAAAATTAGGTACTTACCTATAGTATGTAGATTGTATTTATATAGAAGCCCTATTTTCTGTCACATAAATGTGAATGGAAGTATTAAGCAGACATTTAATTACATTGTACCACATAGCGCTACCTTGAAAAGTCACAATTATTAGCACAGAAATTTGTTAAACATATTATTCGTATTATTGATCGGTAACAATGTTTAAATTTCATGGCAACGTTCATATAAAGGTTAATAACCATTATCAATAAGTTTATCTGAATTTTACTACACAGATTGCTCTAAGAGTCCCCGGTAAGGTCGGTTCTCCATACAAACTTTGTTACAATCTCATTTTAAAACAGTCGCTAGCTTGCTCTAAAACTTTGTACTTACAATAGGATAAGGTATCTGGGGGCATGGCAGTGCCCCCGCCAAGTAGAGCAATTAAGTGGCACGGCCGTACCATCCTTATCTCGAAACAGTTCAGACCATTTTCGACCTCCTATAACTTTGTTGTGGATAAAACTAGAAGCTTCAATATTTAGTAATCAATTAGGCATTGTATAAACACGGTATATTTCAAATTTCATTCAATTTGAACCAGTAGTTTAAGAATTATAACTAATCAAAGTTCCTTAGTTTTGTCACTCACTCACTCACTGACTGACCGATCATCAAAAGTCTAAGGCACTTCTAGCCGACATAGAAACTTCAAATTCAGAATACAATTAGTATAATCAAGGAAAAACTAAAAAAAAATGCAATTTCAGTCTAGTTTTCTAGATACACCAACTGCATAAGTAACTTTGTAATCCTATATAAATGTATATATAGGATTACAAAGTTAAAGTTACATTTTCAGTGAATGAATTTCACCGATTGATCTGAAATTTTGCACGTATTTGTGCATCGCCTAACAATGCAATATTATGATTACATGGGGCTGATCTGATGAAGGAGCTGGAAGGTGGCCATAGGATATCCATTTTAGAATGTCATAATCGCATCGAGTTTGGACTCGTTTGATTTGTCTTAACGAGTACTTTGTCTTTAGATTAGGTATGTCCAGGGTCTGTTGATGAAGGTGGAAGGTGGCCATAGGAATTCCGTTATAAAATGACTTAACCCCGTCGAGTTTGGACTTGTTTGATTCGGCTTTCAAGTACTTTAGCAGTTCTTCAAATCGATGAATAAGGCTGTTCTAAGTTCGAATAAATCTAGTATTGTTAATTCATTATAAGCATCTGCAAAAAGAAATGAGATCCCACTAAAAACAAAACTTGTAAAAAACAGCCAAGTCGCACAACTCAGTTCTTCCACCGTAAAAAAGTAGTGAGATCCATGTAATAGAATAGAATAGAATAGAATATGTATTTATTCGTAATGGACAGCAGCAACACAAAAGAGCAGCACATATATAAACAAATAACAACAAACAGCTACCAAATCAAAAAAAATAACTGACTTGGTATTACATTATAACTACTTGGTATACATTGATAATGGTTAATAACCTTTATATGAACCCGATCGTCTCCTTCAAAATTGTTACTTTCCTTTACTTTAACTCTACCATCCAGCAATGAAATTAAAACTTTGTTACCAATATTTGAGACACTACATATTAATGCCGGTGATTAGCAAATTGACTCAAACTCAAACTCAAACTCAAATCGTTTATTTCAATTAAGCCATTACAGGCACTTTTGAATGTCAGAAGGACGGAAGAAGAACGAAACTACGAGTGCAATGCGCCATTCCGAAAGCCACCACGCCGAACCACACGCCACCGAATGCCCGCAACAACGAACACTGCGAGCACGAAAGCACCCAGCGACGCAAACCGCAACAACGAATGCTCGAGACCCCGAATCACGGAACAACGAATGCACGCCGCAACGTGCAACCGCCGCCCCGCGACCCGGAGCCCCGCACACCCACCGCCACGGCACACGCCGCCGCGCGCCCCCGCACCCACACCACTCGCCGCCGGTAACATCCGGCGCCGCGCAGCCCGACGCAGCAACTCCCGAAACGACGCATTGCACTCCTACGCTACAGTCACAATCACAAGGCATAATAACTTGTGAAAGTACTGCAGTTGCCAGTTCCCTAACGTAGATCTCATGAAGAAGAACGGGCAAGAAACTCCATGGACACTCTTTTAAATTAGAATTTGTTACAAAATCTTGGTACATTATATCATTCATGTTGAGATGGTATATTATGTGAGAACTATGTAGCAAGACGTGCAAGTTAAGAGCGTCCAGAGTAAAAAGATATACTTAATAAACAAATCAAAAAGAAAAATATATTTACACCATGGCAACTAAGGAATGACCAGTCTCCACTGACAGCGCCCGTTCACGAACATGACGCATGGATCAGCACCATTCAACTCAACCATTTTGAAGGGAACTAAATGATCCGACACACCCGCCACCATCAGCGAGACATTTGAGTGAGCATGACATTCTCTCAGCCACCAGGGCAACGTCACTAAAATATAACTAAATGTAAAAATGTAAAAAGGGGCTTTATAGTACATAGTACTCACACATGTGCCATGCAATTATACAATATTAAGACATTGAATCTATACAATGCAAAGATATTTTTACAATCTTCTGCAGCCTCTACAATAACTTCACATGATAATCGATGTAATTGCCCCTATGGTTGTGGAGCAGGACCAGCATGGAGCCAAGCATTTTTATCATCAATGTAATCCCCCAACTTATAGTATGCTTGCCTACATAGTGTGCGTTTTACACAAGTTTTAAATTTCGTCTCACTCAGTTGAAGAATGTGAGGAGGTATTTTATTGTAACATTTTAAACAGTACCCCATGAAAGATGAGTCTACTTTAGCTAGCCTGAAACCTGGCTGAACTAGTTGGTCCCTATTTCTCGTATTATAGTGGTGTCTATCACCTCTTTTGCTAAATAAATGCAGATTTTTCCTGACGTACATGATGTTTTCATAGATGTATTGACAAGGTACTGTCATGATGTTAATTTCCTTAAACAGCTCTCTCAGAGAATCGCGCCTTCGTAGACCATATATGGCTCTAATGGCTCTTTTCTGCAGAATAAATATAGACTCGACGTCTGCAGCCCGTCCCCATAGTAAAATACCGTATGACATAACACTATGAAAATAGCTAAAATAGACTAGTCTCGCGGTATCTACGTCAGTAAATTGACGGATTTTTCTAACAGCATATGCTGCTGAACTCAGCCGTCCTGCAAGAGATGTTAAATGCGGACCCCACTGTAGCCTTGAGTCAATCGTTATCCCCAAGAAAACAGTTTCATTGACAAATTCTAGTCTCTCTTGATTCAATACTATGTCACAATCAGTACTTTTGACATTTGGTAGAGCAAATCTTATGCACTTCGTTTTTTTCCAATTTAATACTAAATTATTAACGGTGAACCAATTATGAACCTGCAGTAAGGCGTTATTTACGTCATCAAGATTCGTGGCACGTCTGTTTACCTTAAATATTAAAGAAGTATCGTCGGCAAACAATACCATTTCAGGTTGGTTTTTAAATAAATGGGGTAGATCATTAATATAGACTAAAAAGAGAAAGGGACCTAATATCGAACCTTGTGGCACACCCATGCTTACTTTTAAGCCCATTGAATTGACACCATTTATTTGTACTTGCTGATGTCTATCGCTTAAATACGATTTCATTAAACTGAGCGCAAGATTCCCTAAACCGTAATGTTTGAGCTTTATGAGAAGGGTTTCGTGGTTGACGCAATCAAATGCTTTGGAGAGGTCACAGAAGATCCCTATGGCATCTTGTGACTCTTCCCACGCAGTAAATATATGTTTTAATAAGGTGACACCGGCGTCAGTCGTACAACGTCCTTTGGTGAAACCATACTGTTTCTCATGTAAGATTTTGTTGGTGTTAAAGTGAATGAGCATTTGATTAAGCATTACTTTTTCAAACACCTTGCTGAAAACTGGCAAAACGGATACGGGTCTATAATTATTGGTGTCTTTACTGTCACCGGATTTGAAAAGTGGTATTACCTTGCTGTATTTCATAAGGTCCGGGAAGACTCCCTGGTCCACACACAAATTAAATATTAAGGCTAAGTACGGAGCGACAGTCTCAATAATAGCTTGACAAACTTTAATCGACAGTCCCCATAGATCTTCGGTTAATTTGACTTTAATTTCCTTAAAAGCTTTAATGACTGCTATGGGGTTTATATGTTTAAATTGAAATTCAACCGGACAGGCTGAAACGTTCGCTCTTAATAACTCAATAGAAAGCAAGGGTGACGAATTTAAGGTTTCAGTAGTTTTAAGTGGGATACCAGTGAAGAAATCTACAAATTCTTGAGCAACTTCGTTTTTAGAACTTAAAAGGCCACGTGAAGTCTCTAGAGTGATATCATTATTATATTTTTTATTTCTATTCGTTTCACTATTGATAATTTTCCAAACCGTTTTTATTTTGTTATCGGCGGATTTAATCTTGTTACTAATGAATAAGGCTTTAGCTACTTTGCAAGCGTTTTTAAAGATTTTAGAGTAACTTGCAACATATTTATTGAAAGTTTCTGAGTTAATGTAGGGCTTGAGACCGTACAACTCAAACAATCGCTCCCTACTTTTCCTAATGCCCTTAGTTGCCCAGTCACTGAACATAAACTTAGGGCAAATAGATTTAGTTTTCGTTTTTATTGTATTATTGAACTCCGTGTGAATCACCGAAAAGAATTCTTCATAAAATAGATTTACATTGTCGATAATCTGGCTTGGAATGCCTAAATTACTAATTAAATTATCATTAAATTTATTTAAATTGCTGGGTGTTATCTGCCTAGATTTTATTTGGATTTTTTGTACTGGTGTGAAGGATTCAAACACAACGACTTGACCGCTGTGATCCGAAGGAAGGTAATTTACAATGAATTTATCCAAGTAGTCGCAGCAACAAAAAACATTATCCAGACATGTAGCAGTATTTGTAGTAATTCGGGTTGGATCCGAAAACACGTTTAATAAATTAAATGATTTAAAAAGATGCAAAAATCTACTGCTATTTGAATTTTTATCTAAAATATTAACATTAAAGTCGCCACATATAACCACTGATTTATTACCAGTTACAAGTTTTGCTAAAACATCTTCCATTACTGACTCAAATGTAGAGTAGTTTTGATAATTTGGGGGCCTGTAAACGCACACTATTACATGCTTATCCAGCTCAACACAAGATAGCTCAATATTATGTTCAATCGATAGTTTAACAATATCATCACGAGTTTTGAATTTAATTGAATTTTTAATTAAGATTAATGAACCTCCTCGCAGCATTGATTTACGGTTAAAACAGCTACCCACCGTATAGTTTTCATAATTAATAAGCATTTGGTAATCCTTAAGCCAATGTTCAGTAAAACAAATAATGTCAAACATACTTTTCTCTAAAAACAATTCTATTTCTAATAATTTGGAAGAAATGCCTTGGATATTTTGGTGGAATAAATTCAAAGTGTTCTGCTGAGGCCCTTTTTTACTAACTAATTTAGAGCAAGAAGATACCTTTCTGTTGATATGTTTAACAATATTGTTAATGGTACCTTCTGTTGTCTTACTTCCTAGTTTAAACTAATATTAATATCTGGAGTGAGCCCAGAGTCTCCTGTGCCATCACCAGACAACAAGATACTATCACTTAAAACTTCTAATTGAGAGTATTCCACGGTGACATATGGAACCTCCTCCGTACAATGATTGTAAACATTTATAGCACTAGTGCTATATTTTTCTAAGGTCACCTCCTGTACATTAGTACCATGACTAATAGTCGCAGTGTCCACAATATAAGCAAACTTCGACATACTACTTATGTCTACTGAGTTAACTCACTGGTTTTAGGATCAAGAAAGGTCACCAGGTCAGGATCACCTTAGGATCAAGAAAGAAATCTGGAGTCATCAGAAATTTGAGTGCAGGCTGTAAGAAATGGCAACCCAGTGATCCCTGTAATGTATTTCAATGAAGATATAAAACACATATACCAAACACATCAGGTATCTATATATACATATTTATATTAATAATAACTTTCATAACTTTTTTCCGAATGTGGTTTCATGCTAAATAATTATAGTAGTTCCATTTACTAATTAACGTTTACTTTTTCAGGAACCATTAACTAGGGATCAAGTTGCAACAGAGCTATCCAAAGTAGCTGCGCCTAACATTGTATTTTTAGGTGAGAATTATTTTTTATTAGAATGATAAAATGCCATTATCTGCGAAGCATAACACTGTACGTTTCGTATAATTTATAATTAATCATAATATAATTTATATGTAATCTACAGTGTTAAAACGTAAATGAATTGAACAAACTTGTGGCCCCTATTTACCCTAACTACCTAAGAACCTTCTCCTGACAATAACAAACACAAAAAAAGACTTTGACTTTGATCAGTTTTTGAGGTCCCGGTTTTTAAGTACTTACGTTATTATAAAATTTAGGAGCCTATATTGCCTGTGTTAACCATTTTGTGTTTTGCCCACAGATAATGAAAATATATATTACTTGCTGGTAGAAAAAACGATTGTTAGCGAAACTGCGAGTCTGTCTACGTCGCCGCGTCGTTACAACTGTTGATGGCGGCTTACTTCAACTTGAATATGGAATATCCAGTAGAGTGTCAAAACACATTATAATTTATACAAAGGTATGTTTTAAGATAAATCCTAAAGAAGGAAGTAAAGTCCGTAAAGGACGCACGCTGAATAAAGTATTGTCATTAATGAATAAACTTAACAGTATATTATAAAAGATAATATGTCAACACCATTTTGGGGGTAATGAGGAACAGGGTGTAAAGTTTCTCATCCCCCTTATAAAAGGAAGGATCCTCCGAACGGACGGGTGTTGTGTCCGGCGGGCTAACTGCCCGTCCGATCGGAGGATCCTTCTTTTTCTATGGGAGATGATCAACTTTACACCCTATTCCTCATTACCCCCAAAATGGTTATTGTACGAACACTGAGGAGAAATTCTCGCCACAATAACCGCATGTACAAAGTCACAGGTTCTGTAAAAATGTTAAAGGGGTTTGAACTTTTTTGTATGGGAGCTGGCATATCGACCCACCGCCATTTTGATTTTTTTTCGAAATCGCGGCCCACGATGAAAGTGGTATGTATTAATAGAGGACATTTAGACGAACAAAAAATGTCAGAAAACTTGGTACCTAAAGTGTCACGTAATCGAGATATTTGAAGGTAAGGATCGACATTTGAGTACAATGACCACATTAAAAATAGACCATTTACGTGTCTATAGGGGTAGATTATTATTATTACAGTTTATTGAAAGAGAGTACACACATAACATACTACTAGGAACACGAGAAAACTATTCTTGGACATAACATGACCGTTTATTGCGATGCGAAGCGATTTTCTCGTGCGTATAATAATAATCAACCTGGGAACTATTATTTGGATACAATTTAACGCCTATAAACGTAATAAGTCTATTTTTAATGATTGTCGTTGTAATCAATTGTCGATCTTTACCTTCAAATATCTCGATAACGTGACACTTTAGGTACCAAGTTCCATGACATTTTTTGTTCGTCTATATGTCCTCTATCCATACATAACACTTTCATTGTAGGCCGCGATTTCGAAAAAAAAACAAAATGCGGCCGGGTTGATATGCCACGTCGGTTCTATCCCCTTTCCGTGTGTTGATCCTTTGTGTAAGAGTATTTTCAATAATTATGAGTCTTTTAGAAATCACAATTTTAGCTTGCATCAGCCTGGGACTAGTACTGATAGTCCACGAGTTGACATTAATTCAACCTATTCTAAGTGTACAAAATGTAATCTGAGAATATTGTTAAAAAATGTCGAATACCATTCAAGAACTCATGATATTCAATCTGGAAAAGCGGTAACTTGTCCATATAATCTTTCATCTGAAACAACTTCATGTGGTTCATCTACTTTTACTAGTATAGCATCATTAAAAAGTCAAAGTTAAAGTTACAAGTCAAAGTTATAGGGGTTTATATACCAAAATATTTTTTGAAAAATTATTCATAGTTGATATAGTACACACAACTGTACACTAAGACCATTTTTTTTCCTAATTTATTTTCGTGTCGCAGTCTTTTTTTGTGTTTGTTATTGTCAGGAGAAGGTTCTTAGGTAGTTAGGGTAGGTAGAGTAGGTAGGGTAGTTAGAGTAGGTAGGGTAGGTAGGGACTACAAGTTTTTTTCAATTCATTTACGTTTTAACACTGTAGATTACATATCTATATAAATAAAGAGAGAAGTCCTGACTGACTGACTGACTGATTGACTGATTGACTGACTGACTCATCAACGCCCAGCCCAAACCCTTGGACCTAGAAAGCTGAAATTTTGCACAGAGGTTCCCTTTAATAATGTAATAAATAAAGAGAGAAGTCCTGACTGACTGACTGACTGATTGACTGACTGACTCATCAACGCCCAGCCCAAACCCTTGGACCTAGAAAGCTGAAATTTTGCACAGAGGTTCCCTTTATAATGTAAACAAGGAATAAGGAAGAATTTTTCGAAATTCAACCCCTAAGGGAGTTAAATAGGGGATGAAAGTTTGTATGGAAAATCGACATTTTCACGCGGGCGAAGCCGCTGGCAAAAGCTAGTAAATTATATTATGATTAATTATAAATTATACGAAACGTACAGTGTTATGCTTCGCAGTTAAGGACGCTGTTACATTTTTGATCAACTCATGTTTAGGTAACTAAAGTCGCTCAAAGCAAGGTCTCACAATAGCGCTCGGTTTTATACCTCCTTTATATAATCTAGATCTTTGATATTATTTTTTAATTGTATTGAAATAGAATTTGGTAGATTACTTGGAACTTTGAAAACGCATTCGGTAATTGATAATTATTAGTATCGTCGTCATGATAAGTAGGTTAGTATTTTCAACCGAGTCGAAAAAAAAGAAGGTGCTGTATTTGTATGTATCCGCGATTTTCCCAAAAGCTACTGATCCGATGTCAATCGGATTTTCGTTGATAAATGCATATTGTGTTTTTAAGGAAGGTTTTACTGTAAAATATGATTATAATATAATAATTTATTTTTTATTTTATTTTGGCAACAAACAGTCATGTACTTACAAACAATAATAATCAATAAATCAATAATAATAATAAGTTTATTTATTTCTCTCACAATGGTTTTGTAGCACGTTTTGAACACTATAATATTCACATTGTGAGAGCTGTTGCCTGAAGTAGGTTTCAAAAAAACCTGTATTACAGGTCACCAGGATTGGAGATCTTCCGAAGTAGAAGATGGAACTCTTCAATAATATAGACAGCAAATGACTCACGATAGCAGTGATCGTATGTTTATGTAGTGTTTTCGCCATTTCATAATATAATATCACGCTTGTTCGGGTTTAAGGGGCAAACAGATGTACACCCAATATGGGGTACCTACCAACCAAACTTAATGAAAAAGAACAACCGGTACCGACAGCGACTTCCGAAAAGAAAAATACGCTACCTACGTGAAATAACCATGTGAAATAAGTAGGTACTAAAAATGAAATAGGAATTTCAATTCCAAACCTCTCCGTCGAAAGCTTGACCTGACCCATCCATTTCCAAACCTCACCGCCGACAGCTTGACCTTACCCATCCATTTCCAAACCTCACCGCCGACAGCTTGACCTGACCCATCCATTTTCAAACCTCACCGTCGACAGCTTGACCTTACCCATCCATTTCCAAACCTCATCGCCGACAGCTTGACCTTACCCATCCATTTCCAAACCTCACCGCCGACAGCTTGACCTGACCCATCCATTTCCAAACCTCACCGCCGACAGCTTGACCTTTCCCATCCACTTCCGAAACCTCACCGTCGACAGCTTGACCTGACCCATCCATTTCCAAACCTCATCGCCGACAGCTTGACCTTACCCATCCATTTCCAAACCTCACCGCCGACAGCTTGACCTTTCCCATCCACTTCCGAACCTCACCGTCGACAGCTTGACCTGACCCATCCATTTCCGAACCTCACCGCCGACAGCTTGACCTGACCCATCCATTTTCAAACCTCACCGTCGACAGCTTGACCTTACCCATCCATTTCCAAACCTCATCGCCGACAGCTTGACCTTACCCATCCATTTCCAAACCTCACCGCCGACAGCTTGACCTGACCCATCCATTTCCAAACCTCACCACCGACAGCTTGACCTTACCCTCAGTGTTCGTACAATAACCATTTTGGGGGTAATGAGGAATAGGGTGTAAAGTTGATCATCTCCCATAGAAAAAGAAGGATCCTCCGATCGGACGGGCAGTTAGCCCGCCGGACACAACACCCGTCCGGTCGGAGGATCCTTCCTTTTATAAGGGGGATGAGAAACTTTACACCCTGTTCCTCATTACCCCCAAAATGGTGTTGACATATTATCTTTTATAATATACTGTTAAGTTTATTCATTAATGACAATACTTTATTCAGCGTGCGTCCTTTACGGACTTTACTTCCTTCTTTAGGATTTATCTTAAAACATACCTTTGTATAAATTATAATGTGTTTTGACACTCTACTGGATATTCCATATTCAAGTTGAAGTAAGCCGCCATCAACAGTTGTAACGACGCGGCGACGTAGACAGACTCGCAGTTTCGCTAACAATCGTTTTTTCTACCAGCAAGTAATATATATTTTCATTATCTGTGGGCAAAACACAAAATGGTTAACACAGGCAATATAGGCTCCTAAATTTTATAATAACGTAAGTACTTAAAAACCGGGACCTCAAAAACTGATCAAAGTCAAAGTCTTTTTTTGTGTTTGTTATTGTCAGGAGAAGGTTCTTAGGTAGTTAGGGTAAATAGGGGCCACAAGTTTGTTCAATTCATTTACGTTTTAACACTGTAGATTACATATAAATTATATTATGATTAATTATAAATTATACGAAACGTACAGTGTTATGCTTCGCAGATAATGGCATTTTATCATTCTAATAAAAAATAATTCTCACCTAAAAATACAATGTTAGGCGCAGCTACTTTGGATAGCTCTGTTGCAACTTGATCCCTAGTTAATGGTTCCTGAAAAAGTAAACGTTAATTAGTAAATGGAACTACTATAATTATTTAGCATGAAACCACATTCGGAAAAAAGTTATGAAAGTTATTATTAATATAAATATGTATATATAGATACCTGATGTGTTTGGTATATGTGTTTTATATCTTCATTGAAATACATTACAGGGATCACTGGGTTGCCATTTCTTACAGCCTGCACTCAAATTTCTGATGACTCCAGATTTCTTTCTTGATCCTAAGGTGATCCTGACCTGGTGACCTTTCTTGATCCTAAAACCAGTGAGTTAACTCAGTAGTCAATTTGCTAATCACCGGCATTAATATGTAGTGTCTCAAATATTGGTAACAAAGTTTTAATTTCATTGCTGGATGGTAGAGTTAAAGTAAAGGAAAGTAACAATTTTGAAGGAGACGATCGGGTTCATATAAAGGTTATTAACCATTATCAATGTATACCAAGTAGTTATAATGTAATACCAAGTCAGTTATTTTTTTTGATTTGGTAGCTGTTTGTTGTTATTTGTTTATATATGTGCTGCTCTTTTGTGTTGCTGCTGTCCATTACGAATAAATACATATTCTATTCTATTCTATTCTATTACATGGATCTCACTACTTTTTTACGGTGGAAGAACTGAGTTGTGCGACTTGGCTGTTTTTTACAAGTTTTGTTTTTAGTGGGATCTCATTTCTTTTTGCAGATGCTTATAATGAATTAACAATACTAGATTTATTCGAACTTAGAACAGCCTTATTCATCGATTTGAAGAACTGCTAAAGTACTTGAAAGCCGAATCAAACAAGTCCAAACTCGACGGGGTTAAGTCATTTTATAACGGAATTCCTATGGCCACCTTCCACCTTCATCAACAGACCCTGGACATACCTAATCTAAAGACAAAGTACTCGTTAAGACAAATCAAACGAGTCCAAACTCGATGCGATTATGACATTCTAAAATGGATATCCTATGGCCACCTTCCAGCTCCTTCATCAGATCAGCCCCATGTAATCATAATATTGCATTGTTAGGCGATGCACAAATACGTGCAAAATTTCAGATCAATCGGTGAAATTCATTCACTGAAAATGTAACTTTAACTTTGTAATCCTATATATACATTTATATAGGATTACAAAGTTACTTATGCAGTTGGTGTATCTAGAAAACTAGACTGAAATTGCATTTTTTTTTAGTTTTTCCTTGATTATACTAATTGTATTCTGAATTTGAAGTTTCTATGTCGGCTAGAAGTGCCTTAGACTTTTGATGATCGGTCAGTCAGTGAGTGAGTGAGTGACAAAACTAAGGAACTTTGATTAGTTATAATTCTTAAACTACTGGTTCAAATTGAATGAAATTTGAAATATACCGTGTTTATACAATGCCTAATTGATTACTAAATATTGAAGCTTCTAGTTTTATCCACAACAAAGTTATAGGAGGTCGAAAATGGTCTGAACTGTTTCGAGATAAGGATGGTACGGCCGTGCCACTTAATTGCTCTACTTGGCGGGGGCACTGCCATGCCCCCAGATACCTTATCCTATTGTAAGTACAAAGTTTTAGAGCAAGCTAGCGACTGTTTTAAAATGAGATTGTAACAAAGTTTGTATGGAGAACCGACCTTACCGGGGACTCTTAGAGCAATCTGTGTAGTAAAATTCAGATAAACTTATTGATAATGGTTATTAACCTTTATATGAACGTTGCCATGAAATTTAAACATTGTTACCGATCAATAATACGAATAATATGTTTAACAAATTTCTGTGCTAATAATTGTGACTTTTCAAGGTAGCGCTATGTGGTACAATGTAATTAAATGTCTGCTTAATACTTCCATTCACATTTATGTGACAGAAAATAGGGCTTCTATATAAATACATACTAATCGCGGTACCATTAGCTTGAGCGTGTGTGCGGACGCGGTGCCAGTGTGGCGGCGCGCACGAGTGGTACCGCACGCACTGCGGCCGGCAGTAGACGCCGAGCTGGCACGGCTGCAGGCCGAGGGCATTATAAGCCCGGTGGAAGACGTAGGCGGGTGGGGAACGCCCATAGTACCGGTAAAAAAACAGTCGGGGGACATCAGAATCTGTGGCGATTTCAAAATAACGGTGAATCCGGTATTGTGTGATGATAAGTATCCTCTTCCGCGGATTGAGGATTTGTTTTCTGCCTTGAGAGGGGGATAGACATTTAGCAAAATCGATTTAAAAAGCGCCTATCAACAATTTTTATTGGACGATGAGTCAAAGAAGCTGTGCACTATTGTAACGCACAAGGGGAATTTTGTCTATAACAGGCTACCGTTTGGAATAAAAACCGCATCAAACAAGTTTCAAAGGATTATGGACTCTTTGTTCAAGTTACCACATGTAACCGTATTTGTAGATGATTTAATTATCACGGGGGAGACAGGGCAAGAACATAAAGAGAACTTGGATAAAGTTTTTAAAATATTAAATGATTGCGGTTTACGCATCAGTAAGGACAAGTGTTGTTTTTTCAAAAAGCAGGTGTCGTATTTAGGTCATTTAATAGATGCGGAAGGTTTACATACGGAAACAAAGAAGGTAGATGCCGTTCTCGCAGCGGAACGGCCCAGTAACGTAGGCGAACTGAGAGCATTTCTAGGCCTCATAAACTATTACTCAAAGTTTGTTAATAATTTTAGTACTATAATCGCGCCTCTGTATGATTTATTAAAGAAAAATAAAACATGGCCATGGTCAGAAGAATGTGAAACGGGGTTTTTAAAAATAAAAGATATGCTAAAAAACTCAGATGTGCTGGTCCATTTCAACCCCGACCTCCCCTTGGTGTTGTCATGCGACGCATCACCGCGCGGAGTGGGCGCGTGGCTCGGGCACGAGATGCCGGACGGACGGGTGCGCGCGGTGGCCCATGCCAGCAGGACACTCTCCCCTGCCGAGCAGAACTATAGCCAGATATGTAGGGAAGGTTTGGCCATCATTTTTGGAGTACAACGTTTCCATGAATATGTATATGGCAGACATTTTATACTGGTCAGTGATTGTAAGCCGTTATGTTCCATTATTGGACCAAAAACGGGTATTCCCTTAATGATGGCCGGCAGGTTGCAGCGTTGGTCGATAATTTTAAGCGAGTACAACTACTCGATTAAATGCGTGAGATCAGAGGACAACTGTGTTGCTGATTGTTTGTCGAGGGCGGCCACAATTAAATTGGATAAAGCGCTAAAAGATGTGAGTCATAGTAACAGGGAGAAAAAAATAAATGAGACCATTGTTAACTTTATTGATGCCCCGAGAGCCGTAGATTATAAAGACATTGCTGAGCAAACAAAAAAAGATAAAACTCTCAATAAAATATTTGGTTATGTGTTGCATGGATGGCCCGCTTGTAAGGATATGCCTGATGAGTGTAAAGATTTTTACAATAGAAAAGATTACATCACATCCGAGCATGGATGTTTATTGTTCGGTTACCGAGTGATAATACCTGACAGTTTACGGAGCTTAACGTTAAAACAGCTGCATAGCAGTCATTTAGGCATCGTAAAAATGAAGTCGTTAGCGCGTACTTACATTTATTGGCCAAACATAGATAAGGATATTGAACAGATGTGTGGTTCGTGTGTAGTTTGCGCAAAGGAACGAGACAACCCCGTGAAAAGTACTTTAGTGCCATGGTCATGGCCCACCAAGCCATGGTACAGGCTACATCTAGATCATTTAGGTCCGTTTGCAAATAGTCATTATTTAGTGATCATTGATGCGCATTCTAAGTGGATAGAAGTGTGCAAAGTAAGTTCCACCAATGCGGAGATAACGATAAAACAATTGCGAGATATTTTTGCGCGGTTTGGGTTACCCAATGAAATCGTCACAGACAATGGACCCGCGTTTTTATGCGACAAATTTTCTGATTTCATGCAGAAAAACGGCATAGACCACAAATTGATTTCACCCCGACATGCTAGGAGCAATGGTGCCGCGGAAAACGCAGTTGGTTTGGTAAAAAAATGCTTAAAGAAAGCCGCGCACGAAGGAATCGCTGTTGACGTAGCAATAAGTAGGTTCTTGCTAAATTATCGTAATAGTATACAAAGCACGACCCAGAAGACGCCTAGTGAAATGTTATTAGGGCATAGGTTAAGATCGTGCTTAGATTTACTAAGACCTTGTACAAAAAACGTAGTTACAGACAAACAATGTAAACAAAAAAATTCATTCGGAGGCAAGCAGAGAGACATAAGGGTAGGAGATATGGTGATGTTTAAGAAGTGGAGAAACAACAAAGAAATTTGGGAAAAGGGGGAAGTAATAAGTACATTGGGAAAAGTTATGTATGAAATTCAGTTTGATAATGAGAAACACAGGCGTCACATTGATCAAATATTTAAATTTCCATCTAACAAATACGATCCGATATTTGATGAAGGTGACACGGGTGAGACTGAAGGTATGTCTTCGGCTAGTTCGGGGAACGCCTCTGATCACGTGGGGTCTGGTCGCGTTACATCTACTCCTCCTACCACTCCGCATCATAATGCATCTTTGTCTTCTCCGTATGAGGAGGCACAGAGCGCGAGTGATTCAGACCAGGAGTTCATGCCGGGTTCAGCTGACCAGAGCCTAGGGTCAGATTTAGAGTATAACTTTGTAAATACACGCCCTCGCGGCGGCAATGTGAATACTTCTTGTTAGAGGATAGTTTGCTTTACCATATTCAAAGTGCGGTCTTTAAGTTTATTGTATGTTTTCTAACTAATAATTTTAAGTTGGTTTTCTAATTTTAATAAGGGTAGAAGTATACTTCATTATGTTAAATAGTTTCGTTTAATTTGTAAGTAGCACTCAAACAGTTTCAGGGAGAGGAGGGGATAATGTGGTATACCTGTATACGTGTGAGTGTGCATGTGTGCGTTTAGTTATAAGGATAAGCTACACATTCAATAAAGCAGTTAAACATCAGTCACCGTGTTGTTACTTACTCCCTCCAATTAGCTAGTACCGTACAGAACAGATATGATTACAGTAGTAATTTCTGTCCGGTGGCAAAAATCCATTGTCAGTTCAATAAACATAGTTTTATTCTTGCCAGTATTAGCATAGTTATTGTAGTAACAGTAGGTTGTTACCTCATCACATTGTCCACTTCATCCACTCCCATTGACTTGATATTTTGTTCATTGGCATTTTGTTCATTGGCATTTTGTTCATTCTCGTTTTTCTTATTCAATGCATACCTCCCCATCACTTCATTTATAATTGGATCCTGGAGTCTAAATCTATGTATTGGCCTGCGTGCTTGTGGGTTAGGAATTCCTTTCTGAAAATTATAATACTTTTTTGGTAGGTCATTTATAAATAATAATACTACATTGATTACACATTGTGTTTTATTATGAAACGCAAAAACGGGAAAAAACTATATTAGCCGCTTCCACACTTTTGCACCATTTGCAAGTTAAAGGCATCTTTGTAACCGATTCAAAATTATCAAAAAAAAAATACACATACCGTACGGTACATTCAATCATTTTGAAAAAAAACTTACTGTGCGGTCACTATTCATTATTTTATTCCCGGGCCCTCCTTTTTATGAACCAGAAATGTGATTAAACCAAATGTGTACGAAATTAACTACAAAACTTTACACATTTTATTTTCTGAAACAATTCCGAGTACGTTTTATTGGGTTTATTCCAATTCGAATTGACAATAACTGATTATATCTGTACGACTGACTTTGCGACTGACCACACAGATTAGGCACCTATTTCTGTCTGCAGGGTTTCAAGGGACCTAACTAACCGAACCTCGGGGTGCCCCTGACGTTGACCGTCTAAGGTTAGCGTTTCCGTCAGCAGGTCGACGGGGCACCTATTTCTGTCTGCAGGGTTTCAAGGGACCTAACTAACCGAACCTCGGGGTGCCCCTGACGTTAACCATCTAAGGTTAGCGTTTCCGTCAGCAGGTCGACGGAGCCCCGCTTCGCGGGGCACCTATTTCTGTATGCAGGGTTTAAAGGGACCTAACTAACCGAACCTCGGGGTGCCCTTGACGTCGACCGTCTAGGGTTAGCGTTTCTGTCAGCAGGTCAGGGTGCCCCTGGCGTTGACCATCTAAGGTTAGTGTTTCCTTCAGCAGGTCGACAGAGCCCTGCTGCACGGGGCTCCTATTTCTGTCTGCAGGGTTTAAAGCGACCTAACTAACCGAACCTGGGGGTGCCCCTGACGTTGACCGTCTAAGGTTAGCGTTTCCGTCAGCAGGTCGACGGGGCACCTATTTCTGTCTGCAGGATTTCAAGGGACTTAACTAACCGAAGCTAGAGGTGCCCATGACGTTGACCGTCTAAGGTTAGCGTTTCCGTCAGCAGATCGACGGAGCCCCGCTTCGCGGGGCACCTATTTCTGTCTGCAGGGTTTCAAGGGACCTAACTAACCGAACCTCGGGGTGCCCTTGACGTTGACCGTCTAAGGTTAGCGTTTCCGTCAGCAGGTCGACGGAGCCCCGCTTCGCGGGGCACCTATTTCTGTCTGCAGGGTTTAAAGGGACCTAACTAACCGAACCTCGGGGTGCCCTTGACGTCGACCGTCTAGGGTTAGCGTTTCTGTCAGCAGGTCAGGGTGCCCTTGACGTTGACCGTCTAAGGTTAGCGTTTCCGTCAGCAGGTTGACGGAGCCCCGCTTCGCGGGACACCTATTTCTGTCTGCAGGGTTTCAAGGGACCTAACTAACCGAACCTCGGGGTGCCCCTGACGTTGACCGTCTAAGGTTAGCGTTTCCGTCAGCAGGTCGACGGGGCACCTATTTCTGTCTGCAGGGTTTCAAGGGACCTAACTAACCGAACCTCGGGGTGCCCCTGACGTTGACCATCTAAGGTTAGCGTTTCCGTCAGCAGGTCGACGGAGCCCCGCTTCGCGGGGCACCTATTTCTGTATGCAGGGTTTAAAGGGACCTAACTAACCAAACCTCGGGGTGCCCTTGACGTCGACCGTCTAGGGTTAGCGTTTCTGTCAGCAGGTCAGGGTGCCCCTGGCGTTGACCATCTAAGGTTAGTGTTTCCTTCAGCAGGTCGACGGAGCCCTGCTGCACGGGGCTCCTATTTCTGTCTGCAGGGTTTAAAGCGACCTAACTAACCGAACCTGGGGGTGCCCCTGACGTTGACCGTCTAAGGTTAGCGTTTTCGTCAGCAGGGCGACGAAGCCCCGCTTCGCGGGGCACCTATTTCTGTTTGCAGGGTTTCAAGGGACCTAACTAACCGAACCTCGGAGTGCCCCTGACGTTGACCCGTCTAAGGTAAGCGTTTCCGTCATCAGGTCGACGGGGCACCTATTTCTGTCTGCAGGGTTTCAAGGGACCTAACTAACCGAAGCTAGGGGTGCCCATGACGTTGACCGTCTAAGGTTAGCGTTTCCGTCAGCAGATCGACGGAGCCCCGCTTTGCGGGGCACCTATTTCTGTCTGCAGGGTTTCAAGGGACCTAACTAACCGAACCTCGGGGTGCCCCTGACGTTGACCATCTAAGGTTATCGTTTCCGTCAGCAGGTCGACGGAGCCCCGCTTCGCGGGGCACCTATTTCTGTCTGCAGGGTTTAAAGGGACCTAACTAACCGAACCTCGGGGTGCCCTTGACGTCGACCGTCTAGGGTTAGCGTTTCTGTCAGCAGGTCAGGGTGCCCCTGGCGTTGACCATCTAAGGTTAGTGTTTCCTTCAGCAGGTCGACGGAGCCTTGCTGCACGGGGCTCCTATTTCTGTCTGCAGGGTTTAAATCGACCTTACTAACCGAACCTGGGGGTGCCCCTGACGTTGACCGTCTAAGGTTAGCGTTTTCGTCAGCAGGGCGACGAAGCCCCGCTTCGCGGGGCACCTATTTCTGTCTGCAGGGTTTAAAGGGACCTAACTAACCGAACCTCGGTGTGCCCCTGATGTTGACTGTCTAAGGTTAGTGTCGTCTAAACCTGATCCTCAGCTCGGGGCCCGTCTTGCCCCTCCGCGCCTACGCGGATTAAACTACTCTTATGGGGTAGGGCAGACAAGACTACGATTCGTTTCTGTCACTAATATCCTATGTACAGAATCAAAATATTAGCAGTTTATTCGGAATACTGGTAATCGGAACGTCGTTTTTCGGATAGACATCTCGTCGGGCACTTGACCCTTCGGACATATGAACATCGGAAAACAAACTAATCGCATTTATGAATTTCGGTAAAATAAACTTCGTGATTTTGAATAATAGAGATTATAAATTTTAGGTATTATGACTTTCGGACTTTTGAACATCGGAATATTGAAATTCGGAATAAAATATTTCGGAGTATTTGGGTGTTCCCGCTTAGCATGAGCGGTTTGGTCTTTCGTTATTTTTACCCGACTACGGCAAAGCCAAAGGAGGGTTATGATTTTGACTGGCTATGTATGTATGTATGTATGTATGTATGTATGTATGTATGTATGTATGTTTGTATGTATGTATGTATTGAAACTATTCCAAATGATGAAAATGGAATTGGAAAAACAAACAACAACAATTACACAGAATGTAACCGATAATTTAATGCATGCCATAGAAGATAAAATAAAACCAATATTAGAAGAAAATAAACAACTAAAATCTGAAGTAGAAATATTGAACAAAAAGATTAAATACTTGGAGGACGGGAATAGGAAAAATAATATTATACTCCATGGCGTTCAAGAAACCGAAGAAAATTATGAAGAATTATTCAACATAATAAAAGATATTTTACAAAACTTAAGCGTAAAGTTAGAAAAATATGAATTAAATAAATATCAACGATTGGGAAAAAAACAGGATGGAGGAAAAACTAGACCCACACTGGTCTCATTCACGTCATATCTCAAGAAAGCAGAAGTGATGAAAAAGAAAATGGCAAAAGAAACTTATCTTACCGAAGACTTCTCAAAAGAAACGCTGGAACTTCGTAAAAATTTACAGCACCAATTAAAGCAAGAAAGGGATAAGGGAAACGAAGTATTCATTAAGAATAATAATCTTATCGTAAGAGGTAAAACAGAAGCTGAAAAACGGAAAAGAGAAATTTCTATGTCACCCAAGAACATACATACACCAACTCATCCTAAGGAGAAAACTATAATAGCCCCGTCTAAGATGTATAAAACGGATGCATTTGCATACATGAGAGCTAGATCTCTCTCACTGTCAGAGAAGCACACACAACAAAATAACGCATAGGAATTATTAGACACCGGAAACCTGAAGAAATCAAACACCACAGAAACTAAACCAGGAAAAAACAAACAAATCCCCAATACGGCTGGTCACCGCGGGGAGATAGTCCATACCCCCCAAGAGCTTATAGCAAATACATCCAAGAAACCACTTATCAAAAATCAAAACTCTGAAAACAACATAAATATACCCAGGACCAGACTAAACATAGGTACTCTCAACGTAAGAACACTAAAATCCCAGGAATCTCTGCTAGATTTGGAAAATGCATTGGAAACCGTGAAATGGGACATAATAGGCTTAAGCGAAGTGCGAAGAGCGGATGAAAAAATCGAAGAATATGATAACTACATATTTTACTACAAAAATGTAACAGCAGGCCTATATGGAGTAGGATTTATTATTAAAAAATATCTTAAAAACGATATAATGGAGTTCCAAGGTGTGTCAGACAGGATCGCAGTTTTAAATATTAAACTCCCTGGTCACAAACAACCAGTTTCAATAGTTCAAATCTATGCTCCAACAGAGGTCGCCAAAGAGGAAGTAAAAAACGAGTTTTATGATAAACTAAATAAAACCATGCTGAACTTGAATAAAACAATAATCATAATGGGAGACTTCAACGGCCAAGTTGGAACGAGGCGAACGAACGAAGACAAAATACTAGGACCATATACGACTGGGAAAAGGAATGACAATGGACAAAGATTGATAAATCTTGCCTTGGAAAATAACCTACACATCATGAACAGCTACTTTAATAGAAAACTTAATAGGAAATGGACATGGGTATCACCTAATGGGAAGATAAGGAACGAAATAGATTACATTATTACAAACAAAGCTAGATTGTTTACAAATATAGATATTGTCAACCAACTTAATTACAACACAGACCATAGACTACTTCGTGGACAGCTATACTCAACGCAACCAAAACAATCAAGAAAAATCATCCAGCATAAAAAACAACCTGTACCATTGCCACTGCCGAAAAACATTCTAGAGTCTTTACATACCAACTTAGTAAGAACAGCCAATCTCGGAGGGGTCCAAGAGAAATACGAGACCCTGGAAAAAGAACTAAAAGAAAGGGAAAGTAAAATTAGGACAAATACAACGACAAAAGACAAAATAGGACCAGCAGCGAGGCAGCTAATCATGCAAAGGAAAACTAAGCTTGAAGATAGGAAAAATAACAAACATATTATAACGAAGCTTAGTAAAGAAATAAATCTGCATACAAGAAAGCATAGACAGAAAACAAGAACTGATACTCTAAACTACTTCATAGAAAATTTTGGCGGAGTGAAGAAAGCATGGAAGGAACTAAGGGAGAACCTAACCTGGATTGACACTATGAAACACCCTAAAAATAAAAGGAATAAGACAAACAGAGTTGAAATATTACAAATAGCAACAGATTACTACCGCGAGTTGTACAACGACGATGGAACAGAAGAAGATCATGGTCAGCTAGCTCTCTTTGATAAAACAAACGAAGAAGAGATCCCTTGTATAATGAGAGATGAGGTCGAGAAGGCAATAAAATCTCAGAAGAGAGGAAAAACGCCAGGAAGTGACAACATATCCAACGAACTGCTAATATGATCATCTGAAGTAACATGTAACACTATAACGGATCTGTTCAACGAAATTCTGCGCACAGAATACATACCTCACCAGTGGACTTCTTCAACCATAATTTTACTACATAAAAAAGGAAAAAGGAAGACATAGCCAACTACAGGCCCATTAGCCTGATGTCTAATGTTTAGAAAGTATTCGCAAAGGTACTGCTAGATCGTTTAACAAAGATTCTGGATGAAAACCAACCTAAAGAACAAGCAGGGTTTCGTAGCGACTTCTCAACTATAGACCACATACACACTATAAAACAGATCATTCAGAAATGTAGTGAGTATGGCATTACTTTCTATCTCGCTTTCGTAGATTATAATAAGGCATTCGACTCATTAAAACACGCAAAAATATGGGAAGCTTTAAGAACACAAGGTGTCGACAGTAAATATATACGCCTGATGAACAACATATATAAGAACATGAAAGCAAAGATACAAACTGAAAGAGAAGGGGAATATTTTCCGATAAAAAGAGGAGTTAGGCAGGGTGATCCCTTGTCCCCCAAACTTTTTTCAGCAGTTCTGGAATACATATTTAGAAGACTCGAGTGGGATAAGCATGGTTTAAATATAAACGGAGTTCAATTAAACCACTTAAGATTCGCAGATGATCTAATTCTAATTTCAGAAAATCCAAGTAGTTTGCAAGAGATGTTAGAACAACTAGTGCATGAAAGCAATAAAGTGGGACTATCGATGAATACTGCAAAAACTAAATTAATGACAAACCTTGATCATACCCCAATAACTGTCAACGGAATATGTGGAAGAATACACGTATCTCGGACAAATCATATCTCTAAGAGACCTAACAAACAAAGAAATTACCAACAGAATAAATCTTGCGTGGAAGAGGTACTGGTCTCTCAAGGAGATTATGAAAAATCAACTTAAACCTCTTAAAGCTAAGAAGAAAATATTCGATTCGTGTATTTTACCTGTTCTGACGTATGGATGCCAAACATGGAGCCTAACAAAACTTAATGTACGCCAACTAGAAACCTGCCAACATAGCATAGAGCGTAGCATACTTAACATCAAAATAATAGATAAAGTAAAACTAGATACTATAAGAAACCGAACTAAAATTACTGATGTTACGTACTGCATTAAGAAACTTAAGTGGAGGTGGGCAGGCCATATGGTTCGGAGTATAAAGGAGAAATGGTCGAGGAAAGTAACAGAGTGGTGTCCACGACAACATAAAAGAAGGAAAGGAAGATGGGAGGACGACGTTATAAGAACGGCGGGTACTACTTGGATGAGACAAGCGCATAACCGAATCCAGTGGAAAGCTCTAGGGGAGGCCTATGCTGGAAAGCAAGACAATCTTAAGTTACCGGTGTCAAATTAATTGTAAAAAGTGAAACTTAATGTAAGATTGTAAATTAAGGCTATAAATATGTATGTATGTATGTGTGTATCTTCATCTGTTCCCTCATAGCTTCTAATCTACTTATCGGAACTCGACATATGAGATATCGTTAGAACCGTCTTAATTTTCCGCTGAACATAGGCTACGTGACGTGGCACAAAAAGCGATTTGGCGCCCTCTAGCGGACAAAAAGTAAGGCTTTAAAAAATAACCAGTGAAAATCATAACCCTCCTTTGGCTTTGCCGTAGTCGGGTAAAAATGGAGATAAATACGCCGTGTTTGGTATCATTTGAAAGGGCCTCACTTGTACATTTCCAAAATATTGCTGAAATTTAAAATCACGCCCTCTAGCGGACAAAAAGTCAAGAGTAAAAAAAATATTTAACACCAAAATTGTTTAAATAAAAAAAAGTAAAAAACTAAATCCCGACTACGACAAAAAAAAACGACGCTGAAAAAGTATGAAACAAGATTTTCAGGATAGAACAAAAAGAAAAGCCGTAGTCACACGGTATTCAAGTGTTTAGGTTGGTACCTATAACGTGTGACTACGGCTTTTCTTTTTGTTCTATCCTGAAAATCTTGTTTCATACTTTTTCAGCGTCGTTTTTTTTTGTCGTAGTCGGGTTTTAGTTTTTTACTTTTTTTATCGATACTTATTAGACTCGTGTCATTTTCAGAGCGGGAAATTAAGGAATTTAAAGAGTTTAAGGAAGATTTAAGAAATTCATAATACGAAAATTTAGGAGATTGTAAATTTAAGAAAGTAAGGATTTTGAGACTGAATCCCTTTTGGGAGGTTATTTCGAGGCGAGGGACCTGCTCGTCAATTTGCCACTGGCTGCATCTGCGGCGCTGTCCGGATTGCTAGCTCGTTACCTGGACGGAGCCCTCTGTCAGGTCTGCGAGTTTTTCCACTAAAACGCAAAAGGACGCGGCGAGGTCGGTGCATCTTTTCTTTTCTATTAATATTAAGTGGTATTATGCTGTAGGCACCTTGTGAAACCTATAATTAAGGAATCCACCACCACACACCAAGGAACCCATTTTAGTTTTAAGCGACCCCTGTCGCTGAGTTAGTTTTTTAGTATTTACAAAAGTTGTCATTGTCAGTGTGTGTAACTTTGTTTTTTTTATTACACATTTGACAGAGATATTTTGTTTTATTTATTTTCTTTGCCACGTGGCCCTCCAGGGCAACATTTAGAGAGGTCTACGTGACAAATGGCGCCCACTTTTTAATTTTTTTTTTTTTGTGTGTGTGGGTAATTTCAACATTCCGTCTCTTCACTTTTGTTTGGCCCGGACTGCAGAGAATTTTGCGTGTGTAACATCTGTCCTGGCCTGGTGGTTTATTTTGGAGAGTTTTTTTTACTGTTTGAGAAGCAAGAAGGTAGATAGGAGAGAGGAGAAAGGGAGTGTTGAGATTTCATTTTTGTTTTTTTTTGGGTTTTCACAAGTACCTACAGTCTTAGTTTAAGTAGCATTAAATAGTATTTAATTACAGCTTAGAGTCATTACTATATTTATAACTTAGCTTCACTTATTTTAATTTTCTTGCAAACAACATTTGGATACATACCATATATATGTATATAGTTACAATAACTTGTAGACAACATTTAGAGCAGTAAGAATTTTCTAGGTAAACAATAGGGGATCGGACAAAAAAAAAACTAATTAGTCCGTCAGATAGATTTCCAAAAATTATTGAACACGTATTTTTTCTTTTTTCACGAAAACTTAAAATGAAGACGATACAGTGCTTCGAAAACTCGTGTGACGTCATATGATAGTACATTTTGACGACACAAGTGACGTTTCAAGCCCCACTCCAAGATCTTTGACACGTTTTATCTTCGTCATTTTTTATTGATTTGATAAAACAAAAAACACGTATTCAATATTTTTCGATAATCTAACTTACGGACTAAACAGAATCATATTATTTAGACATAGTCCGATCCCCTATTCTTGGTCTAAGTAATAACTATTTTGCAACCGGACACAGCAGAGATCATAAGCTTTTTACATCTTTTTTTAAAAGATTGTAATAAGATAAATTAAATTTGAAAGGCAAAGTAGGAGATTACCACTGGTTTTTTTTAGGTGTTTGAAGCTGGCAGTTATTAAAGAGAAAAAAAAAACACAGGTGTGGCTGTTTTATTTCCAATTCTTTTGTAGGATTTTAAAAATTAATTTTGTGTACCTACAATATAGCCAGGATGTGTGTTTGAAACTGCAGTTAATAAAGAGAAAAAAAAACACAGGTGTGGTTGTTTTATTTCCTATTCATTCGTATGATTTAATTTGTTCATTGTTGTGTACCTAAAATTTAGCCAGGAGGTAAGGAGATTTAAGAACTGTTGAATGTCTAATGTTGATGTAAGCATAATTCATACGGAGTGTTAACGGGGGTAAGCAGTGACTACGGATTGAAGTTTAGTTAATGCAGTTGTTGGCAGTCACTGCAAGCTTAGTTACCGTTTCGAATGAATACGCATACATAGCTAATACAAATACAAGCTGACTGGTTGATATCATCTGTGTTTGGTTTTGAATGTTGTTTGCAGGAATATTTCATATTTAATTTGATCACATAAACAAACATAAACTTTAAATATTTTGACAAAGTTAACAAACATTGAGTTTGAAAAACAAGTTTATTTGCATGTTGTTGTTAAACTTCAAAGAAGTATTATTTTTTATAAGTGACCTTACGATATTTAACTTACAATTTTAATTGTTTAAACGGAAATTAAAATAACATTGTAATAAAATAGTACATAATAGCAATATTTTACCTTGGTGTGTGGGTTCGGTTTTAAACATTTAGTACATTTGTACATTTACAATGATTTTGATAATACCATACATTATTTTTTTTTATTTTGTAAAGATAATACCACCGGTTAACAACGGTTAGGGAAATATTAGTTTATGGCCTCCTAAAGGATGAACTCACTTATGAGGTGTCGAATAGATCAAAAACACCGACCGCTTCTGTTCCTTTTTTTTTTTTTTTTTTTAAGAGACAAATGTGTCGCGCAATGCACGAGGTCATTGACAATTAGTAAGTTTTTATACCTGTTATGTCAATCTATTTTACAGTATGGCAACCGTGTTCTATGTGAAACAGTTGTCGTTGGGTAATTCGAGATTTGCTTTATAGGTTGACACCATTTTGAACGCCGACCCCCCAAATAGACAGTTATAACGATACTAGTGTTCGAAAGGTGTGTGTGACACCCTTTTGCCTCGGATGGAGGCAAGGATCGAAGGGTGAGGCCATGAGATACCACGTGGTGAGTACTAGCATGTAATAAAGTTACTACTTATGATATGGGTGGTGAGATTTTGGGAAGACAGTTTTTCATGATAAAATCTTGCACCGCGATATTAAGTATAAAGTCCACTTGTGTATGAAGTTACAGAGGACTAGTTCGGTCGACCGAGGGTGCTTGTTGCACTGGGGAAATGGGGTTCTGATTGTAGTCAGAACCCATCGAGCCAAGCTCGAAGAAGGGGGGGGTCTGAGGTACACAGGTACTTCAGGGCTCCTGGCATAGCCGAATGGAAGTGCCTCTGAGCCTCAATGAGGACCGATCGGAGGCACTTGATGGCCCACATAGGGCGTGGTCGACCTTTTGAGAGGAAGAGGTGGTGGCTCGTGGGGATGGAAGGAGTGAGCCCTTGGTATTCGATACCAAGCCCAATCCGGTTGCCTTCGGGGCTAGAAATCCGGGCACAATCAAGTAGGCGCGTGGAAGATCCACGCGTGATTAGAGCAAGTCTGGGACCAGAGTCGATCACGGGGTCTGTTAGTCGAGTCAGACTCCCTGCCTTCAGCCAGCTTAGGGTTGTAAATTCATTAGCGAAGCAGTGTACAAGAATGTGTGTGTGGTCGACCCATAATCTCATCCCATGGTTATTTTGTCGCAAGGGAGATTTACCATTTAGTAATAACCCTGGCGTATATATATATGTTAAAGCGCGACAAAGATGGTGGATATGCTGGGATTGTGAGATTTTTACGGAGCCAGATTAGCTCTGGTTTGTCCGTAGCGAGAGCCCTCCTTACGGAGGGTGGTACGATCCAGGGAAGCCTAATTCGTTGGGTTCTCTCCGGATCAAAAGAATAGCATTATATTTTATTACAAAAAAAAAAGAATAAGTAAGGATTTCTTAAAATTTCTGTTCTGGTGTTTTATTTATCCTACCTCATTTTTCTTATTTTAACAGATTTATGATTTGTGTGCTCATTTTTAAAAAATTTGAGCGTTATTTTCAATTTAAAATCTGAAAATTATTTTCGCGTGATAATCGACTAGAAAACTAGCCGGTTATTCTTTCGGTAACAATTAATCTACACGTGTCTATGGTTATAGTGTGTACAGTTTTGTTCACATTTCGGAAGTTACCGGTTTTTTATAATTTAATGTTTAATTAAGTATTTCGTAAGGAAATAAGGTTTAAATTAAGCTTAATTAAGTTAAAAAGGCCTTAGTTTAAGTTGTTTTAGTGGTAGTAACTAGAATTTAAGCAAACATGTAAAATTAGTATAAGACGAGTCGATGTACATTTTTAAAATTGCCGCACTTTGTTCTCTTGCTTAATAGCGTTCTTCCGTTCTGCATTCTACTACTCGTTTGTCTAATCTGTGGTTTGTTTGCTTGAAGTGAAATTTCGTGGTGGTTGTAATTTTGGAAATTGTTATTTTATTAAGTATTTATAGTGTCTAAGGAGTCAAGTTTGCCTGCAAGGACGATAACCTGACGCCGTAGGGTGTTCCCTAAGTAACTTAGCGAATACAATAAGGTAAAAAACTTGAAATTGTATGCAAGCCGGCCGGCATTTTTTATCAAAGTTTATATCAAATTTTTTAGAAGTTTTATCTGTTTATCCTAAGTATTTCATTCTAATTCCAGTAAGCGTCACGATAGGAAATCGTTGGTCAGTGGGTCGTCTTAGCCTCAAATCGCATTGTACAACACGGAAACTAATAATTGCTACTGGAAGAAAGCGTCACTGGGAAACTGCTGGACTTGGACAAGACAGAAAGGAATCTTGTTAAAGGAAAATGGATGCCATACGGTTGCGGCTTCGTCATCAAAAGCTGATACTAGCTCTAAACGAGACGCGAGAGCAGCTCAATTCGGACCACATCGCAAAAGAAGAGCTTCTCTCTAGCCGAGTTAAATTGAGATATGCTATTGAGGCCTTCGATAAAGAGCTACGGTCAAGTTCTTATCATTTGGAGCCGTCTGAATTCACAGAATATATGACAGAGCAGCTCGAGGCCGAAGAATTGGAGGTTAAGCTCAATTCCATTTTTGAAGTCTACAGTAGGACTAATATCCAGCGACCAAGCTCTACAGCAAAACTTCCAAAACTCGAGATAGCCAAGTTTAGCGGGGACACACTACAGTGGAGCGAGTTTTGGGACAGGTTTGAAGCTAATATCGACTCCAAGGATTTGAAGAATGTTGAGAAGCTAGCTTACCTGCTAGGGTCCTTGGAGGGTCAAGCATTGGAAACTGTTAGTGGTCTAGCCACTACCAATGCAAACTATGGCATTGCCCTAGATGTCCTAAAGAGGCGGTTTGGTTCCACGGACCGTGTTATAGACGCGCATCGCACCGCAATCACCAATTTAAAGAAGGCCTCCTCCAATAAACCTACATCCTGCAGATTGAACCTAGACTTGATTGAGAAGCATCTGCGAGTGTTACAGACTTTGGGTGAAAGTGTGGAAAGCAATCACTTGAGGTCGGCTATAGTTAGCAAATTCCCGGAACAGATCATATACCAGGTGAACCTGTTCTCCGCTGATGATCGCTCAATTCCCACTCTGAGATCAAGTCTGGACAAAGTAGTCACAGCTATGGAAAGATCTGGAATGGATATTGATGGGAAGAAATAGGATATTGTGGAAATACCTGCTCCGTCAACAACAACTGAAGCCTTACAAGTCAGGACCGAGTCTGACAAGAATAAACGAGTCAACAAAAGAAAGCAGAGCAACATCGTCGCAGGGCCACCAAACAAGAAGTCAAAACGTGCATGCATCTTTTGTGATTTGATGAACCATGTCAGTTCTGACTGCAAGAAATATAAAACCACGGAAGCTCGGAAGGAGAGACTCAAAGGCAGATGCTTCAAATGTTTTAGCCGGGGACATCTATTTAAAGCATGTAAGAGGAAGATATCCTGCTACAACTGCAAAGGAGACCACCTCAAGTTGTTTTGTCCCAAGCCGATAAAAGGTGAGGTGCAATATTCTACACTTACGACTATATGCAACATTTCTAAAGGGTATACTTTTTTGCAGACTGCAGTGGTAACGATTCAAAGCCAAAATAGTCGAAAGGATATTTGTGGCAGGCTTCTTTTGGACAGCGGAAGCCAACGCAGCTATATCACATTAAAAACAGCAAAGTGTCTGGGATTGTCTACGGCAAAAGAAGACCAACTACTTGTTTACACATTTGGAGCTGCTACCCCACAAGAGATATCCAGCCCTTCTGCAGAGATCATTATAAAGACCAAGCGTGGTATCAACAGAGAGATACAAGTAAACATTGTACCTCATATAACGGATCGTGTTCCAGTAGCGAAGCTTAAACACAATGATGTAGATATACCTGCCGATGATGACTCAGTAGGTGAGAATATTGATATACTTGTGGGTAGTGATCTCTATTGTTCATTTCTGCGTGATGACCGAATCAAGATTGGTGCAAACTTATATCTGATTGACACCGATTTCGGATGGGTACTGTCGGGTAATACTTCAGAACAAGAGAGTGATGTCTTGTCTGTTACGACTTACTGCCAATGCCATATACCAAGTTGTCCATACCTAACTGAACCAGATCTACCGTTGAGAAACATAGACATCAAGTTCTTATGGTCATTAGAAAGCATTGGCATAACTGATTCACCGAAAGCAACAAGGCAAGAACAAGCAGTTCGTCACTTCAATGGAACCGTCAAATACCGAGATTGAAGATATGAAGTGAAGTGGCCTTGGGTACAGTATCCACCTGAAATACAATCAAACTATGGACTTGCAGTTGGAAGGTTGAGAAGTTTGATCAAGAAATTAGATAAAGACTCCCTAGCTGAATATGACGGCATTTTGAAGGAACAGCTGGAACTAGGAATCATAGAAGTTGTCGAGCTACATTCTAATCAAGATGATCATCCAATTCATTACCTTCCTCATCACATGGTGAAACAGAAGGGAAAACGAGGAAGGCTCGTCTATGATGCTTCAGCAAAGACAACAGGACAGAAGAGTCTCAACGAATGCCTTTACAGTGGACCTTCAATGTTAGAAGATTTGACAGCACTTCTTCTCAACTTCCGGACAAGAAGGATTGGCATTGTTGCTGATGTAGAAAAGGCTTTTCTTCAAGTCGGATTGCAGCAAAATGATAGAGATGTTACAAGATTCCTGTGGCTCAAGGATACTAAGAAGCAGCCTACTGAAGACAATCTATTGTATTTGCGCTTCTGTAGGGTTTCCTTTGGAGTTATCTCAAGTCCATTCTTACTCACAGCGACTATTAGACACCACATGGCCTTATCAAATGGAGAATTGCTGAAAACAATTGCTGACAACAATTGCTGACAAATGCTACGTCGACAACTTGGTTACAGGGGCAGACACTGTCCCGGAAGCTAGTCACATGTATGAACAGACAAGGTCAACTTTCAGTCAAATCTCAATGAACATCAGAGACTGGGTATCTAATAGCAAACAGTTCATGGATATGATCCCTCAACAAAACAAGGCTGCGCAATGTGATGAGGTCAAGGTGATTGGTTTAATATGGGTTATACAAAGTGATATGTTGAAGTTGAAGATATCGGAGGAACACTTCAATCCTGACACCCCGGTACAAACAAAAAGAGAAGTTCTTCGTACTCTAGCCCGAGTGTATGACCCATGCGGTTTTGTATGCCCACTGATCCTATCAATAAAGCTTCTTTTCCAAAGCATCTGTAAAGAAAAGTTACCTAAAAACTTGTTACAATCATTGAGAACCATTCTCAAGGATTTGAAGGCTGTAACTGAGATTGAACTTCCGAGATACATAGGTATGGACTCATCAGATACTAACGTCATTTATGAGCTACATTGTTTCACGGATGCATCCAAACATGCTTATGCAGCTGTTGTCTACCTGAAGACAAAAGGAGAACAGCAAGCTTCAGTGTCACTTGTGATGGCAAAATCCCGCATTTCTCAAATTGAAGACAGGGACGATCTGAAGATACCCAAACTGGAATTACTAGGCTTTCTGATAGGTAGCAGGCTGTTAAAGTATGTGAAAACCAACCTGGACTTACCAATAGCAAAAGAGTATCTGTGGACAGATAGCCAAATAGTTCTTGCATGAATAAAATCGAACAAGCTTCTGCCTCCATTTGTAGCAAACAGAATAAATGAAATCAAGCGTCTTCACCCTCAGACAGAAATGTAATAGGTCCATACAAAGTCAAATCCTGCTGACATTGCTACTAGACCTGTACCTGAACTTTGGTGTCAAAAGAGAGAACTTTGGTACAATGGACCCAAGTTCCTCCATGATGAAGAATCAGAATGGCCAGTGAATCGTCATTACCACACGAATAAAACCTTCTTTTCGGCTGGGGAGGCCCTGGACGAGAGTCCAGCCGAGTTGGAGCCTCATGACTGGTCAGAGTTAGCCAATATCCAAACTGTCCCTATGGAAATTGAAGACTCTCAAGAAGGAGTTAATGATGGTAACAACAGCACACAAGATGATACCACAGTAGAAATTAAGAAGCTACAAGTGCAATACTTTCCAGATGAGCTGGCAGGCAAGAAAACTCACCTGACAAGAAATTTAGATTTGTTTGTAGACTCTGATGGTTTACTTCGATGTGGAGGTCGTATGACCAACACAACATGGAGCTATGACATGAAGTATCCAATTTTACTACCTAGAGATTGTGAGTTTACAGATAAAATTATTAGAGATACTCATGAGAGTAATTACCACATTGGTGCTGCACATACACTGAGTATCATCAGAGAACGTTACTGGATACCCCAGGGGAGAGCGAGAGTTACGAAGATGCTAAAGACATGCCAGCAGTGCGTGAAACACGGAGGTGGTCCTTATAAGCTACCAGCCACACCAGCTCTACCACCAGAGAGGGTGAACTACAGCGAGCCCTACACATTTACTGGTGTAGATTACTTTGGTCCACTATATGTGAGTTCTCCAAATGGAAAAGAAAAAAGATGGGTAGCATTATTCACATGTCTGGCTGTTCGGGCGATTCACCTGGAAATCGTAAAGGATCTCTCTGCTGAAGAATGTCTCCTAGCGTTACGTAGATTTGCCGCGACTAGAGGAATTCCAAAAAGGATGTATTCAGATAATGCCACTTGTTTCAAACTGACCTCTGAAGTAATGACAAGTCCTTATTGCATAAAAAACAAAATCGAGTGGAGATTCATTCCGCAGCTGGCTCCGTGGCATGGAGGATTCTACGAACGACTTGTGGGACTCGTTAAACATTGCCTAAAGCGCACCTTGGAGAAACATCTTTTGAATGACAGCAAATTGCTGACCGTCATGAAAGAAGTAGAGGCAGTCATCAATTCAAGACCGCTAACGCGAGTCGGAACTGAAGTGGAACACATCTTACGACCGGCTGATTTCCTAACCTTAGGAAAATGTCTGACGGTGAAACCAGCACCAGAAGAGGTATCATGCACTGGATCAAGACTTAAATCTGATTTGATAGAGAGCTGGAAAAAAGGAATCAAGATTCTGGAGGAGTTTAAGAAGATGTTCATTAGACAACATCTCTCATGTCTGAGAGAACGGTCACAACATCTGCCCAAGCAGCCCAGAATCAGATCCAACCGTATTCCACAAAAGGGTGATGTTGTTCAAATCAAGGCAGACTCTAAGAACCGACTAAATTGGAAGGTTTGTAAAATTGTCGATTTAATAGAAAGTGCAGACGTCGCATGTCGAGTCGCGAGAGTCAAAGTTGATGACTCTATCTTTACACGCTCTATAGGACACCTCTATCCTCTGGAGGAGGATTCTGAGGAAAATTCACAGCCCTTACAACCGGTAGAGCAGGAACCAGGAGAGAGCAGTTCGTGTGTACCCAACTCTTTAGTTATTGATCCAGAAGCGGTGTCAAGTAGACAGGTTCTGGAAAGTGAGATGCAGTCTCGTGAAGAAAGCGCAACCTGTAGCCCTGAAAAGACTTCTCCAATGGAAGAAGAACTGGTCTGTGAGGCAGAAAGGCCAGAAAGCAGTGGTGAAGTCACCGAGCAAGAATTACCATTGGAAGCCGTATCTATCAACCCTGACATTGTGGTTGACGAAGTGCCTCTACATGTAGAAGAAGTGGGAGTAAGGAATAGGAGGGACGCTGCTATCCGAGCCCGGGAGAAAATCCTGGAGTGGACGCGTCACCTGCTTGCCCTGCTACAGTAGACACCTTCCTTTCTGTTGGGTGTGTCGCGCAATGCACGAGGTCATTGACAATTAGTAAGTTTTTATACCTGTTATGTCAATCTATTTTACAGTATGGCAACCGTGTTCTATGTGAAACAGTTGTCGTTGGGTAATTCGAGATTTGCTTTATAGGTTGACACCATTTTGAACGCGGACCCCCCAAATAGACAGTTATAACGATACTAGTGTTCGAAAGGTGTGTGTGACACCCTTTTGCCTTGGATGGAGGCAAGGATCGAAGGGTGAGGCCATGAGATACCACGTGGTGAGTACTAGCATGTAATAAAGTTACTACTTATGATATGGGTGGTGAGATTTTGGGAAGACAGTTTTTCATGATAAAATCTTGCACCGCGATATTAAGTATAAAGTCCACTTGTGTATGAAGTTACAGAGGACTAGTTCGGTCGACCGAGGGTGCTTGTTGCACTGGGGAAATGGGGTTCTGATTGTAGTCAGAACCCATCGAGCCAAGCTCGAAGAAGGGGGGGGTCTGAGGTACACAGGTACTTCAGGGCTCCTGGCATAGCCGAATGGAAGTGCCTCTGAGCCTCAATGAGGACCGATCGGAGGCACTTGATGGCCCACATAGGGCGTGGTCGACCTTTTGAGAGGAAGAGGTGGTGGCTCGTGGGGATGGAAGGAGTGAGCCCTTGGTATTCGATACCAAGCCCAATCCGGTTGCCTTCGGGGCTAGAAATCTGGGCACAATCAAGTAGGCGCGTGGAAGATCCACGCGTGATTGGAGCAAGTCTCGGACCAGGGTCGATCACGGGGTCTGTTAGTCGAGTCAGACTCCCGGCCTTCAGCCAGCTTAGGTTTGTAAATTCATTAGCGAAGCAGTGTACAAGAATGTGTGCGTGGTCGACCCATAATCTCATCCCATGGTTATTTTGTCGCAAGGGAGATTTACCATTTAGTAATAACCCTGGCGTATATATATATGTTAAACCGCGACAAAATGAATCATTTATTGGTTGACTGTCCTGCTGGGTTGACACAGAAGGCAGAGTTGTCTAAATCAATTGATTATTTACTTACAGTTTCGAAAAACTTTTTATTGTCAGTCCGGACAGTTTCGTCGAGCCATCAAAGTCTGAATTTTTATGGGACAGGAATTTTGTTACAAAGGGTCAAAAAGGTCTTGTCGCCATGGTTTATGATTTGGAAAGAGTTTCAGACGGTCAGTCGATAGGTTCTTGGCACATAAAGGATTTGAAGGCTTAAGGCAAAATACATCTTCCCCAGTAGTGTGTGATATATAGGAAATATGGCACACGAAGTGTATGTCTGAAAGGGTGCTAACAGATCAATTTACTGTAACACTATAGTTTGGAAGTGAATTATGTTAGGACAGAAGATGAAGGATGACTCCATGACGAATGCATGTGGATGTATGTGGGTATGATCAAGCAGGAAATAGCCTGGTTCCAAGCTATAGGACTGACGTTTTGTGTTTTGTTTTTTTGATATATGGATCGTTGTAGTTCTAATCTCGGGAGAGTAAGAATTCACTTTTTGGGTACAAGTTGCAAATCAATATTTGTCCTACTATATCAATTTAATTTGATAGGTGAGATTTGCGTAAATCCCCACCGGAGTGTTCCCACGTTGCCGTCGTGGTGGGGCTTGCGTGTCTCAATGACCCTTGGGGCTCTGCCGGTAGATATACTCATGCCGGAAAGGTCCAAGGCGAGAGACCAGACAAAGAGGACACGCGGGGGGTGCGCCGCCCGGAGACGTGAACAGTGTTCGGGTCCTCGGGCGGCGCGCCTGTCGCAAGAAGGAAACCCTACTCGCTGCTCTCTGGTTCGCGTCTGCTCATCAGACGTGACTGTGAGAGCAGTGAGTAGGCGGAGGGAGAGACGATGGGTGGAGATAGGGACCATACCCTTTAAAAGGAACAACAAAAATGAAAAAGGTGATCGAAATAGTATTACCCCAGGGAAGTACTAGCTGCTCCGCAGCTGGAGAATCCTCCACGTCTCTTTTGGAGGCGTCAAGCCCCTCGTATTCTGGGGGGGGGCAACGAAAGCCTGAATCCATCTGCCAGTGGCAGCAAGAGCCGAGGAGGCTCCCGGTCAAGGTCAAGAAGTCCTGTGGCCGGTACAAGTAGAAAGAGTGGAGAGCGCGGCGCAAAGGCTCCTTCTAAACTGCGATCGCCTGAGCTGCGGAGAGATGCGGGGTCGGACTCTGACTCCGTGTCTGGCAGCTCGGCGAGCTCGGCGAGCTCGACGAGCACTGTGCGCGAAGGTTCTAGGCGCGAAGGCTCGGAGGCTGCTGCGGAGAAGCGCAGGCGGCCCAGACCGAGTCCGAGTCCAGACAATGGCAACAAGGGCCCAGAAGGCTCCCGAGAAGGCTCCCGATCCCGATCCGGGAAGGATGCGGTCGGTTCTTCTTCTGACAAGGGGTCAGGAAAGCGAGGTGAGAAGAACCGGTCCAAGCTATGGCAGAGGAGCTCGCCTGAGCGGCGGAAAGATGCGGGGTCGGAGTCTGACTCAGCGTCTAGCAGCTCGGCGAGTTCTGAGCACGAGGGAGCGAGGTCCGCTACGGAAAACGCAGAGCGTTTCCGTAAGCGGACCAGGTCGGAGGATGGCCAGGGGTCATCTCCCAACGAAGGCCTGACGTCAGCCCGAAAGGTCCCCCGGAGTGGACGGGGTAAAGGCGGCAGGGGGAGAATGATCGCCTCCCAGGAGGCTGGCCGGCGAGCCGCGGAGGGCGCCGGGGGGGGAACTCACTTTCCCCTATCGTCCTCCGGCGGTGAGCTGGAGGCAAAGACCTGTGGCGGCTCCAATCAGGAGCGCATGGGCAAGTTTCAGGAGGTGGTGAAGGCCGCGATCCAAAATGTGGCCCTGAAGAGGGTCTACGAATCTAAAAACAGGGCCATTATCGCGGCCTCAGCTTCCATCTTGGCGGCTGCAGAGGCGTTAAGCTGTGGGCCTCCGTCGTCGTCGTCGGACGAGACTTTACGGGCGGAGGTCGCCCGATTGGCAGCTGAGATGCGGGAACTCCGGGGGGAGAATGAGAGGCTTCGAGCGGAGTTGGCCCGGAAGGATGTGCCTCATGACGGGCGTGAGTTCGGGCAGAGCCAGCCCCCAACGGCCGAAGACCAGGCCCTGAACCTGATTCGGCAGGAGCTGGCTGCCTTGCGGTCTGAGGTGGAGGACATTCGGACGGAAAGAGTGGCGGGGAAAACCTTTGCGGGCGCTTTGGCCGGTGACCCCAAGCCGGGGCCGTCCAGCCAGCCTGATGGCGGGGCTACGAAGCCCTCTGGTAAGCCGGCCCCAGCGCCACCACCTAAGACGGCGGCCCCTCAGAAGGGCAAGGCAGGACCCCCTCCGAAGGGGAAGGCGCCTGACCAGGCAAAGGGTAAGGCGCCCGCCCAGAAGAAGGGCAAGACGCCTGTCCCCCCGAAGGGCAAGGAGCCTGTCCCTCCGAGGAGCAAGGCGCCTGCCCAGAAAAAGGGCAAGAAGCCGGCGTCAGAGGCGGACCCGCCACCTACACCTACACCCCCAGATCCGCATCCGACCGGAGACGGTTGGCTGGTGGCCGGGGAAAAGGAAAAGGGGCGTAAGGCGGCTCAAAAGGCCAGGCGGACCGAGCGTAAGCGCCGGCAAAAGAAGCGGCGCGCAGCGGCAAGGCTTCGTGCCCCGAAGACCGCGGCTGTAGTCATCACACTACAGCCGGACGCGGTAAAGAGGGGCGCGACGTACGGCGAGACGCTCAGGAAGGCAAAGACGGTGTTGGAGCTCGAAGAGTTTGGGATCGTCGGGGGCCTCCGAATCCGACCCACCGCTACAGGTGCTCGGAAGATAGAGGTTCCAGGGGAATCGAGCGCCTCGACCGCAGACGCTCTAGCTGAAAAGCTCAGAGCGTCCCTAAATGCGGACGAGGTTCGAGTGTCCAGGCCAGTGAAGTGCGCAAGCCTGCGCATCCTGGGCTTGGACGACTCGGTCTCCGAGGAGGAGGTGGTAGCCGCCGTCACTGCGGCCGGGGGGTGCTCTGCCGATCAAATCAAGGCGGGCACCCTACGCTCCGATCGCGAGGGTATGCAGACCATAACGGTTAGCTGCCCTGTGACGGTGGCGACAAAAATTGCGGAGGGCCGCACCCTCAAGGTGGGCTGGTCCAGGGCGCAGGTTAAGCTCCTGGAGCCCAAACCTTTGAGGTGTTTCCGGTGCCATGTGGGGCACCACGTAGGCTGCCGATGCACCTCGGAGGTGGACCGCAGCGAATTATGTTTCCGCTGCGGTCAGCCCAGTCACAAGGCCGCGGCTTGCCTGGCCACGCCTCACTGCAGTGCATGTGCGGCGGCTGGGAAGCCGGCCGAGCACCGGGCAGGGAGCAAGGCCTGCGCTCCACTCGCCAAGGCCAAGGGGAAGGGAAGGCCCTCCGTCACCAACCCCACCGTCGTCGTTAACAACGCAGCCGCCGATGCCGCTGCGGAAACCGCCACCACCGCAACTCCCACTGCGGTGGTGCCACAGGGGGGAGGGGGCTGAAATGGACTGCCATTATTGGCCCCATTAAGCCTCCTCCAGGCGAATATCAACCACTGCGCCTGCGCTCAGGACCTGTTGCTCCAGAGCATGGCGCAGTGGTCGATCAACATCGCCGTGGTCTCCGAGCCGTATTTTGTCCCGCCCAGGCCAGACTGGGTGGAGGACCTAAGCGGCACGGTGGCCATCATTGCGTCGGCCGCCGCCGGCACCCCGGCCCTTGAGATGGTCAGGAAGGGTGTGTAGCAGCATGGTTCGGGGAGATCGTAGTAGTGGGAGTCTACTTCTCTCCGAGCCGAACTCTCGCCGAGTTCCAAAACTCCCTCAGGGAGATAAGTGTCGTCATCGGAAGCTTTTCCCTCCCCGTACTTGTACTCGGGGACTTCAACGCCAAGAGCTTGGCCTGGAGTTCCCGCTACACGGATGTGCGGGGTGGGATGGTCGAGTGCTGGGCTCTGGAAACAGGCCTGGACATCCTGAACCGGGGTTCTGTGGCCACGTGTGTGCGGATGCGGGGCGAGTCGGTGGTGGACATTTCGTTCGCCAGCCCCGCTCTGTCACAACGCGTCGTCGACTGGCGCGTTATGGAGGGGGAGGAGACCTATTCCGACCACCGGTATATCCGGTTTGAGGTCTCTGCCCAGTCCTCGAGCGCGCCGGTCCCACAGACCCCAAGTGGTCCGCACTGGGCGCTGAAGAAGCTGGACCGGGAGCTCCTCCTGGAAGCCGCGATCGTGCAGGCCTGGGTGTCATCACCGGTCAGGCCCGCCGACGTTAACACAGAGGCAGGCTGGTTCCAGGAGGCTATGACCGAGGTCTGTGACACGGCAATGCCCCGAGTCCGGCCAGGAAGCGCCCGGCGTCACGTGTACTGGTGGTCGCAAGAGCTGTCGCACCTGCGGCAGCAGTGTGTGGCGGCGCGGCGCCGGTACGCCAGGCATCGCAGGCGCCGCATTCCTCCTCCGAATGCGGAAGCCATCGAGGCGGAGCTTTATGAAGGGTACAGAGCGGCGAAGAAAGTCCTCTCCGAGGCTCGTCTGCGGGCCAAGGATCAGGCCCGCGAGGAGATGCTGGAGACTCTCAACAGAGATCCGTGGGGGCGCCCTTATAAGATGGTGCGGAATCAACTCCGCACCCGGGGCCCCCCGCTGACGCAGAGTCTCCGGCCCGAGCTCGTGGAGGACGTCGTGAGCGCTCTGTTCCCTTCGCGAGGGGACCATCGTCCCCCGCCAATGGCTCCGCCACCAGCAGTGCCGGAAGCGGACGGTTCAGGAACCGATGACGACATTCCGGAGGTGACTGGGGTAGACCTGAGAGTGGCGGTACGGAGGCTTAAAGCCAAAAATACCGCCCCGGGGCCCGATGGCTTGCCTGGCAAAGCCTGGGCCCTGGCCTCAGACGCAGAGGCTCTTGGGCCCCGACTGGAGAGGCTCTTTAGCGCGTGCATGGAAAGAGGCCAGTTCCCGCTTCGTTGGAAGACGGGGAAGCTGGTCCTCATCCAGAAGCCAGGGCGCCCTGCGGACTTGCCATCTGCATACCGGCCCATTGTGCTGCTCGACGAGGTGGGCAAGCTCTTTGAAAGAGTAATTGCAAACCGCCTCGCCGAGCACCTTGGGGGAATGGGTCCGGATCTTGCGGATCAGCAGTTCGGCTTCCGCAAGAGGCGCTCGACGGTGGACGCCATCATGCGCGTGAGAGCCCTCACGACAGGGGATGCGGTCTCTCGGGGCGGTGTGGTCTTGGCAGTGTCTCTCGACATCGCCAACGCCTTCAACACCATGCCCTGGAGCTGCATCAGGAAGGCACTCCGGTATCACCGGGTGCCGGCCTACCTTCGTCGTGTAGTCGGGGACTACCTGTCCAACAGGACGGTAATCTACCCTGGTCAAAACGGAGAATGGAACCGGCGAGAGATGTCGTGTCGTGTCGTGTGTGTGGGTTCGGTTCTGGGGCCGCCCCTGTGGAACATCGGTTACGACTGGGTGCTGCGTGCCGACCTCCCTGACGGCGTCAGCGTCGTCTGCTACGCGGACGATACGCTGGTGCTGGCACGGGGAGAGTCGCACGAGGCGGCGGCCGAAAATACTGACGGCGTCAGCGTCGTCTGCTACGCGGACGATACGCTGGTGCTGGCACGGGGAGAGTCGCACGAGGCGGCGGCCGAAAATATGACACGCGGGGTTGAGATAGTCGTGGAGAGGATCCGGCAGCTGGGTCTCGAGGTGGCGCTTCACAAGTCCGAGGCCATGTGCTTCCATGGGCGTGGGAATGTGCCACCGTCGGGATCCCAGCTAACGGTGGGAGGGGTTCCCATCGGCGTCGAGTGTACTATAAAGTACCTCGGACTCGTCCTCGACAGCCGGTGGAACTTCGTGGAGCACTTCCGACGTGTGGCTCCCAGACTGGAGCGGGCTGCGGCTGCCTTTAGGTGGCTCTTGCCCAATCTGGGGGGGCCTAACGCCTCCTGCCGTAGGCTGTATGCGGGGATCGTGCGGTCCATGGCCCTTTACGGGGCCCCGGTGTGGGCGCGTGCCGTGAGGAAGCGGGCCGTCCACTACCTGAACGCGCCCCAAAAGGTCATGGCCGTAAGGCTAGTCCGCGGGTACCGCACGATCTCCCGCGAGGCGGCGAATCTCCTTGCCGTATTGCCGCCGTGGAATCTGGAGGCGATAGTCCTCGCGCGCCTACATGAGTGGCGCGCGGAGGCGCTACACCGGGGGGTCACTCTGCTGCCGCGGCACATTGCTGCGCGGCGGACAGACCTCCGGTGCGATCTCATGGCGGCATGGAGACAGCGACTGTCGCAACCCCGTGCAGGGCACGCCACGATAGTGGCGGTAAGTCCCCTCTTTGAGGAGTGGCTAGAGAGGAGCCACGACGCCCTCACCTTCCGTCTGACGCAGGTCCTTACCGGACACGGATGTTTCGGGAGGTACCTGCACCGAATCAGGCGGGAGGAAACGCCCGGATGCTTCCATTGCGAGGATCGACCGGAGGACACGGTGGAGCACACTGTGGAGGTGTGCCCTGCTTGGGCGGAGCCCCGCCGTGTTCTCGTAGCGGCGATCGGCGGCGGTGACCTCTCGCGTCCGGGCCTGGTGCAAGCCCTGGTCCGGGGCGAGGAGGAATGGGACGCCGTCGCCTCCATCTGCGAAGCAGTGATGCTAGCGAAGGAGGTGGCGGAACGAGAGAGGGAGAGAACCTCTTAACGTCCCAGCCGCCGCGGAAGGCGCGGAAGGCGCTCCGGGCGTCGGGGGCCACGTGATGGCTTCCGGCCACCGTAGACGCGGGCCTGTGGACGGTGAGTAATGGGCTAGCTCGCCGTCCGGCCGTCGTCATGACGGCAACAGACCGTGTCGGCGGCGCGTTCGTGTTCCACGCGCGCCTCAAAGAGATGTCAGCAAGGAGGGGCCCGCAAGGGCCGACGCCCGTCGGGGCCGCGGATTTTTGTACTAGATGACGTGGCCTCGGCGCAAGGGCAAAGAAGGAACATGGGTTCGGTTTTTAGTCAGTAGAAGTCTGACACTCCCCTTCGCTCTGCCCAAGAGCGGGGGGGTCATTTGATGATTTTCCACCCACCAAAAAAAAAAAAGATTTGCGTAAATCTTGATGGTTTTTTTTGTTGGCGTTGTGGTTCTAATCTCGGGAGAGTTGGAATAAACTTTTTGGTACAAGTTGCAAATCAATATTTATCCTACTTTTTCATTTTTTTGACAGGTGAGATTTGCGTAAATCTTGATAGTTTTGTTTTTTTGTTGGCTTGTGTCGTCAGTGCCGAAGGTAGAGTTTTTTAGGTGTCGGTCGACAGACATAGGTTGCAGTTTGAGGACGCTGAGGGCAGCGCCTTTTTTTCAGGAGAGGGGGTATTGTAACGTGGTGATTTTCATTAGACCACAATTTGAATTTTCGCGCCTTAGCGCAATTACAACTCAGTTCAATGTCAGATCTGTTGGTCCGCCCCTTTCACCCTATTGGTTAAAATTTTACAATCACAGAAATTAAATAAAGTGTTCAAACCAGGAAATAATTTACACCGAGGTGTTGAAACTATATCTGAATTGAAATCCACAAAAAGACTTTCAAAGATCCCTGTAGTTTTTCTGGAAACTGGAATTAATATTATATTCCACAACTATCACACAACGCCATCTAGTCCCAAGCTAAGCAGAGCTTGTGTTATGGAATTAACAGGAACGCGCGAAGACCATCTACCAATTGTGACGCTTGACCAATCCTGCGCATCGATTTGAGTTACTGTGTTGCCAGGAGAAGGCTGGTTTTCCTAACATTGCAAATGTTCCAAAGTTGAGGAAATACTTGTTGTGGATTCAAACGTCGTTTTGTGGTAAATATTCCAACTAGATTCATTGTAAGTTATTCAGTAATATTATTTCGACTGAGTAAGCTTTAATTGCTGTGGTATGTATTCGCTTTCAAAATTTAGATTAGGAAGAATTCCTATAATCCGGGAGTTAGGTCGGAATTGGAAATTGAGGCGGGTAACCCTGAGCTCTTGACAAGTGGACAGAGAATTTGCAAAGACTTCGTTTTGAGAAGGTTATTTTATTTTTCATATAACGACGCTAGTCGTAATTCCATGAGTTTTTGGTTTTATCGTAAGGTGAGTTTCTTTCTAAGATATTCGTGGAAATCCCGGATTGGGGAGTTTTCGTTTCTTTAGTTCAGTGTTGATTCTGTTTCCAGATTACAATGGAATGTTCTCGGGCCTAGGACTTTTCCGAAGGATACCTAGGCCTGATTTTACATGTTACAAGATGTAACAGGGTTGGCGAGGGTCAGACATCTGAATGTCCTCCAAATTATCTAACAATCGATGATCTGGTGAGTTGCTTTGTTTGTCTTTTTTTTCACGCCATGTGCTTAGCATGAGCGGTTTGGTCTTTCGTTATTTTATCGATACTTATTAGACTCGTGTCATTTTCAGAGTGGGAAATTAAGGAATTTAAAGAGTTTAAGGAGGATTTAAGAAATTCATAATACGAAAATTTAGGAGATTGTAAATTTAAGAAAGTAAGGATTTTGAGACTGAATCCCTTTTGGGAGGTTATTTCGAGGCGAGGGACCTGCTCGTGAATCTGCCACTGGCTGCATCTGCGGCGCTGTCCGGATTGCTAGCTCGTTATCTGGACGGAGCCCTCTGTCAGGTCTGCGAGTTTTTCCACTAAAACGCAAAAGGACGCGGCGAGGTCGGTGCATCTTTTCTTTCCTATTAATATTAAGTGGTATTATGCTGTAGGAACCTTGTGAAACCTATAATTAAGGAGTGGATTCCTTAATTATAGGTTTCACAAGGTTTCACCACACACCAAGGAACCCATTTTAGTTTTAAGCGACCCCTGTCGCTGAGTTAATTTTTTAGTATTTACAATAGTTGTCATTGTCAGTGTGTGTTACTTTGTTTTTTTTATTACACATTTGACAGAGATATTTTGTTTTATTTAATTTCTTTGCCACGTGGCTCTCCAGGGCAACATTTAGAGAGGTCTACGTGACATACAATCCCCCCGAACCGTGCTGCTAAGCACCCCTGACCCTTCCTGACCATCTCAAGGGCCGGGGTGCCGGCGGCGGCCGACGCAATGATGGTCACTGAGCCACTGAGGTCCTCCACCCAGTCTAGCCTGGGCGGGACGAAATAGGGCTCAGCGACCACGGCGATGTTGATCGACCACTGCGCCATGCTCTGGAGCAACAGATCCTGAGCGCAGGCGCAGTGGTTGATATTCGCCTGGAGGAGGTTTAATGGGGCCAATAATGGCAGTCCATTTCAGCCCCCTCCGGGGCCTCCTGAGGCTTGGCGGCGGCAGCGGCTTTGGCAGCAGCGGCGGCGGTGGCAGCGGCGGCGGCGGCAGCGGCCGCGGCGTTGGCGACGGTTGGGGTGGCGGCGAAGGGCCTCCCTTTTCCCCTGGCCTTGGCGGGTGGAGCGCAGACCTTGCCCCCTGCCCGGTGCTCGGCTGGCTTCCCAGCCGCCGCACATGCGTCGCAGTGTGGCGTGGCCAGGCAAGCCGCAGCCCAGTGACCGGGCTGACCGCAGCGGAAGCATAGTTCGCTGCGGTCCACCTCCGAGGTGCATCGGCACCCTACGTGCTGCCCCACGTGGCAGCAAAAGCACCTCAGAGGTCTGGGCTCCAGGAGCTTGACCTGCCCACCTTGAGGGTGCGACCCTCCGCAATTGTCTTTGCCACCGTCACAGGGCAGCTGACCGTTACAGTCAGCATGGCTTCGCGGTCCGGGCATAGAGTGCCCGCCTTGACTTGCTCGGCAGAGCACCCCCCAGCCGCGGTGACGGCGGCCAACACCTCCTCCTCGGAGACCGAGTCGTCCAGACCCACGATGCGCAGGCTTGCGCACTTGATGGGCCTGGACACCCAGACCTCGTCCGCATTTAGGGACGCCCTGAACTTCTCAGCCAGAGCGTCCGCCGACGAGGCGCTTGAACCCTCTTGAAGCTCCAACAATCGAGCCCCTGTAGCGGTGGGTCGAATTCGGAGGCCCCCGATGATTCCGAGCTCTTCGAGGTTTACCTTCGCCTTCAGCCCATCGAGAACGCCTCCGTACTCCATGCCCTTACTAACCGCGTTTGGCTGCAGCGTTACCACTACAGCCGCGTGTTTCGGGGCACGGAGCCTTGCCGCAGCGCTCCGCTTGCCTCCGTGGAGGAGGTGTGGGTGCCTTGCCCTTCTTCTGGGCAGGCGCCTTGTCCTTTTTCTGTTCAGGCAACTTGCTCTTTGTATTAGTTTGTTATTTTTGTATTATTCTGTGTATTTTACTTATGGGCCTTAGATGCCTGAAATAAAATGATTATTATTATTATTATTTGGAGGGGCAGGCTCCTTGCCCTTCGGAGGGGCAGGTGGCTAACCCTTCTCTTGGGTGGCCTTACCCTTCGTCTGGGCAGGCCCCTTACCCTTCGGAGGTGGTCCCGCCTTGCCCTTCTGAGGGGCAGCCGTCTTACGCGGTGGCGCTGGGGCCGGCTTCCCACCTGGCTGAGCCCCGCCTTTAGGCTGGCTGGATGGCCCTGCCTTAGGGTTACCGACTGCCGCGACCGCATATGTCTTTGCCCCTAGGGAGGGGCGCAGAACAATGCCCCCCAAGAGCGATTGCCTCTTTTCAAGGTCAGCCAGCTTCTGCTGAACCAGGTTCAGGGCCTGGTCTTCGGCAGCTGGGGGCTGGCTTTGCCCGCGCCCGTCTTGAGGCACCTCCTCTGGGCAGGCTCCTCGGAGCTTGGCTAGGTTTGCCTGGAGCCTCGCGTTCTCCTTCTGGAGACGCTCTATGGCGACCGCCTGGCAGGTGACCTCCACCCGCAGAACGGACACCTCGTCCGACGGAGGTCCACCACACAGCGCCTCCGCTGCCACCACAATGGAGGCCGAGGCCGCGGCGATCGCGGCCTTCTTTGACGTGTGCGTCCTCTTCAGAGAGACGACCGCAAACCCGGCCAGGCGCTCACCAACAGAGCCACCGCCGCCGCCGGTGACCTGGTTTCCACCAGTGTTGGCCTCAACACCGGTCTCTGGCTCACCAGGCTCACCACGTTCCACCGCTCCACCAGTCTCCATCTCGCCACCAGAAGACGACGACGAGACGACCCTTCTGCCGAGATGGAGCCCTTCCCCGGCGTCCCCCTTGGCTCGCCGGGCAGCCTCCAGGGAAGCGGCACGCCTTCCCCGAGGGATTTTTCGGGCCGAGGTCAGTCGGTCCGATCCGCCAGACGACGACTCCTCGGCTCTGGCTCCGGCTCTGGGCCGCTTAAGGAAACGCTCTGCGTTTTCCGTAGCAGCCCCCGAAACCTCGTGTCCGGAGCCCGCCAAGTTAGCGCCCGACCCGGAGTCAGAATCCGACCCCGAGTCGCTCAAGCGACTCCCCTTGAGCGAGCACCCCCGCCAGAGTTTGCCAGGAGCCTTCTCCCGGCACTCGCCCGACACCTTGTCAGGCCTATTAAAATTTGTACCGATCGCATCATCCTCAGATGGCGATCGGGAGCCTCCTCGGCTCATGTTGCCAGTGTTGCCACTGGCATGCGGTATGGGACTGACGTTGCCCCCCCCAGAATACGAGGGGCTTGACGATCCGCTAGGGACCGTGGTGGATTCTCCAGCTGCTGTGCAGCTGGTACCGCCCTGGGGTAATACTATTCCGTTAGTCTCATCGATTTTTTTTATTTTCCTTTTAAAGGGTGTGGTCCCTCCCTTCACCTATCGTCTCTCCCTCCGCCTACTCACTGCTCTCACAGTCACGTCTGATGAGCAGACGCGAACCAGAGAGCAGCGAGTAGGGTTTCCTCCTGCGACAGGCACACCGCCCGAGAACCCGAACACTGTTCACGTCCCCGGGCGGTGCGCCCCCCGCGTGACCCTCTTTGTTTTGTTTGTTTGTTTGTTTGTTTGTTTATTGAAAAAAGTGACATACAAAAATATTTACAATATGGCCTTAACAACTATAGGTATACAGTTTACTGGATTCTACCTGAACTAGGAATAAACCTGTATCTCAGGTAACTCACTCAAGTGCTTATACGTAGTAATATCTAAGATTCCTTAAAGAAATACTTAGTAAATAACTCAATAAATAAAATACTTCACAGACCACTTGTACAATCTGTACAAACAACATACTTCAATAATCGAAGGGGAATATAACCTCCTAAAGAGGAACGAGCAAGTAATGAACCGACAGTTCATTGTCATCAACAAAAGTCTCAGAGACTCGCTGCAACAACTGAAAACCGAAGACTTCATCATATTCGAAGTAAAAATCCCGTTAGTAGCAGACGAACAGTACGAACTAACCGAAGTAATCCCAATCCGCAACATAAAGGGAACCTCCATGATTAACATAATACCAACAACCAAATACATAGCCATTAACTTGAAGCTAGACATGATGATACCACTGGATCAACAACATCTTTCATCGTGCGAACAAGTAAACACAAATCAGCTGTTGCTATGCAACCTTGACTTACCTATATACAGTATAAAAACAGCCACAAAAATGTGCGAAGCAGACATAATAAACAATCGAGGAGTCACAACCTGCCCCACTAAGGTATCGAGTTGCAGCAATGACTGGAAAAAACTACACAGTAAGGGAGCTTGGTTGTTTACGTGTTGTGAGGAATGCACTATGCGCATTTTCTGTCCTGCGGGAGTTACGTCACAGACACTACAAAATACAGGCATCATCACCTTAGCGACAGGTTGCATGATGCGCGGCGATAAACATCTGATTCATGCACATTACAAAATGCAAAGCACCATGGAATTAGGAAATGACCAAGAGATCTACGTACCAGAGATAAATCTAAACGAACTATTAACAAGCAATAGTCAATTTACAAATATAACAAATATGGAAATTGAAACACATGAAGAACAACTAAAGAGTCTTAAGAGAAAAATTGAGCTGGTTAAAGAACAACAGGACATACAAATGGTTAATTCCGTAGAGGCGGAGCAACATCACTACGTCCTGTACGGTTTTATGATAACCTGTGCAACAATATTCAGCATATGGGGATACGTCCAAATTAAAGCACGCTGTCTCAGTATACCTCGAAGAAACAGAGCAGCAACGCAGGCGCACAAGGAAGAGATTGAGATGGCCCCAAGTCGTACTGAACGGCAGCTTCCTACGGACGGACAAGCAAAGGCAGACACCCCGGATATAGAAGAGGTCACCAGACATCTTCCTAACAGCAACAAGGTGGATCGCGAATCGTCGCCAATAACAGTTAGCGACGAACATAGAACCTTCCAATAACTTTCTTCACATTCTTTACTTACCCTTTGATAAAGCATTTTTCTTGATGTTTGTATTTTTATAGTCGGCAGGATGTACGAGCATCGCCACATGATATGTATTGTTTTAGTTTTTACCTGAACAAGCAGTTGCTAATTCACCGATTTATGTACATTCGCTGACTAGGTTATTACGCCCGCCACAAACCACCTACTTTTGGTAATATATAATTTGTTGTTTTACCTAATAAATTGTCAATCATTATCGGACACATAACAGTGAGTTTATTTTCCTGTACACATCCCGGGTGATTCGTCCAACTACAGAACACATCTCAGTGTGCGGTGCTAATGCCCGTACATTTTTTACTTTGTCTGGTCTCTCGCCTTGGGCCTTTCCGGCATGAGTATATCTACCGGCAGAGCCCCAAGGGTCATTGAGACACGCAAGCCCCACCACGACGGCAACGTGGGAACACTCCGGTGGGGATCCTGCCATGCCTAACATATGGTTGCCAAACATGGTCGTTAAGGAAGATAGACGAACACAAATTAGCCATACACCAACGGAAAATGGAGAGAAGCATGTTAGGAATAAAACTATCAGATAAAATCAAAAACGAAACAATAAGAAAGAAAACTAAAGTAACTGACATACTCGAAAAAATTAGGAATTTAAAATGGAAATGGGCGGGCCATGTGTATAGGATGACCAACGACAGATGGACCAAGAAACTCACAGAATGGTTACCAAGAGAAGGGCAAAGAAGTAGAGGTAGACCGAAAAAACGATGGGAGGACATATTTAAGGAAAGATGTGGACCAGACTGGAGAAGACAGACTAGGGACAGAGACAACTGGAGGAAGCTGGGGGAGGCCTACGCCAAAGAGGCGACTTCCACAATTTTATTAAAGACAAATAAATAATAATTATAATTCTTAATGCACGAATATGATAATTTATATTTTAATCAATAATAATAATAATAATTTATGCATGGAAATGATAACTTATAATTTTTTATTCAATAATGGATCAGAAGGGTATTTAATTTTTTTTAAAGAAACGACAAAGTAACCTCGAACTATTTATTTTTAAGTAGCACACCACAAAACCAACAGAGTTATGAAAATATTAAGAAACCGTCACAACTATAACCACAGGTCCCAATAGACGTCTGTCGCAATCGAGCGCCCGAGCAAAAGTGAGTGCGCTCTGAGCGTGCGCCGGTTGATATGCTCTGTCGCCCGTTCCATTCACTGCGTCGTCACGAACATGCGATATTTCTACCCTTCGACTGAGGAATTCTCAAACACGGCCGTTCCTGACAGCTGAACGACCTCGTCAGCTTGGCTCTCTGGCACCGAATGCTGATCCTCGCTCGTCCTCCTGCACAGATACGCTGCTCAGCGTCGGATCATCACTTGTTTGGACCTCATTGATAGACTCGTCATCTAAAACATATCAAAACCAAAACTTGAATGAGGTATTCTGAAAGTTTGAACTTTTATCTGCCCATTGTAATGAAATTACTAGCAATCGCACCAAAATAGGCAGCAGTTTGTAAATTGTATCACCAATGAAAGAGTTCGCGACCTCAATCATTACCGAAACAACCACAACATCACCTGGTAACCATCTATCGGGTTTCCAGATAGCCAAATTTCGAGGCCATAACAAACAAAATTGCCACAATGTCGGGGCAAACAGATATAGCTGTTGATGAAAAAGATCTTTTTAACAACACTCATCTCAACAGCAAATAACTTTTAGCGACTAGTTTCGCTTAGCATAGCCTAGCCTACGCGTAATAGGTGTGAAACATACAAACATCCAAACCAACCACCCGGGGCGGGACTTGTCGGAAGATCGAGACGAGACGGGCGACGTGAGGCATAACTTTGCGTGTGTGAATTGGTTCACATACAAGTACGTTTCAAACCAATCCCATATACATCACCCATTAACATGATACCAGTCACCAGATGTAGAGGTGAGGTGCGGTTGCAGCCCGCCTTGCCATGTTTAGGGCAACTTGTATCTTCCATGATGCATCGGACCAACATTGGTCACCTCGACACGCAACATATCGAGTTCCATCCGGCAGCATCGTTCACATCAGATCCATCTGTCACAACCTGACCATCATCATTTTCTTGTGTCATCACTAGGTTCACCATCACCAGACTGGTCGTCATCCTCAGACTAGCCATAATCATCTGCAAAGTAACAACAACACAAACTGTACATTTGTTTTCTTGCGTCACTTATGTGTCTGAAGCCAAAGAATAGTAAGCACTCGAACTGATGTTGTTAAGTACGCGATAGTGAGCGTGCACTCCCACCATCAGGTACCCAAGTAACTAACAGGAAGGTTTTTTTTTAGGTACTGGTTGCTGTCCGTTATGCACTGAGCTCGAGGCGCACTCGGTGCGGCCGCATCGTATTGCTACGTAAGCAAAACGTGGTCGATTGCAATTATTGCATCGAACATGCTCCCGAGGGGAAGAGATGAGATGATGAGATAAGCTTATATACAAAAATAAAGAGTTAGGTGAGTGTGAGCTTAAAATGCTAAGGAGTTAAGACAATGTTAGATGAGAAATGATTGACAAGGTGATAGAACAATCATAACGTGATCTTATAGCTAGACATTTATATGCTCAAACAGTTGAGTAATTAATCGAAAACACTGATTGCCCTTTAGCTAAAGGAGACGTTGACATGTCTCGCTTTTTCAAACGTAAACTAGACCACCGTTTACAAAAATTAGGTACGCGCGCACTATCACTGACACTTGCCTCCTGCTCGGACAGGGGTTGATTTCGCGCACTGACACTAGAGCTTTGCTCTTTCTCAGATTGGTTTATACACACACTCAGACTCGCTGGAACGCTCTGGACCCGCCCTTGGATGGGCGCACCACCGGTTCGCTGATATCTCCTCCACAGGAACCACAGGACCGCTGTCATAGCTGCTGCTAATAGGCCATACGACAACGCATACTGATGTATGTCATGTGTCGTTAAAGCCTCTGTCTGCTCGGATGATTTTTTCATCGATTCAATTTGCTCACCGAGATGCTTTAAAGAAATATTTATAGGTGTGATATCTTCGTTGACCTTCTCTTCTTGGAAGTTTTGGATAGGTAGCGTAAGATTACTGATTATACGATTTATGGGAGTTAATTTCATCTCGAGTATATTTGGTTTAAGATTAAGCGTATTCTCTAATTGCTGATGAGAATAAAGTGTTACATCATGACCCTTCACAATACATTGCTTAGTTAGTTGAATAAGTCCAGCCTTGCTGACTTCGCTCGCTTGTAGGTCGTCGTCGCATATGACTCTCAAAGAGTATGAGTCACAACAGAAATACAAATAGGTAGAATAGTCATGTAATGGAACCCATTTGTTTTCACAGCTAGATTTAATTATCCTGCAAGTAGATGGCTTCTCTTTTTCGCAGAATTGTTCATCGGGACCTAAACTCCGGACTGGTCCTTGTAGACGACAAAGGTAGGTTTCCGCTTGGTTTTCACAACTTAGAAGATCACTGACGCTGGCTGTTAAGTATGAATCTCTTCTCAAGTTGATGGCTACGTATTCGGACGCTGGCTTGATGCTGATCATACTTTTATTAATTTGAACCGGTACTGGTATCAAATTGTATAGCTGGAACGTATCTCTGCTAATTAACGGTAAGTTAATTTCAAATATGAATTATTCGTCCATCATCCTCGCTTTAAGTTTTAACAATTTGTAGATGTCGTACAGGTTGAACTGAATGTTATCTATAGGTAATGCTAGCTCTTTCGATATTTGACTTGACACAATCTGTAACTCCCCACGGAGTTGTTGTGGAGTCAAGAGATGGAGATTGATCTGACCATGATAGATCTCAGTCATAGCATCAAGAAAAGTGTCCTGAATCCGCTTTAAATTCTGAATCACATTCTTGGTCGCTAATGCTGCTAAGGAGAAATCTTGCTGAATAGACATTACGTCGATCTCCTGTTGTACTGTGTTGGTGACGCTGTCTAAATAATTCAAATGTTTATTGATTATCTTATGCTGCTTTTCAATAGTCTCTTCTGGTCGCTTTAAGATATTATACTCCGCTTCTATGACCGATGTCTGATTCCTGTACAGCTGACTAAGGTGGTTTATATTACCGTGCACAAGTTCAATGTCACACTTGTATTTTTCTGCGAATTCCTGATCCAGTACTCCGAATAATGAATTAGCTATGGAGCCGACTGCATTGATAAGCCTGCGTTGAGTTCGTGAACGCGCTCCGAAGTGCTGATTCAGCAACAGCTGATTATAATATTGTAGTTCATCGTACTCGTGTTGTATTTGTAGGATGATAATTTTACAATGGCTCTGCTTTTGAATTTTCTCGCATGTTTGATCGAGATCTTTCAAAAATTGTGTGATCGCTTTGTCTCCTTGCCAGTAAGGAGACATATTGTAATAAGTTCCGATTTTCCACTGATCACGAATAAGATGCATTTGTCCTTAAGGGTCAAAATACAATGTTTGATTGCTATCGAATGCTGTTCGTTTGTATGAAGCTTCAGTGGATAATACAAGGCTCAAAAAAAATAGCAATGCTAATGCTATATTATATATTTTGGGACCACTGCTGGTCGGCTTGCTCGCTTTCTCTTCCGCTTTTGCTTCATTGCTTTGCTTATGCTGCTTTTTTGCTTCGTTTTCTGCTATAGGTAAGATAGACAGCTTGATGATAGGTCGCTTCATGAAACCATTTTTTGTTTTTAATATCACCACCCTAACAGCTCCATCTTTACCTGGATGGACCTCTACCACCCGACCGACAGGCCATTTTCCCGGGGGTAAGTTATCGTCATGAATGGTAACCATATCACCTATCTCTATATTCTGCTGTGGTTTTAACCACTTGCTGCGTATCGATAATTGGCTAAGATACTCCGCTTTCCACCGCTTCCATATATCTTGGAACGTTTTGTTCACCAAATACCATCTCGTTCTCGCATCTTGTGCCGTGTCTGTAACAGTAAGACCGGCACGAGTAGTTGGGAAATGTGCTGGCGTGAGAAAATCGATGTCATCGGTATCCTCGGATATTGGGCACAGTGGTCTTGAGTTGAGGCCCGCTTCAATTTGAGCCAAGATTGTGCTGTACTCTTCAAATGTAAGTGCTTGGTCTCCTATTACTCGTTTCAGATGTTGTTTCAGACTCCGGATAGATCGCTCCCAGATGCCTCCAGCACTCGGCCAAGAAGGGCAATTCCAATGCCATTCTATGGTCATCTCCGCTATTTCTATGTAAAATGTGTCGCTAAAAATTCGCTCAAACTGTTGCTGTTCCTCCTGAAGGATCTTGTTGGCACCTACAAAGTTAGTACCATTGTCTGAATAGATGTGCTTTGGAGTCCCTCGTGCCGCCATGCGACGTAATCAAGATCGTAAGAATGACGAACTGCTTAGATCGGAGACCAGCTCTATAAGGACCGCTTTCGTAACCATGCAAATAAACAAGGCGATGTACCCCTTGTTTGTTTTGATGCCTCTTCCTTTGTTTGCTTTTACACGAATAAACCCCGTGTAGTCTATTCCAGTATGATGAAATGGAGGCGCTGGATTAGATCGACATTCAGGTAGGTCTCCCATTATTTGATGTAGCTTTCTGGGTTCTTGTTTTTTGCAGGTCACGCATTTGCGAAGCTGTTTTTTGGTAGCTCTATTTCCTTGAATTACCCAATATTGCTGTCTCAATAAAGACAAGGTAAGTCTAGGTCCACCATGAAAGGTGTGTTCATGGGCTTGCTGGATAAGAAGTTCCGTTAATCTCCCGCTATATGGTATTATTATTGGATGTTTCATATCCGAGCTAATGTTGGCGTTTTTAAGACGTCCTTCGACTCTTAGTATGCCGCTTTCATCTATAAATGGCTGTTGATTTAATAATTTGCTATTTGAATTAAGTTTGCTATGCATTAAACTCTCGATATCCGATGTAAATTCAATGCGCTGAATGCATTTAATTATAATTAATTTTGCTTTCCTTAGCTCTTGTAATGTGAGATATGACGGTCTTTGTTTACTTGTCCGTGCAAGTGCCCGTAATAACCACGCTACAATTCGATTTATTGTTACGAAAGAGCTGTGGCGTTGTAGTAAATCTTCAACTACGCTGTTTTCCGGATTGCTATTTTGGACGGTTACAACTTGCTTTCGGACCTCTTCTTCCGTCGCATATTCTGCTTGCTCTCGCTTTGGCATAAAGTCGGGTGCCGAAAGCCAAACTGGGCCCCGCCACCACAACGTATGGTCTATCAATTGCGTAATAGATTGCCCTCTGCTCGCTGAATCGGCTGGATTTTCCTTAGTTGGTACATAATGCCAAACATCAGGTGATGTCACGCTAATAATTTTCTTCACCCTATTCGCTACGAACGGCTTCCAACGTTCGGGATAGCCTTGTACCCAGCTAAGGACGACCTTAGAGTCGCTCCAAGCAAAGATTTCGTAATCCATGCTACTCATGCTAGTGACTACCTTAGTAATCTGGTTAATAGCTCTGCTGCACATAGTTCCAATCTAGGAAGCGAAACGGACTTGCTTTTTGGTACTAATCTTGTTTTAGCTGCGACTAGTACTACCGACACTTGTGATTGTTTGATACTATTCTGGCATATACGACACATGCGTACGCTTTAAGAAACGCATCACTAAATCCGTGCAACTGGATATGGTCATCTCGTTTGCTTTGCAACCATCGTGGAATTTTGATTTTGCTAATACATCCCATATCTTTAGTTAATTTGATCCACTCATCGTTAATCTCGGCTGAAACTTCATCGCTCCATTGGATTTCATCTAGCCAAACCTTTTGGAACAACAATTTAAATTTCGTAGTTAGCGGCGCTAACCAACCTAGAGGGTCAAATAACCTGGATATTTCCAACAGAAGCAACCTTTTTGTTAGCTTCGTAATATCCGCTGTTGAAGAATATTGGAAAGTAAATTCATCTGTTTCAGGATCCCATCTCAAGCCCAGAGTTTTCGGTGTGTTTTCTGTCTTGAAAATGAATGATTATTCTGCTGCGATGAATTTATGTCTTCCAATAGCTTTTTTTCATTTGCTGACCACTTTCTCAGCAAAAATCCACCGCTGCTTAGACACGAATTTAGTTCCGCTACGCTGCTTTTCCCTTCATCCATAGTATGAGCCCCTGAGACTAGATCATCCATATAAAAATCTTCCAATATTATTTTTGCTGCTGTAGGAAAGTTTTGCTTCTCGTCCGCTGCTAATTTTCGAAGGGTCATCATTGCTAAAAAAGGTGCTGAATTCGTGCCATATGTAACCGTCGTTAACTGGTATGTCCTAAATGGTTGCCCAGTTTGAGCTCTCCAAAAGATTTTCTGAAATTTTTGATCTGGCTCGCTTACTAATATCTGCCGATACATTTTTTCGATATCGGCAGTAAATACGTATCGATATTGTCTCCACTTAAGCAAAAGTGCCTGCAGGTCTTGCTGCAAGTTAGGTCCTTGATGCATGACATCATTGAGGCTAAGTCCCGAAGATGTTTTTGCAGATGCATTAAATACGACACGTAACTTTGTAGTGGAGGATTCCGCTCGCTGAACCCCATGGTGAGGTAAATAATACTCTTTTCCATCGCTGTTAAGAGTCGCTAACTTCATATGACCCAAGTCTTCATATTCGCTTAAAAATTGCTTGTATTTCTGAGCTAAAGTTCCTTGCTTAGTAAGCTTTTTCTCAAGGTTCCTAAATTGCGCTAGTGCTATTTCCTTTGACGATCCTAGCTTTTCGTCCGCTTGCTGCTTCATTGGCAACCTAACTTCAAAACGACCGCTTTCAAGACGCTGTGTCGTTTTTAGGTAGTACTCGACACATTCTTGATCTTCCGCTGATATTTCGTTTTGCTCGTGAATATCCTCAATTTGCCAAAATTTATGGATATCCGTTATATTATTAACGATGACGTTACAATGGAACTGTGGCTTTACGGTTCCACATAGTACCCATCCTAGCTGGGTTTGCTGTGCTAGGGGCGAAGACGAATCAGGAACTCTTATCAAACCATCCAATATGATAAGAGCATAGGCGTCTGCCCCGAGTAACAAGTCAACTGGGCGACTTGTATTATAATCTGGGTCCGCTAAATTAATATGTTCCAAATGCGACCACGAAGGCTTTTTGAACGATCGATTTGGTAAGTTTTTGATAAGTCCTTTCATTATCAAAACATCCGTATAGAATTTAAAGCTGGTAAACATGGACTGGCATGTAACGCTTAGCTTGCCTGTACAGTTAGATTCTTTTTCTCCTATTCCGGACACTGCCCCATCAAATTGCTGACGTTTTAAACCTAGCTGTTGAGCTGCTTTCTCCGTAATCAACGATACATGTGAGCCCTGATCGACAAGAGCTCTGAGTACAATCTGCGTGCTATCTGCTGCTGTCACCCTTACTAACGCTGTAGCTAAAAGAATCTCAATGACATTTTGCTGAGATGCGTGAACACCTTTGCTGCTGCTTTGCTTTGAAGCCTCTCCTTGCTTGAGATCTTCGTCATTGGTATTTTGCTTGCCCTCAGCAAATAAATCATGCAATATCGTATGATGCCTGCCCGAACACGTGAGGCATCGTTTCTTGGAATGACATTTATTACCATTGTGATTATAAATGCAGTTAATACAACATTTTAGCTGTTTCCCAGGTAGCAAGTGACGTCGGCGACTAAAAAATGACGACATTCTTAAGTCAATTTAGGGTCATTAAAGTAACGTCATTATTGTACGTCATACTTACGTACCATTATAGTACTGTACTGTACGTACTGTATAGGTCATAAATGGTACCTCCTAGCGACGTCATTTTACAGTCTATCCCATATTAGTCTAAATCTGTCCTCCGGTTGACGTCTGTTGCATGACGTATCTGGTCCCAAAGAGCTAAAGAACATTCTAAAGAATGCATCTGACCGACATAATTCCATGAGTGAAGCCTACCAAGTACCACCATCATAGCGAATACTAGGGGCAAATATTATTACATTTTAACAAGGATCTGTATAGCCGGTACATGACCGGTACATAAGCATAGAGAAATTTGAACAGTTTCTCGAGTATAGCATCCGACTAAAAAATATCGCGTTTCGTTTCGTGATATCAATTTTTCAATCTTGTGTTGTAAAATAGGTATTTACAAAGTAAAAAAAACATTTCCGTCTTTTAACCCTTTAATTCGCAGTGATCAACCTGAACGACATAGTAAACAAAAAATTCTTGTTCATTTTCTACTGATATGTTTTTGTTTTTTTTTTAATCAAAATTTAGCAAAAACAAAACGCAACCTAAAAATGACATAACTGTCAACTTGCGCAAGAGTTTTCTCTCTATTCCTTGCAAGATGGCGTCGAGGACACCTGTCACGCACGGATGTAAGGTAAATAATTTTCTTTTTTGGACTTTTGCATTTAGTTTATGAATATAATGCATGACAAATTTCAGAAGAAATATATCCTCTATTGATTTGTGTAAAAATCGTCTCATTTGAACCACGCATATTCAATCTACGAGCCAATGAAATGATATGTTGTTTGTGACCAACACTGCGAAGTTCTCAGAAAACTACCTAACATTATGTATGTCGTTCAAGCCAGTAATTACAAAGGCATATATTGTTATATTTGTGTGTTTTGTCACTAAAGCAATATATATTGAATTAGTTTCCGATATGACAACAAACTCATTCTTAGCTTGCCTAAAAAGATTTATCTTTCGCAGGAATAAACCAACTAAGATATATTGTGATAATGCTGCTTATTACAAAGGAGCAAATAATATTCTAAATGATTTGTATGAATTGCAGAATTCCACAAGCCATCAGGATGCAGTACATGACTATTGCAATACTGAAAGGATTTCATTTCACTTTATTCCGTCGTATTCCCCAGTATTTGGCGGCTTGTGGGAGGCTGGAATCAAGAGCGTTAAGTACCATATAAAGCGTGTGATTGGTCAGGCTGTTCTTACCTATGAAGAACTGTATACTGTCTTGGTTCAAATCGAGGGAATCTTGAACTCTAGGCCTCTGACGCCTATGTCAGCAGATCATGATGATATGTCTTACCTATCACCCGCACACTTCTTAACAGGCTCTACTTTAACTTCTTATCCAGAACTAAATCTGGTTGGAGAAAATATTGGAAAGCTTTCCTTTTGGAAGCAGTGTGTGCAAATGCAACAAACATTTTGGCATCAATGGCACAAACAGTACTTGGTAATGTTGCAAAGCAGACCCAAATGGAAAGGTGTCCAACCAAACCTACAAATAGGAACTATGGTGTTAATTAAAAATGACAATGTATCTCCGTTACAATGGCCTATAGGCAGAATTGTTAATGTAAAGCCAGGCAAGGACGGCAAGGTACGAGCCTTGGATGTAAAAACTGCAAAGGGTTCAATCATAACAACAAGCATAATGAAAGTGTGCCCTCTGCCTATTGATAATAATTAGTATTAAGCTCATGTATTGTAATGGTGAGGTTAAATAACAATAGATCAGTGGAATAATGATAAGTAGCTTGTAAGTAAGATTTAAGTTCTCTTATAAAATAAGTTGTGTGGTTAACAAGTGTTTATTTAAGTTCTCTTATAAAATAACTTGTGTGGCTATCAAGTGTTTTTAAGTTTATATTTTCCTGTTGTTTCTGTTTTCTAAAACTTAGATTATTTGATTAAGAAACCCAGTATGTATCATTTTGTCGTGGCCCCACTATGTTCAATACAAACAACAATATGCAACATATCCGAACAGTAAACTGTATTTTGTCTGTGGTTTCCACGACACTGAAAAAGTAGTTTTTAGTCTTTGGATAATGATAGAAATGTAACGGCGTGCTATTGTAAATTCAAGCTAAAATAAAATAATTCTTACATAGAAAAAACTCTTTCTTCTGTATTATACAGAGAAAATGGTTCAATACAAACAACAATATGCAACATATCCGAACAGTAAACTGTATTTTGTCTGTGGTTTCCACGACACTGAAAAAGTAGTTTTTAGTCTTTGGATAATGATAGAAATGTAACGGCGTGCTATTGTAAATTCAAGCTAAAATAAAATAATTCTTACATAGAAAAAACTCTTTCTTCTGTATTATACAGAGAAAATGGTCCTTCGAGCTTAAGAAGAAATTGGTGACAGTATTCCGGTCGTGAATTATTTTCCCCCCGGAGAAATATTACTGTGGCGTGAGGGGGCTATATAACCCACGTAAGCGGTACTTCGGGACTTCGGGCATCAAGAAGATTGAAAGGCTTCAGAAAATAAGTGTTCCGGCCGTGAAATATTTACCTACCACCTGGACCTGGAGAAATATTACTGTGGAGTGAGGTTATCCCACGTACGCGGTACTTCGGGCATTCGGGCATCAAGAAGAAAAGGCTTCAGTAAACAAGTGTTCTGGCCGTGAAATATTTACCACCTGGAGAAAAATTACTGTGGCGTGAGGGGGCTATCCCACGCACGCAGTACTTCGGGCATCAAGAAGGTGAAAAATATATTTATTTTCCACGTGGCATTTGCCAGTCATTCGGCAAGCATCTTTTACGCATTCCTGAGTGTGCGAGGGAGGCGGCGAATTTTACTCTACAAGGAAGAAGAGGACGGCGAAACAACCTCAAGCCAAGATCTGGAACGTGAGCGCATTTGGCGCTAACATTGTGTTGTGTATCCGAACGCGGTCGGCAGAGACAATTTTCTACTCGGCACTCGACAGCGCTTCAGCCAATCACGAAGCGGCAATTTGCATCGATCTGAAGTTGAAGCAATTGAAAAATCACGTTCCACCTCCTTGATTTTTTGTCGAGCTATTATAATTAATTTTAACTTTCGTCTAGCAAATCGCCATTTTCGTCTGAAAGTTGTAACAAGATAATCGTAGTACACTGAAAACACGTTATATTTAACTATTTTAAGGGCGGTGTATTGTGTATTCCTAATTATTATAACAGTATCTCTCTAGAATAGCAGATAAGGGAAAAAACGAACAAGTGCTTCACTAATAATAAGTTACATGTGTCGCAGTTGAGTTCTGGCTGGTGTTTCTTTGGCTGTATTGATTTAAAACTCTGTTTTCGGCATTTGTCTTTTAGGTTCACATTCAGTACAATGGCTGAATTAAAGGTATTGATAGCAAATCGCGGATACATCAAAGGAGCCATTACGCGGCTCTCGAAATTTTGTGATTCAGATGACGTAAAATCATGCTCTTGCGAGCTTTTGCAAGAAAAACGCAACCGGTTTGTTGCTGCTTTCAATGATTATGAAGTGCAAAATAAGGCTATTCTCCTGATTGATCCGGGTGATAAGGAAGATTACTCGGAATACGAGGATATGTACTATAAAAGCATCGCGATGCTGGATTATCAGTTGAAGACGCGTCAAACAACAGGAACGACAGAATTCAAGAATACACTTGCTTCTACTGCTGGTGAGTTTAAAAGATTACCAAAAATATCCATTCAAAGTTTTGATGGTAAAAATATTGTGGATTATTATCCATTCATTAATTTATTTCGGTCAGTAATCCACTCTGACAAAAAACTAAGCTCATGTGAAAAGCTGTACTATCTTCGCTCGCTGCTTGGAGGAGAGGCATTAGATATAATAAAAAATTTACCTCTCACTGATGTAAGCTATAGTGAAGCGCTTAAGCTTCTAGAAAACAGGTATGCCAATACTTCTAAAATGGTGAATTTTCATGTAAATAGCATGCTGGAAATGCCTGTTTTCACAAAATGCACAGCGCAAAACTTGCGATTTATAACAAGTAATGTTAGCATGCACTTAGCAGCGCTTAAGAATCTCGAACAACCTGTGCAGTATTGGGATTCTCTGCTTATCAATATTTTAGCAAAAAAGGTTGACACTTATACAAACAGAGGATTTCATCTTGAAAGAAATTCTAAGGAGGTTCCAAAATTGTCTGACTTCATTGCCTTTCTAGAAAAGAGAGCAATTGCTCAAGAAAATACTGGAGAGGAGGAGCAAGCAGTGAACACTTCATCCCAGTCAACAAAGTCTACAAGGGCGGTCAGCGGAGTAGTAACCTCCAATGCAACATGTAAGTTTTGCAACAATACTCATAAATTGTATCAATGTCCAAAGTTTAAATTAGCTTCTGAAAACGACAGGTCTGAATTTGTCAAAAATAAAAACTTATGCACTATATGCTTAAATGAGCACAGCGGTAAATGTATGCTTCGCCTTAAATGTGCTGTGTGCCAGAAACGCCATAACACGCTTTTGCACTCCAATGAAAATGAAGCAGTGCATGTGGCAGTTTCCAATGATGGTGATGGTACAGACCATTCTGCAGTCAGCATGACAAACACTTCATGTGCCAAAGATGTCCTATTGCCCACAGCGATGGTCCGAATAAAAGGTAAAAATGGTACATTTATAAATGCTAGGGCGCTGCTAGATAGTGGTTCACAGATCTCATTTATAGCAGAAAAAATGGCTAACAATATTGGATGTAGTGTCTTTGATACAAATCAAAAAGTTTTAGGTATCATAGATGGCACTCACAAGGTTTCTAAGCAAACAAAAATTACAATTCATTCTTCTGTGAATAATTACTCCACTGAGATTTCATGCTATGTGGTAAACAATATAACCTGTAACTTGCCTCAGCAAAGCTTTGACATAAGAAAGTTCAATATTCCTGCTCACATCCAATTAGCAGACAAGAATTTTAATAAGGTTGGCGAAATTGATATTCTATTGGGGTGTGATATATTTTTCCAGGTCTTGCAGCGTGAGTCGCTGCCCGTCACGCCGTCCGGCCCATATTTAGTTAACACCACTCTTGGCTATGTCGTCGCGGGGAGCCTGCCTGTCTCAGCTGGCAAGGTTTTTGCTACTAATTTATGCCTACATGTTAAAGGTAACAAAGTTAATAATTTGCCACCTATCAAGAAATCTCAAGATACTCAGCTGCATGAAATTAATGACAACATTTCCAAATTATGGGAATGTGAAAAAGTACCAACTATTTATAAAGAGGGCAATAGTGAGCATCAGTTAGCTGAGCAGTATTTTCAATCATCAGTTCAGTTAAAAAATAGAAAGTTCTCTGTTGGCTTACCTCTAAAGATGGAGTTTGAAAACGTGCAGCTGGGGGATTCTTTTTCCTCTGCATTACAAAGGTTTTATAATCTTGAAAAGCGATTCGCTAGAGATGAGGTATTGTCTATAAAATATAAACAATTTATTCAGGATTATATTGACCAAGGTCACGCGAGGGTTTTTGATATACAAAACTATGATTTGGATGCTGGTCAAGTATACTTTCTTCCGCATCACCCGGTTTTTAACCCTAATAGTAAAACTACACCGGTGCGCGCGGTCTTTGATGCGAGCATGAAAACAAAAAACGGTATTTGCTTGAATGACGTGTTACTCAACGGTCCTGTCGTACAGGGTGAACTATTTGATATATTAACGCTTTTTCGAACATATAAATTCGTCCTACTATGCGACATTAAATCAATGTATAGAGGAGTATTGGTAGAAAACGACTTTTGTTGTCTACAAAACATACTGTGGCGTGATTCAACACATGATTCTGTAAAATGCTTACAATTACAAACCGTTACATATGGAGTCAAAAGTTCAGCTTTCCTTGCAACTCGCTGTCTAATAGAGCTTGCTCAGATATATAAGAATAAATATCCACTAGCTGCAGCTGTTTTGAAGCACTCAACTTACGTTGATGATATACATTGTGGTAGTAATGATTTATCTGAACTAGAGGCAACAAAATCAGAATTAATTGCAATAATGCAAGAAGCCAGTTTTTCGCTACATAAATGGAGTTCTAATAATAATGAAATCTTAAGGGATATTCCCTCGAATTTGCAATGTTTTGACAATGTAGATTTTGATAAAACTAGTAAGTATATAAAAACGTTAGGGCTCACTTACGATGTAGCTTGCGATACGTTAAATATGAAATGTCCTGAAACACAAGTGATGAATGTGTACACTAAGAGACAAATGCTAAGTTTCATAAGCAAATTCTTTGACCCGTTAGGTCTTGTTGGTCCATTGTTGGTTCAAGCTAAATATCTAATGCAGCAAGTGTGGTTTACTGATTTAAAATGAGATGATGTGCTACCTGACGAACTCAATAAGCAGTGGGTTGAATTTGCAAACGAATTGGTGCGCATGTCATGTGTCTCCATTCCTAGAAATATCAATGTGGAATCGTCCAACTTATTAGAACTGGTGGGTTATGCAGATGCCTCAAATATTGCGTATGGCTGTTGTCTATATTTGAGGTCGATCAGCGCCGACAATGAAGTCAAGGTGAATCTCTTATGTTCTAAATCACGTATAAATCCTAAAAATAAAAAACTAACTACGCCACGCCTTGAACTTAACAGCGCATTATTATTGGCTATGCTATCCAAAAAAGTGCATGACACCCTGTCCTTAAAATATGTTGTTAAAACGTTTTTATATCTGGATTCACAAATTGTGCTTTCCTGGCTGAATATTGCCCCTGTAAGACTTAGTGTTTATGTAGCCAATAGAGTAGAAAAAATAATTGAATTGTCAAACCAATTTGTATGGAACTATGTTAAATCTAGTGAAAATCCAGCGGATTGTTTGTCGCGTGGAATGTCCCCAAAATTACTGGAGACAAATGTAGGAAGGTTATGGTTTCACGGACCTGAGTATTTACAAGGCGCACGGTATACACATCCAAAAAAGCTAGATAAAATCGAGGTGAATAATATACCTGAATTGAAACCTGTGACACAAACATGTAATACTTGTAACAAGGTAAATACACTGGTTTCTGTACTAGATAAATATTCAAATATAGAAAAACTTACACGAATAATTTCGTATGTAAAAAGATTCATTAACAATTGTAAAAAAGGGAATATTAAAAAGCAAGATAAGTTGTGCCCTGAAGAGTTGACTTCCGCCTTGCATGCTATTATTAGACTTGATCAGGAAAGACATTTTCATGCTGAGATAAAACAATTAAAAGAACATTCTAATTTATCTAACATGAAAACAAGCTTGAGTAATTTGAGTCCATTTCTTGATTCCAGTTCATTACTGCGCATCGGAGGGCGATTGCAGAACGCCAATCTGTCGTTTGCTCAAAAACACCCGATTATATTGCCAAAAGCGTCTCATATCACAAAATTAATTATTCGAAAGGAGCATTTGCGTTTAAAGCATGCAGGACAGAAGTTAGTACTTTGTAGTTTAAATGAACAATATTGGATTATAAATGCAAATAGAGAGATAAAGTCAGTCATACACAAATGCATAATTTGTTTTAAGCTTAAGGCCAAGGCTACAACTCAACTTATGGGTTCCCTCCCATTAGATCGTGTGAATGTTACACGACCATTCCAAATAATTGGCACAGATTATGGAGGACCTTTTAACGTAAAGCAGTCCAGAATTAGAAAGCCAGTAATTACAAAGGCATATATTGTTATATTTGTGTGTTTTGTCACTAAAGCAATACATATTGAATTAGTTTCCGATATGACAACAAACTCATTCTTAGCTTGCCTAAAAAGATTTATCTTTCGCAGGAATAAACCAACTAAGATATATTGTGATAATGCTGCTTATTACAAAGGAGCAAATAATATTCTAAATGATTTGTATGAATTGCAGAATTCCACAAGCCATCAGGATGCAGTACATGACTATTTCAATACTGAAAGGATTTCATTTCACTTTATTCCGTCGTATTCCCCAGTATTTGGCGGCTTGTGGGAGGCTGGAATCAAGAGCGTTAAGTACCATATAAAGCGTGTGATTGGTCAGGCTGTTCTTACCTATGAAGAACTGTATACTGTCTTGGTTCAAATCGAGGGAATCTTGAACTCTAGGCCTCTGACGCCTATGTCAGCAGATCATGATGATATGTCTTACCTATCACCCGCACACTTCTTAACAGGCTCTACTTTAACTTCTTATCCAGAACTAAATCTGGTTGGAGAAAATATTGGAAAGCTTTCCTTTTGGAAGCAGTGTGTGCAAATGCAACAAACATTTTGGCATCAATGGCACAAACAGTACTTGGTAATGTTGCAAAGCAGACCCAAATGGAAAGGTGTCCAACCAAACCTACAAATAGGAACTATGGTGTTAATTAAAAATGACAATGTATCTCCGTTACAATGGCCTATGGGCAGAATTGTTAATGTAAAGCCAGGCAAGGACGGCAAGGTACGAGCCTTGGATGTAAAAACTGCAAAGGGTTCAATCATAACAACAAGCATAATGAAAGTGTGCCCTCTGCCTATTGATAATAATTAGTATTAAGCTCATGTATTGTAATGGTGAGGTTAAATAACAATAGATCAGTGGAATAATGATAAGTAGCTTGTAAGTAAGATTTAAGTTCTCTTATAAAATAAGTTGTGTGGTTAACAAGTGTTTATTTAAGTTCTCTTATAAAATAACTTGTGTGGCTATCAAGTGTTTTTAAGTTTATATTTTCCTGTTGTTTCTGTTTTCTAAAACTTAGATTATTTGATTAAGAAACCCAGTATGTATCATTTTGTCGTGGCCCCACTATGTTCAATACAAACAACAATATGCAACATATCCGAACAGTAAACTGTATTTTGTCTGTGGTTTCCACGACACTGAAAAAGTAGTTTTTAGTCTTTGGATAATGATAGAAATGTAACGGCGTGCTATTGTAAATTCAAGCTAAAATAAAATAATTCTTACATAGAAAAAACTCTTTCTTCTGTATTATACAAACAACACTGCTCTTTTGCTTGTCAAGTACTGCATATATTTTATGTCGTTTTTGAACAACACTGCGCTGTTACTTGGATATTTTTAATATTTCAAACTGCTTCCTAATGCTATGGGTTAATGTTTTGAAAATCTTTATTTGGTATTTTTATTGGTGGTTGACATTTTTGTTATGCTTTGGGTGCGGTTTTGCATGTTTTTTTTTTGTTTGCTTGCTTCAGATTAAACCAAAATGGCATCGAACACGTACGATTATGGCACTAGTGCCACCTGAAAATGCACCTTCGGATGGTAGTAATAGCGGGTCTGACGATGAAGTTATCATCCAGAATTTACAACAACACGAAGATGACGACAATATTACGTACTGCAGTTCAGAACCAAGACCTTATCCTTCTTCTCTAAATGATTTGGACATTGGTTCGGACAACGAAGATCGCCAACCAGCTCACTTCAACCCCGTATTATCGGATGAAGAAACTATTCCACTGTCACCTGTCATCACTGAAATGTTTCCTACCGGTAGACCGCAAGAACAACTTCCTTTCATGTTACATTCGGTATCATCCATCTTATCGCCTTTGGGTAACTCACCAGCAACTACAACTCGTTCCAAGAGAAAGGCAACCACAGTACCAAAGCTTCTGACAAAACGAGTGAAAAAGTTTGTTAGAAAACCCATGAACTTCAAATTCAAAAAAGGCAAATTTCTCCACTCAGCCGTAGTTGATTTATCACAATACAGTCCTCCATTTGATGCAGGTCTGAAAAGCCCTCTTGATTACTTCCAGGATTTTTTTCTGAAGATATATCGGACCTCATCACAGAAAACACGAATCTTTATTCAGTTGAACATGAAGTTTCGAAAAGCATAAATGTAACTAAAGATGACATAACTGATTTTATTGGCATAACTCTTTTAATGGGTGTGGTCCAAATGCCAGCTTACCGTGACTATTGGAGCAAAGCGTTGAGGTTCCCTGAAATAGCTGATATTATGACACTAAAAAAATATGAAAAGATCAGAAGATTCCTTCACTTTGTCGATAACACTGACACAAATGATGACCGCTATTTCAAAGTGCGACCTGTACTTGAGAAAATTCGTAAGAATTGTTTGCTGCTCGTGGAAGAAGGGCGCTACAGCGTGGATGAAATGATGGTCCCTTACAAGGGAACACGAGCAGGAAGTAGACGCCAGTATCTACCCAAGAAGCCCAAGAAATGGGGATTTAAGATATTTGTGCGAGCAGGAGTATCTGGATTAATATATGACTTCATTCCATATGCTGGTGAAGATACATTCAGAAACCGCCAATTTACAGACTACGAAAATAGCTTAGGACTTGGAGCTAAAGTTGTCATAGCTCTTTGCAAGACTATACAGGAAAAACCAGGAACGGTTTACTTCGACAATTTTTTTACTTCACTCGAACTTTTTCATCATTTACGCAACGAATACGGCATTTTTAGCTTAGGAACGGTGAGAAGTAACCGACTAATTATTATTATTATTATTATTAAACATTTATTTGCAGACCTTAAGTCCATAGTGTTAGTAAAACATGAAATAGACTTACTTAACTAATATTAGTAACACACTTAAACAACAAGTACAAAACAAATAATAACAGACAATAATATACACAATATACATAACGAATATACGAGAAATAAACACAATGTAAACAAAAGGAACACATAAAAGACGTATACCTACCCGACACTGGTCGACTCAAAGTAGCTACTTTGAGTCGACCTGTGTGTGCAGTCTCATCCATCGGCCAAGCATCGGGCAGTCCCATCGGTCACTCAATGCCCTCAACATGCTGTGGGAGCTGACATCTGTTCGGTGCCGGAGAGAAGCGCATCGCTTACGAATGATGGCGTAAAAGTCATCTACCCGCGCATCGGCAAACATACCCGAAGCACTGCAAAAACGCGGCAGCCCCACAAGCATTCTGAAGGCATTATTATATTGGACACGCAGAGCGCTGTATGCCTTCTGCGTATACTTGACCCACAGGCTGCAGGTGTAAAAAGTCTGACAATAGGCTCTAAAAAGTGTCATTTTTACTTCACAAGTACAACGTGCAAACCTGCGAGCCAGCATATTGCTTCGAACAGACAGCGCCCTACGCTCCCTCTCGATGTCCAAGTCATCACACAAATTCTCGGTGACCCAGTGGCCCAGGTACTTAAATTTCGAGACTCGCTTCAAGGGCATGTTTGCTAAAGAGACACACGGCACATATAAGTCTCTTCTGGTGCCAACATTAAACATGACTAACTCACTCTTAGCGACGTTATACTTAAGTCCCTGAGCCACCGCGTAGTCCTCACAAACCTTCAACAACCGTCTTAACGCACTGATTGATGGACTCAGCAATACCATGTCGTCCGCATAGCTGATGTTGTTCATAGCAACCCCATCAACATGGCAGCCAACACCGGCATTGCTGAGTTCAACAATCAGCTGATTCATATACAAGTTGAAAAGGCGAGGGGAGGTGATTCCCCCCTGCCTCACCCCGCATTCCAACCTATATTCATCGGACAGAGTCCCTGCCCACCTCACATTATTAATTTGGTTGTCATACCAAAATTTTAGTAGAAAGGTAACCTCTGGTCCTACATTTCTCTCATTTCTTAACTTATCCCACAGCAGGTCATAAGACACAAGATCAAATGCCCTGGACAGGTCCAGGAAGCACGCATAGACTGGCGTTTTCCTATCCGTATAGTACCGGACAGTCCGCTTTAGACACATAATGGCACTTTCTGTCGATAGCCCGGGCCTGAAACCAAACTGCGCATCGTGCAGACTAATTCTAGGGGCCATGTATGTATCCAGCAGACTGTCCAGCACCTTAGCTATGATCGTAGCAAGTGATATTGGTCTGTAGTTGGTGGGATCCGCAGCGTCACCAGTTTTATTTTTTATGACAGGTACGACAATGGTCCTCATTAGCCCACTAGGTAGATACGAGTGATTTATGCATAGCCTAAAAAACATTGACAACACTCTTGGCAAGTGCACACCTGCATATCTAAGGTGCTCAACACTGAGGTGATCATGTCCCGGGGACTTACCTCTAACCATATTCTTAATCACTTTCACAACATGTTTAGTATCGAAATTCACTCCCAGTTTCATGCTCACCTCAGCGTCAGACACCGACTGCGTCTCATGACCCACTGCTGGACCAGCTAAGGGCTTGACTTTAAATTGGTCAACAAACATATTGGCAATCTGAGTGGGGTTATGTTTACCAGCAACACTTACGGGGAGGCTCGACCTAGGGTTAAGCTTGTTTGTGTTTTTCCAAAAAGTTCCAAAATCCTTAGATTTATGATTTTCCGTAATTAAATCTAGTTTTATTTGTTTTTCATTATTACGACACCACAATAACTTAGACTTGAAAAGTCTCCGTGTATTACGCATGTTATCATATTCAATACCCATACCCGGCTCACCACACTGCTGCCAACATAGAAAAGCCAGTCGAGCCTCCACGTAAGCTATTTTTACATGTTTATTCCACCCAGGTACAGGTTTATACGTTCGAGGTTTATTTGCCTCCGCACTACACTCAGCTGACCTTTGGAGAATACATATTATCTTGTTATACAAGTCATCCAAAATAATATGGTGGTTAGCATTTTTACAATGAGAGTCTGCACAGCGACTAAACTCATGTGGGAAATCTATTTCTCGCAAACCCGCATTGCACATTTCTTCATAAACACTTATCTGACTAGAATCGCGTTCCCCCCAAACAATGTTATTACAATAAGGTTTAGGTATTACTATACTAGGTGTAATTAGTTGCAGATTACATTCCACCTCTATAGGCATGTGATCCGACCAATATATATCATAAAGTACCTTAACATTAACGAGTGTCTGACGCGCGGCCCCAGTCGTAACACAGTGGTCAAGCCAGCGCCTACACCCGTGCGCATCGCTCACGAAAGTGAATGAGTCACGCGGCAGGCACTCAATATCAGCACATGACCATTGTTGTTCCTCACAGATTTTAAGTAATTCACTGTGGAACAACTCACCAGTATGCGCGTTATAGTCTCCTAACATAAAAACTGTTTCTATATTATTAGTGTCTATTATAGCCGCAATTTCACTTAAACAGTCAGTGAACTCCGTAAGATTTTCACTGGAGTTGGTAGGCATATACACGGAAAACACTAGCATATCTCTGTCGCACAATCTCACTTTTACTGCCGCGATACGAACACTACTGCACTGTATGACACTAACATCTGAAAACAGACTCTTTCGCCACAGAAGTGCCACACCTCCATATGGTCGACCACGAAGTACACCTGCTGCCGTATCCACTGCAGAGTTACCGGTGAACGCAAAGTCATTGTGTATATTTCCCAAAAATGCCAAATCATGCGGCAAAAGCCACGTCTCCTGCAGTGCAATAACGTCCGCAGTGGCGCACAGTCGTCTGATACAATCAGCTGACGTCGTTACACATTTACAGTTAAAACTTATTAACTTAACCGGCTTGCCCATTCACGGTTTTTTTAAATACAATAAATTGCCGAAAAGACACGCCTTCCGGCCATAGATTTTCATCCATAAATACTGATAGTTTTGTTTTAGGTATTAAAAACTTGTAGGCCTCATATCCTTTGCGTTTCTTCATATTAATTTGCTCAGGTAAAATCATTACTTGCGTCTTAGCTAGTACATAATCGGCTATGTCCTTGGTGGTGGCTGCCATATCCACATTGTAAATGTAAAAAGGGAAGGGACTAAGAGGCTGCCAAGCTATGTTACTCTCTGACAAAGCGCTTGCAAAGAAGGGCAGGGGTGCCAGCCAACAAGTTGTCTGCAATGAGAAGAAGCTTGTTGTGGTCAAGTGGTATGACAATAAAGTGGTCACTTTAGCAAGTTCTTTTGTTGACTCACACCCAAAAGAAAAAATTAAACGGTACTCAAAAGAAACCAAAATTAAGATTGATGTAGAGTGTCCGCAAATAGTGAAGCAGTACAATGCTCATATGGGTGGTGTCGATTTGGCCGACATGTTAGTGTCATTATATCGCTCCAATTTTAGGACCAAAAGGTGGTATATGGCATTGTTTGCTCAAGCCCTGGACATTTGCGTCAATAACGCCTGGCTGCTTTATAGAAGGGATTCTAAAGCTAATAAGAAACCGTTAACTCTGAAACAATTTAGAATTCAGCTGGTAACAGAACTTCTTCCTTCCACAAAAATAGAATTCGGCAGACAGAGTCAAATGAAAATGAAGCGGCTGTCAAGATCAAGGCTCCTGTTGCTCCAAGACCACCAGATTCTGTTCGCTTTGATAATATAGGCCACTTACCAACATTTGTGTCTCAAGGCAGGTGCAAGTATTGTAAAAAAGGTTATACCAGTGTATATTGCAATAAGTGTAACCTTAGATTGTGTATGTTGGAAAAGAGAAATTGTTATAACCATTACCATGCCAACGTCTAAATGACGATAAATAATTGATACATTGAGAACATTGATTTTGTGTGTGTTTTTTATTAATAAACTTTGTATTTAAACATTTTATTTTTGATTTGATTGTGAATGTAACTGTCCGTTCAAGCCGCAATGTTGGTAGTGTACAACATATATTCTGCCATTTACTCTTTCGAGTGTTTCGCAACGTTGTACCTCAACAACATATGTTTTCTCAAAAAGTAAATAAGTTAGATTTTTTTAAACATTTTTATAAGGCCATTTAGACTATACTTAAATCCTCCAAAAAGAAAAAATAACGAAATTGCAACATTTTTTCACCTGCGAACTAAAGGGTTAAGGTAACTCCATAATTGATATAAAGTAATTTATTACAGGTTTTTAATTAATAACAATATCAAAACAAGCTTAAAAACCAATAAATGGAATGGAACCCACGAATAAATACATATTATTTATTCGTAGAATGGAACGACATTCTGACATTTTAATTGAAGTGAACTGTCATACGTATTGTCTTCCCTCCTTTTTCGGTTGCCGCGTTCCCAGTGTTGCCAACTTAGTGGATTTTCCACTAAATGTGGTGGTTTTGACTTACCGTAAAGCGGCCAAATATCGGTTTTAGTGGCTAGTGGATTTTTCTAGTGGAATTAATATTGGTACCAAAGAGTCGTATCAGTCCGAGATTAACGATGATGATACGGACGGAAACGACTCATCTGAAGATAACTTAGTAATATAATTTGATTGACATCTTTTGAAAAATAAGGTTTTATTAAGTATTTTGTTCTTCCACAAAAGCCATGAATAAATAGCAAGTTGCAGTATTTTGTTACATTGTTAGTAATTTTCATGTGATTGCTATAATAAACGTTTCAAAAAAATATTATTTCCTTTAACAAAGACCAAAAATCTGCCAGATATAAAGTTAGTGGAAAATTTAGCAATTTTTTAAGATGGCGCGATTTTTTTAGTGGATTTCTGGTGGTTTTACATCCGTATTTATATTCAAGTTAAAGTAATTACTTGAACTGAAGTAATTACTTATGCAAATATTTTTAAGCAATGGGCAAGAATTTAAAAGCAGTTAGAACTGTCAATGAAAGCAAAACGAAGAATTCTAACGTTTGATAGTTCTAACATTAAGGAATTACTAAGCTACAGAGAAAAAATCGTATCTTAAACAATGACATTTACTCAAGTAATAGTAATGACTTGTTTATAAATACGGGTGATAGAGGTCGAATCTGGTGGGGAGCTTGAAAATTCGATGGCAACACTGCGCGTTTCCCGCGTTCTGGTGTCGTGCGTTTGCGTCAAAGAGGTTTGCGTTTTTTTCAAGACTACAAACCAGTTATTATACTCTCTTTGCTACAAACAAACTACTAATATGTACTCAGTTATACAATTTAGTGAAAAAGACGGCGGAACCGTATCGATAATAAACAATCAGTGGTTTACGCCAAGGCGTTGTGAAGTCTTTTGGCCACCCGTTATAGGAACTAAAGCGTTTGAAAGGATTTTGGCTGATGCTAAGACACCAGATGAAAAATGGAAAATATACAGCGTTCAAAGAGTTTTTTGTGAGACTGGTACGTATATTTTAATATTTTTTACGAACCACTTTGATTTGGCTACCACCATTTTGGAAATATATAGCGTTCTAGATAAAACGAAGAAAAATTCGTAGGACCATAACTCGGAAACGGTGCGTCGTAGGACCATGTGTCTCGGAACTTAAATGGTTTCTATGGACCAGGTTAATAAGATGCTGCAATAAAATGAGCCAAAATCTTGAAAAAAAAAAACTTCAGAAAATTTTACTAAGTCCTGTGCCCCTAAGGTGAAAGATCGACCGACACTAATATTTTTTTTCTCTCACTTTGTCGCGGTTTTTTTATATCATCTCATAGTTTTCGACTAGAGCAACAATTCTTTTCCCGAAAAAGTTTTCATCCGAGCTACCATTTTGGAAATATAGAGAATTCTAGATAAAACGAAGTAAAATTCTCTGGACGCTGCAAGTCGGCCTTGAGATGTGAAAATAGAATACAGATCAACTTAACTGTTTTATGCCAACAGAGACCCTCTCATTACTGAATGTAGTTGACGGGCTTCCTGTCTTGACAAACAGTGTACTGCAAGGTATGATATCCATGTTTATAATTATATTTTTACCCGTCTGCGGCGGTTTGATTTTCACCGTCATGTGTGTGGTGTTCATTCCTATGTTCCCTGCTACAGTGTAAACTGCTAGAACGATTTTCAGAAATAACGTATTGATTGGATATCTTTAATTTAGGTAGGTACTGGAAAATAAATGTTCTGTATTCATATTTTTTTATGTTTTCCAGATATAGCAGAAGACAGCGAGGGCCGGCTAACTCCGGTTGCACGCCTAGGTAGTCCTCGATTTCGATATGAACAACCGCCGAATCTCGGCAGCGACGTGCCACCAACTGGATCGTATGCTCAAGGATTAAATTAAATTAAATTTTGTTTATTATTACTAACAGGTAGGTAATATACTATGATGTATTACATTTTAATAGTACTTTTCATTTGCCTATTGGGAATGTTAGTACCTACTCTCTTCACATTTTTGTTAAAATGTAATAATCACAATCACTAATGCCGGGGTGTACGCACCCGCCGGGACAGTGCCTACAAGACAAGTTTATCCATTTCTAACTTATTAAAAACTAGCAATTGACCGCGACTTCGTCTGCCTAGATTTCGGTTATCGCTATCCCGCGGTAAATACCTAAGTAATATGCAATTTTTCGAGATACAAGTAGCCTATGTCCTTCTCTAGGGTCACATCTACTCCTAGGTATACCAAAATTCATCAATCAATCAAAATCTTATTTTATTCAAGTAGGCATTTATACAAACACTTTAGTTATAGCAAGATAAATGAAATAATGAAAAATTGATTCTACGGCGTTTCGATTCACCAGTTTGGATGTGAAATGGTAACAGATAGACAGAGTTCCTTTCACATTTTTAATTAGTATGACTGAAATGGCGTGCCCATCTCGCGTTGCCTTGGCGTGTGTGTACAGTCGGCATAACGTGTAGCAACAAAATAAATATCAGCATAGGATATCGTAGCGACCAAAGCCGTCAAATATACACGCTCTTAGGTCCGTTACAATAAAGTCCACTTTGCACATTTTATTTTCCTTTTTGTATTTGACCACTTTGCACTTTCGTCGCTAAAATATTATCTGACACTAACTTACCCTACTAATGGTACTGTTTATTATTTTTTAGGTTATCAAGCAAAAGTGTTGTCATTATTGTCATGTATAAAAACCCAAAATGATCAAGTAATAAGCCTTTTAAAGCATACAGACACATTGAAAGGTACTCTAAAACCGGAACTAAAATTCCCAATTCAAAATGCTGATGAATTAAATACAATAATTGAGCCATTATTAGAAAAAAAAGAAAATTATGATAATTTGGTAAGTTACAATACAATGACTCTTTAAACGTTACAGAAAAAAGATAAATAAGTAGTGAATATTTGCACCAATAGGCGGCCTTGCAGTTTCAGAGCGATCTCTACCAGGCATCTTATACATAAGAAAGAATGAAGGCACAGCTTGAAGCAGGTGGTGCAATTTCGGCGGCACGTTTGGTGCAGTGGCTCAAGCAATGGACTGCTGCGCTGCGTGTCGCGGGTTCGATCCCCGCACGGAACAAATATTTGTAAGACCTACAGAGACCTACAGTTGTTCCGGGTCTGGGTATTTGTGTATGTGAGTTTAAATGTTTGTGAACGCACCCACGATACAGGACAAATTCCTAGTGTGGGGCAATGTCTTTTTTTCAAAAAAAAAAAAATAGGTATTTGTTTTTTTTTTTTTTTTTTTATTTTGGCAACAAACAGTCATGTACTTACAAACAATATTATTTATGAAAGAATTGGTTCCTTACAAAAGACCTATAGTGCCGACAATGTGGTATAGTTCTAAAAATATGTACAATAAACTCATAACAAGGAAAGACGTGCAAGAAATACATAGGTATATTAATTTTTGTGTCAGAACTAATGTTCAATGCAAAATAATTTACAAAGTAAACTGAAGGTAGACAAAGCAAAAAAATAGAATGAGTTAAAATTTTGTGACATATCTACTTCTAAGTTTCTGTTTAAGGCTATTAAGAGAAATGTTAAAAAGATCTATGTCTGTAAATTCTCTATTATAATTGTTAGTGGAACGGTATATAAATGAATTACGAGTGTATGTTTTATGCCGTCGAGGAGGAACAAAAAGTGGTATTGTACGTGAGGGGCGTACGGGTAGGCGAGCGTGTGCTCTTACTGATATTTTACCAAGTAGTGATGGTGAATCAGTAAATGAGTTTAAAATCTTGAACAGTTGAATGATGTCGAACATATTACGTCTGTTACGTAGACTTATCAGTTTATGCCTACGCGTTGCGTCTTCATACGCAGCGTCGTAAGTATTATTGCGGTAGTTAAGTGATTTTAAAAACTTTTTTTGGATCCTTTCTATCCTATTTATATGTATATTAAAACATGGGATCCATACAGTACTACAAAAGTCTAGAATAGAACGCACAAATGAAAAATAAAGAATTTTTAAAGTGATAACTTTTTTAAATGGTTTACTAATTCGTAGTATAAAGCCAAGGCTGCGAAATGCGGAGCTAACTATGTGGTCTATATGATGGGTGAATGTTATTTTGTTTAGTATTAAAAAAAACATAAAATAAACACACATACAATACCTACACATTTACAACATTATCATTTCAGCCAAAAGACGTCCACTGCTGGACATAGGCCTCTATTTACAACATTATGTAAAAAGTTATTTCCAATCTTCACTCATTTGACAATTTTGAATGATTCACGGTTAGTTTCAATAAACATATTATCGACCGGGTGACCGTGATTAGATTACCTTTTGCGAGCCCCAATTTTCACTAATTTGGTCTGATCTGCTATTAATTTGCTATTTTACAAATATACATTATTTTGTTTGTCACAGGTTTCATACATAAGAACTTTTGGAGGCAGGGATATTTCCAGCAAAGTCTCTCGGATAATGAAATTTTGTTTCACTGACCAGCTAGCTGAACAGTATAACTTCTATGGGAAGAGATCCAACAAAAAGCCTTTCTGCCAACTGCGCCTGCGAGAGTGTATCGTGGGTAAGTTTAACATAATATAACACGTAACTGTAAGGCCGTGTCCCCAGTAGGCGAGCTTTGAGCGGCTGGCTGACTCTGAGTGGCGTTTCCGTCGCTAACTCAATTTCGAGTGAGCAAACTGTGCCGCCTACTAGGCACACCGTTCGCTGCGAATCAGCCACTATACGTACATTACACGCTGTATGGACACTCCATTTCAAAATTATAGGGAGGCAAACTGGAAGCAATCAGTTATAGCCGCTCACTGTTCGCCTAATGGGGACACAGTTAGTTCTGAAGAATACCTACTTTTTAAATTTGTGTTTGTCTATTTTAACCCCTGACGCAAACGTCTGTTTCTCTACGGCTTAGTAGCTTCGAAAAGATTAAGCGAGGTGTTTTTAGCTTTGTTTGGTGAAAATCGGTTTAGTTGTTTTTAAGATAAATTCAACTTTGAAATATTTCGAAGGTTAGTTTAGAGTTTAAAAGTCATGGCAGCTTCGTGGTTTGACCTGCACCCCCTCGAGCAGAAGGTGGTGGGTTGGAACCTCAAACCTACGTGCGTAAATTCGCAATTTATTTTGTAATTTATCGTGAGCTTTTCGTTGAATGAAACATCGGGAGGAAACCTGCACATATCAGCCGTTCAATGTTGTGTGTGCACTGGGCCCGCGTGGGCCAAGCCCTATCAATTTGAGAGGTGGCCTGTGCCCAGCAGTTTAAAATTTTAATTTTGCATAGTTATAACATTAAAAATTGTATTATATCTTTGTAGAAGGAGCTGTCACCACAACATCTGGGTCTACAGCTAAAGAAGTAGAAGATTCCATTAAAATTTGGCTAAAACATGCCCCTGAAAGATTGAAGAGGAGTAATAAACAAAAATAAACATGGCAGAGAAAATAAAATTCTCGAAAAAGGCTATAGTTGGCAAACGTCAATTATTAAGAAGAGCAAAGGAAGCAGAGTTAAGTGTAATTTCAAATTTACAAGAGAGTACTACAACTGTAAGCGCGTCCTCTTCCTTAGTTAATTTGCCATGTACTTTTTATAATAACTCTCAATCCGAAATTGTATCACAAGGTTCTAGTAATACAGCACCCACGAGGACCAATGAATCATTTCGTTCGCAGCTTGATGAAGACCATCATGTTGGAGAGTCACCACTTTTACGGCTCCCTATTGATTTGATATCTTTATTCCCTACTGAATATATGCATAATGTTTGTTTGGGGGTAATGCGAAAGCTGTTAAATGTGTGGATTAGTGGCGATTCAAAGGTTCGTATACAAAGTCACTTGATTAAAATAATATCTGACAAACTAATATATTGTTCAAAATTTATACCAGTTGAATTTAATAGAAAACCGCGGAGTTTATCAGAATTGGCTCGATGGAAAGCAACTGAGTATCGAATGTTTTTATTATATGTGGGTCCAATTGTGTTAAAGGACATCTTGCCACGTTCACTGTACGAAAACTTTCTACTGTTTCATTCAGCTATTACGATTTTATGTTCAAACAAACATATCAGAGAACTTGGTATAAATTTGGCTCAGGAATTACTTCTGATTTTTATAAATCATTCAAAATCGGTTTATGGATTACATTTTTTAGTAAATAATGTTCACATGTTATGTCATATATGCGATGATGTAAGCTTCTTTGGTACACTAGATGAATAATCAGCATTCCCATTTGAAAATCATTTAAAGAGTGTAAAGAAATTAGTAAAATCGCCTAATAAGCCATTACAACAAATTGTAAGAAGATTGAAAGAAATGGAATCTTCAAAATTATACAGCTTCTCATCGAAAATAACTGTTTCTGACGAGTTTTATTCTGGACCCCTACCTGAGGACAATGTATATGAATGCTATTAAAAACTAACATATAAAAAATATACGTTATATGTAGCAGAATCTGGTGAAGCTGATTGTTATTGTCTTACTAAGGATAAGAAGGTGTTTAAGATACACAACATCCTTAAAAATGGAAAGGAGTTTGTAAACTATCGGCCGTTCTTTGAGTACCCTTTTAATTCAGTAGATATTGATGTTATGGTAGTAAAAAATTATTCACATTTTAAATTGATGCCTGTTAATGACATTTTAACCAAATGTGTGGTTGTCCACAATAACGGTTATACGTTAAGCATTCCAATGCTTCATGATTATGATTGCGATAGATAATTTTTTTGAAATCGTAGTTAAGAAACTTGCTGTAATCGAGGGCGTACCTATCAAACAAAGGCAGGTGGTCGTTAATATCGGTACCTAACGAATCAACCCCTCTTGATCAGAAGGTCTAAGTAGCAAAATGTCCAACAGCGCAAAATGTCTAATGAGCAGTAAGTCTACTAAGCAAAATGTCCATGTAGCAAAACGTCCAACTATCAGATGGTCTGTATAGCAGAATGTGTACACTCATGATAGAAACTAAAAGTCATTGTAAATTTCATAAATTTATTTGTAAAAAAAGTTTGGGTTAAAATAACTCTTCAATAGCCTCTTCAATGTTATTAGGAAATTTGGCGCACAAACTCCCCTGTATTTATTCACCTAATATTCTTTTGATATGGCCGAGGTTCACCAAAAATACAAAGGGACTAACTTTTTGACCTTCAAGCTTTTGCAGCTCTTTTTTGTATAAAATTTGGTATTAAACATTAGTCTGTATGTACATAATATTGTAATGCCGTGTCCATTTCCCTCCCGATGAAATGTGTGTGTTGAATTTTGTGCGTGAGTATCCAGACATTTTGAGAATCTGACGTTTTGCTAAATAGACGTTCTGCTATACAGACCATCTGATAGTTGGACGTTTTGCTACATGGACATTTTGCTAAGTAGACTTACTGCTCATTAGACATTTTGCGCTGTTGGACATTTTGCTACTTAGACCTTTTGATCAGGAGGTGAATCAACATGTATGTTCAGCATTTTTATTTTTAACTTTTCGACGCCAACGTATATATTGGTCAGTACTTACAGTAAAAACTTGACCTAACCTAAACACGCAAACAGAATTGAAATTCGTGTTACATTTCAGCCATGCTTAGCGGGTCAGTGACAACTTTTGCATTTATTGACGTGTCGTCGAAAAGGTTAAAGCTAATTTTTTGAAAATTCCGAACATCACCGAATTTCAGGTTTAATTTGTATGCATGAAGTTGTAGGTAAAAGTAGAGGCAACACTCCCTTAACCTACATGAATACAACTGACCCACGAAGTAGCTCCTCCGTGGGCTGTTAGATTAAGGGAGTGTTGCCTCCACTTTTAGCTACTACTACTTAATCATGGCTTTATGTATCTAAAATTGTCAAGCCTATGATCGTGTTTTTTTTGTTTAGTAGTCCGATAGTGGGCATAGAGATAACAATGTTATTTTAAGTCATAACCTTACCACACATTTTAAAACAAGATATTATAAAAACTACAAAATTACCTAATTATAACTTGTTTATTTTTTTTTTCTGATATTAATGAAGTAATGAATGTTCAGATATTAATGGTAACTTGTAGTGTATGGAACTTATTAACATTTTAAATTGATCAGAAGTATTTGGTCACCTTGTCTGCTACAATATATCTGACGGCGACTGTACGTCCTAGTAACGTCACTCCTGAATCCTGTGTATGACGTCACTCCAACGTCAGTGGCTGCCTTAATATGTACGGCCCAGTAACGTCCCTATGAATTCAGTATATGACGTCACTCCAACGTCAGTGGCAGTCCTAATATGTACGGCCCAGTAACGTCCCTATGAATTCAGTATATGACGTCACTCCAACGTCAGTGGCTGCCCTAATATGTACGGCCCAGTAACGTCCCTATGAATTCAGTATGTGACGTTACTCCAACGTCAGTGGCTGCCCTAATTTGTACGTCCCAGTAACGTCCATATTAATTCAATATAAGACGTATACGTAACGTCTGTAAACTGACGTCTTGAGGCTGTGACAAATTGACGTCATCTGATGGGACCCCCCAACGTCACGACATGACGTTTCTTACGTCGAGCAGTACCGTAAACGGACGACATAATGACGTAAAAATGCTACCTGGGTTGAGGGATTTAAGTTTCATTTCCCTCGGCATTTGCAGAAACCTTTCGCAATTGTGTAACTTATGCTCAGCAAAACAATGAGGACATTTGATTTCCTGCACGTGCATTGTTTTTGAGTTCTTCGAATTGTTATTGTTCGTTTTATTATATTTCCCACCGCTTGATGTTTTCGATGAACTCGCTTGCTGCTGAGTTTGCTGCGTTTTTTGCATGGTGTCTTGTCGTTGACGAGAAGTTCCTAGACTAGTGAATTTATTTTCTAGAAAATCTAAGAAGTCTTGTAGGACTAGTAGTTGTCGTGGATTTTTTAACGACTCTATATACTCGGAATAAGAGTCACTATCCAGCTTTTGCGACAAGATATGTGCAATTAGAGAGTCCCACGTGCTTATATCCACACCTAGGTTTTTGATGGCGTGAAGACTTTCTAACGTGACGTCATGCATTTTTTTAAAGGCTGAAAATGATTGCTGCTGTATAATGGGAAGATTAAGGAACACATTGGCGTGCGCTGTAAAAATAATCATCTTGTTATCGAACCGATTATTTAGAATCTCCCAACAGACGTTATAGTTATCGGCACTGATTGGTAGGTGCTGAATCAAACGCTCCGCTTCACCTTTTAGCTTGCTTTTCAGGTATTGCATTTTTTGAGCGTTTGACAATGCGTTGTTCTTGTGGATTGCTTCGCTAAATAAATCCTTAAAAGGCACCCATTGCTGGTAATGGCCTGTAAATACTGGAATATCCATTTGAGGAGTGGATTTCTCTCGATATGGATAAGAAGGTGTTTAAGATACACAACATCCTTAAAAATGGAAAGGAGTTTGTAAACTATCGGCCGTTCTTTGAGTACCCTTTTAATTCAGTAGATATTGATGTTATGGTAGTAAAAAAATATTCACATTTTAAATTGATGCCTGTTAATGACATTTTAACCAAATGTGTGGTTGTCCACAATAACGGTTATACGTTAAGCATTCCAATGCTTCATGATTATGATTGCGATAGATAATTTTTTTGAAATCGTAGTTAAGAAACTTGCTGTAATCGAGGGCGTACCTATCTTATTTCTCTCGCTCGCACTCGTAGCGAACAGACGTAGTATATCGTACGCAAAAATATAAACTATTAATTTATTCCGACGTTGTACGAAATAGGACCTTGTGTTGAAGAAGTTAAGGCGGAATTTGGGTTGCGGCTGGTGTGTTCACGCACCAAGTGACCAAAAACGCGTGAACTGTACTACAGTATATGCAATATTGTAAGAAGCAATTATGTTACGCTCACCAAACGGTACAACATTTGTATCGGAACCTGAACTTTCACGCGCAGAAGACCTAGATTTTGTTTCGTCGAGAAAAAGGAAGCCTCACCCTGATATGGCGGAAATACTTCAACTCCGCACGGACATCCAGGAAATGTTTAAAAATCTCAAGGAGGATCAAAATTCGAAGTTCCTTAATTTAAACAAAATGATATGTGAGCTTACAGATCAAAATAAGGAAAATATTACTTCAAATGAAAATCTAAAAAAAGCCCTGGAAGAGAATACGGGTTTATACAGGGATTTAAAACACAAATATGACACTCTACTATTAGAAAATAACGCTGCTCTTAACAAAATTGGATACCTCGAGGATCAAGTGGACGCACTACAACGGAAACAGCTTGAAACTACAATTGAGATTAAAAACGTACCTATTAATGACAATGAAAATTTGATTGAGGTGGTGAACCAGTTCCACGATTCTTTAAACGTACAGTGCACCCCAGATCAAGTTCGTCATGTGTACGGGAAAAAATCTGGCAAAAACAAAACAATCTTTGTTGAGTATCAAACTGTACGAATGCGTGCTAATACACTAAAAGCCATCAAATCCTACAATTTGAAAAACAAGCAAGATAAGTATAGTACAAAATTACTCAAAATTGCTGGAGACACTCAGCCAATTTACGTTTCAGAAGCTCTGACACCAACTGCCAGGAAACTCCTGTACCAATCCAGAGAGTTTAAAAAGAAATTCGATTTCAAGTTCTGCTGGGTTTCTAATGGAAGGATATTCTTGAAGAAATTAGAAGATAAGCCAGCAATACTGATCAAGTCCACTGAACAAATCGAAGGTATCATCAATGACATTACTAACCCCCCTTTGGATCTTTGACTAATAGTTAAGAATAAGAAACCTCCATGTTTGTTTTTGTGTCACTTTTTCTCGAATAATTTATTTAATATTTCTATATGTTACTCTATATTGGCCTTAATTTATCTGTTTATCAATACAGCTGTAAAAGTGTACCGACAAGCATTAACTCACTTCACACACAAAACACACATTATTAACTCACTTAACACTAATCTCACACACAAATTACTTACATACATCACACTGTTTTTACGTGGTGATTGGGAATATCTGTTTTGTGTCGCCGACATATTCTTCTTTATAATTAACAAACAATATGGCTGATATAATAGGTAGATATTTCGGAAGATATCGAAAAAACTATAAACGTTGGCATTTCACAAAGCGTAGATATTCCTGAAAACTGTAAAAAAGTATTTGGTGAATCTAATAAGTATAGAATACTGACTCAAAATATAAGAAGCTTGAAACATAATTTCGATGACTTTCAAGTCCTACTAAATCGACTGGATATAGAATTTGACTTTATTATTTTGACCGAATGTTGGCTAGCTAAACTTGTAGAAGTACCCAAAATTACCTTTTACAAAACATTTGCTACCGCTGAAACAATCAATCAAAATGGTGGAATAGTGGTCTATTTTAAAGAATATATGGAGGCTAAAATAACTGAACCTACAGGCGATGCTGATGAAATGAATTGCTTGGTTTCTACTATTAAAAATGATCTCGCCATAATATCAATCTATAGATCACCCGCATTTAAGAACATTGATATTTTTTTAACCGCTTTAGATCGTATTTTAAATAATTTAAAGATTTATAGAAATATTGTTTTAATAGGAGACATTAATATTAATATTTTAGATAATGGTAGTCCTAACTCTTCAAAATACATGGATTTACTGGCTTCACATGGATTATTGCCTTCACATACCCTCCCGACTAGGAAAGAAAATTGTCTGGATCACAGCTTTCTTAAATCTTCGGCTTTATCTCACACTCTAGTCTGCGAGTCCACAGTCACGGATCACTCCAGTGTTATGATCTCTCTATCAAAGAAATCTAAGACCCACGTTAGCAAACCTAAAACTTATAAAAAACTAGACTATCAGGCAGTAATTGAAGACTTAAATCAAATTCACTGGCCGTCCATCCTAACAACTGATGACTGCAATGTGACTACAAATGTGTTTATGACAGCTGTTACAGACGCAATAAATAAGCATACAATATTATACAAACTGTCTCGAAGGAAACGTCCCTTAAAACCTTGGATTACACCTGGTTTATGTCGATGTATAAGAAACAGAGACCAACTCCATAAAAAGCTACACAAAGACCCAGGGAATGTTATTCTAAGGGTTACATATAGTAGATATCGTAACACATGTAATAATCTATTAAAAAAACTCAAGAACAATTACTTAAGGTCTGAAATCAACAAGCACAAACACAACTTAAAGAAGCAGTGGTCTTTAATTAAAGATGTGTGTAGTTTCACTGGTGTCAGTAATGACAACGAAGAACTCCTAAAACACAAAAGTGATCCACAGAGCTCAATCAACCAAGTAAACCGGTACTTTGCAGGTGTTGGACGTCAATTAGCTAGTGAAATACAGAGTAGGGGCCCGGGGTTACCAAAGACTTCCTTCGTCGGACACTCTAACATCAATTCGCTGGTTCTTTTGCCAACGGATACTGATGAAGTGAAAGCCATCATACTGAATTTAAAAAAATCTAATGCTACTGGTTACGACGGAATTCCTGTCTCACTGCTTAAACTAGGAGTTGATACTTTGGCTTGGCCCATTACAGTGATATGTAATCAGTGCATGACGACGGGCGTTTTTCCGGAAGTCCTAAAGAAAGCTTTAATTGTTCCTATTCACAAGGCGGGGGATAGAGACTGTGTCTCTAACTATAGGCCAATTTCGCTACTACCCTCCTTATCTAAGGTACTTGAGAAGGTTATTAACAAGAGACTGACTGGTTTCCTTGAGTCTCAGAATCTTCTCTCAAGCAATCAATTCGGTTTTAGGGGAAACAGGTCAACTAACGACGCTATTAAGCAGCTTACTTCCACCATTGTTAATGACCTAGATAGAGGAAGGAAAACAATCGGTATATTTCTAGACTTAGCAAAGGCATTCGACACGGTCTCTGTTCCCGTTCTTCTTGCAAAACTGGAGCATTTGGGAGTCCGTGGAATGGCTCATAAATTACTTAAAGACTATATGTCTAATAGAACGCAATGTGTAGGAATAAATGGCCTCATGAGCGAGATGGAGACCGTAACTTTCGGTGTGCCACAAGGTAGTGTTATGGGACCTACGCTTTTCCTTATCTACGTAAATGACCTGTGTGATCTACAGTTGAACCAGGGCAGAGTCATAGCATATGCTGATGACACGGCCCTTTTATTTAGTGGGAAAACGTGGAAAGAGGCTAGTGAACTTGCAAATGATGGATTCAAACTAGTTTCGGAGTGGCTACAGACAAATCTTCTCACCCTCAACACCCTAAAAACCAAATATATACCTTTTAGTATTAGAAAGAACAGTCAACCGCCTCCTGGCATAATCCAAATAAAGGCTCACACATGTAATATGACGGGAAGCTGTTCTTGCCATGAACTTTCTAAAACTGCGTCATTAAAATACCTTGGGCTGATCATTGACCAACATTTGAACTGGCAAGAACAGGTCTCTTCCCTTACCTCACGAGTGAGGAAACTCATATATATATTTAAAAGTATCCGTTGTTTTTGCCCACCAAATTTATCATTGTTGGTTTATCTTTCGTTGTGCCAGTCCATTATAACTTACTCTATTACTGCCTGGGGGGGTGCTGCTAGGACTGTTCTTATTACTTTAGAACGAGCACAACGTGCTGTTCTGAAGGTGATGAGTTATAGAAAATTTAGGTACCCCACTTATCTGTTATACTCGGAACTATCAGTCCTTACAGTCAGGCAATTATTCGTAAAAGAATTGATATTAAACCAACACAAGAAATCACCTGACTATACAACAAGAAGAAGGCAAGATTTAGTTTACTCTGTGCCTTACTGTAAAACAGCATTTGCAAACCGTTTTTTTAATTTCCTATGTCCATTTATTTATAACAAAATATCCAAGCATATCACAATTCAACATCATAATAGTCACACTTGTAAAATTGAAATTTTTAAGTTTCTTAACTCGCTCAACTATGAAGATACCGAAAAAATACTTAAAATTACTACTTAATTAATTAAATACATCACTAAAATTGCATCATACACATACATTCACACAACACTTTACATTCAACGTACACTTTCTACACACAATGATAATCATGAAAAAAAAAAGACTTTTAATTTTATTTATTTTTCATTTTACTTTTAAATGTATTTAACACTAGTTTTAATATAAGGCAAACATTATAAAGAAGTACCAAACAATAATTACCAAACAATGTAAACAAAATAAGTATCTAATTTTTTTGCGTATACTATGTCAGCTTTTACTTCTACCTACAATTTGATAACTATCAAGCTCACTATTATATGTTTGCCTACCTCTCAATTAAGTTATTACTGTTTTGTTTTGTCTTATACTCTTTTGCTATAGTGTTTTAATTGTATTCTGTCACAATCATGTATGCTACGTAAATAAATGTACAATCACAGAGAACGAGGGACACTGTTCCACCGTAATACAGTATTTACTAGTACGGGGAACAGGGTGAATCAGTTCTGTGTTAACAACTATCAACCATTGTAAGTACCGAAATGTTACAAAATTGTAAGTACATGTACTGCTCTAGAATACCTAGGTTACGAATTGTACTACTTATGTTGTTATCTTTACTTTGTCAAATAAACAAGTTTTTTTTTTTTTTTTTTTTTTTTTTTATCAAACAAAGGCAGGTGGTCGTTAATATCGGTACCTAACGAATCAACCCCTCTTGATCAGAAGGTCTAAGTAGCAAAATGTCCAACAGCGCAAAATGTCTAATGAGCAGTAAGTCTACTAAGCAAAATGTCCATGTAGCAAAACGTCCAACTATCAGATGGTCTGTATAGCAGAATGTGTACACTCATGATAGAAACTAAAAGTCATTGTAAATTTCATAAATTTATTTGTAAAAAAAGTTTGGGTTAAAATAACTCTTCAATAGCCTCTTCAATGTTATTAGGAAATTTGGCGCACAAACTCCCCTGTATTTATTCACCTAATATTCTTTTGATATGGCCGAGGTTCACCAAAAATACAAAGGGACTAACTTTTTGACCTTCAAGCTTTTGCAGCTCTTTTTTGTATAAAATTTGGTATTAAACATTAGTCTGTATGTACATAATATTGTAATGCCGTGTCCATTTCCCTCCCGATGAAATGTGTGTGTTGAATTTTGTGCGTGAGTATCCAGACATTTTGAGAATCTGACGTTTTGCTAAATAGACGTTCTGCTATACAGACCATCTGATAGTTGGACGTTTTGCTACATGGACATTTTGCTAAGTAGACTTACTGCTCATTAGACATTTTGCGCTGTTGGACATTTTGCTACTTAGACCTTTTGATCAGGAGGTGAATCAACATGTATGTTCAGCATTTTTATTTTTAACTTTTCGACGCCAACGTATATATTGGTCAGTACTTACAGTAAAAACTTGACCTAACCTAAACACGCAAACAGAATTGAAATTCGTGTTACATTTCAGCCATGCTTAGCGGGTCAGTGACAACTTTTGCATTTATTGACGTGTCGTCGAAAAGGTTAAAGCTAATTTTTTGAAAATTCCGAACATCACCGAATTTCAGGTTTAATTTGTATGCATGAAGTTGTAGGTAAAAGTAGAGGCAACACTCCCTTAACCTACATGAATACAACTGACCCACGAAGTAGCTCCTCCGTGGGCTGTTAGATTAAGGGAGTGTTGCCTCCACTTTTAGCTACTACTACTTAATCATGGCTTTATGTATCTAAAATTGTCAAGCCTATGATCGTGTTTTTTTTGTTTAGTAGTCCGATAGTGGGCATAGAGATAACAATGTTATTTTAAGTCATAACCTTACCACACATTTTAAAACAAGATATTATAAAAACTACAAAATTACCTAATTATAACTTGTTTATTTTTTTTTTCTGATATTAATGAAGTAATGAATGTTCAGATATTAATGGTAACTTGTAGTGTATGGAACTTATTAACATTTTAAATTGATCAGAAGTATTTGGTCACCTTGTCTGCTACAATATATCTGACGGCGACTGTACGTCCTAGTAACGTCACTCCTGAATCCTGTGTATGACGTCACTCCAACGTCAGTGGCTGCCTTAATATGTACGGCCCAGTAACGTCCCTATGAATTCAGTATATGACGTCACTCCAACGTCAGTGGCAGTCCTAATATGTACGGCCCAGTAACGTCCCTATGAATTCAGTATATGACGTCACTCCAACGTCAGTGGCTGCCCTAATATGTACGGCCCAGTAACGTCCCTATGAATTCAGTATGTGACGTTACTCCAACGTCAGTGGCTGCCCTAATTTGTACGTCCCAGTAACGTCCATATTAATTCAATATAAGACGTATACGTAACGTCTGTAAACTGACGTCTTGAGGCTGTGACAAATTGACGTCATCTGATGGGACCCCCCAACGTCACGACATGACGTTTCTTACGTCGAGCAGTACCGTAAACGGACGACATAATGACGTAAAAATGCTACCTGGGTTGAGGGATTTAAGTTTCATTTCCCTCGGCATTTGCAGAAACCTTTCGCAATTGTGTAACTTATGCTCAGCAAAACAATGAGGACATTTGATTTCCTGCACGTGCATTGTTTTTGAGTTCTTCGAATTGTTATTGTTCGTTTTATTATATTTCCCACCGCTTGATGTTTTCGATGAACTCGCTTGCTGCTGAGTTTGCTGCGTTTTTTGCATGGTGTCTTGTCGTTGACGAGAAGTTCCTAGACTAGTGAATTTATTTTCTAGAAAATCTAAGAAGTCTTGTAGGACTAGTAGTTGTCGTTGATTTTTTAACGACTCTATATACTCGGAATAAGAGTCACTATCCAGCTTTTGCGACAAGATATGTGCAATTAGAGAGTCCCACGTGCTTATATCCACACCTAGGTTTTTGATGGCGTGAAGACTTTCTAACGTGACGTCATGCATTTTTTTAAAGGCTGAAAATGATTGCTGCTGTATAATGGGAAGATTAAGGAACACATTGGCGTGCGCTGTAAAAATAATCATCTTGTTATCGAACCGATGATTTAGAATCTCCCAACAGACGTTATAGTTATCGGCACTGATTGGTAGGTGCTGAATCAAACGCTCCGCTTCACCTTTTAGCTTGCTTTTCAGGTATTGCATTTTTTGAGCGTTTGACAATGCGTTGTTCTTGTGGATTGCTTCGCTAAATAAATCCTTAAAAGGCACCCATTGCTGGTAATGGCCTGTAAATACTGGAATATCCATTTGAGGAGTGGATTTCTCTCGATATGATGTCGACCATATCTTGGAGTTAATAGCCTTTTTCAAGCTATTAAAAGTACGCTCGTGTTTGCTGAAGTAATATTCATAATCTTCTGTTACATCTTCTCCCGATTCACCAATGATCTCCCAATGAAGGTTATCAATAGTGGTCCACCGATTGTGCAGGGTTCGAAGGGCATCTTCGAACTCCCACTTGTGAACGATAGTTTCGACATCAATATTGTCGACTGCTCTAAGAAACGCTTTAAAATTGACCGACTGCTTATGGAGCATATCGTCAAGCTTGCTGTTAGACCCTCTTGATTCGAAGGTCGGAGTTGCTATTGTTGGCGGTTCCGGCTGACTCGCTGAAGTGCCGGGCGCCTCTAGCTGTGCTGATTGAGGAAGATACGGTGTTTTTTGAGCTTGCTGCATCAACTGTTCTTTATATTGATCAATAAGCCCTTTTGCTGTTAAATAAAGCTGTTTCGTACTTTCAAATTCAGACTTGATGAAATATTTATGCTTCGTCTGTTCAAAATGAAGAGTCTTTTCATGATTCACTTGGAAGTCCTCCCAGTACTTCTCAAGTAACTCGAGTCTACGCTTACAGTAATCTTAAGTTTTACGCTCTACGCTATCCTTTTTAAAATTGACGATAAGTTTTCTAATGCTCTCCGCTATCTCCGATTGAATGAAATAGAGGTTTTCCATCTCGCTGCTGGTGTAAGAAAATTTGAACGATCTTACTTGGAAAAATCCTTTGCCGCTGCTAAACTGACGAGGATTGTTTCCCACGCCAGTGATCCGCTGATGTCGCTAGTGTGAGCTGTGAACTCACTGCTGCTGGAAGGGCACTCACTGAGCACCGCTTTTGCTGCTACCGCTAAGAGAATATATTGGGCACTCCAAATATATTCCCACTAAAGTCTCGCTGCTAAGGTTACCACCACAGTCACTGCTAAGCTATGAACCGCCGCAATCCAAAGAGTCACTGGTTCGGTTCAAGTTCACTTCACGATTTTTCAGTCCCGAAAAACTAAAGTTCGCCCGCGAAGTCCTTTTTATAGGCTCGAAGGACCAAAATGTAGGGGACGCGACTAAGTGGTACCTGATGGGCTGGTGGCGAAGTTAAACACTCAAACCACTTTAAGGGTTTTATTGAGATAACGTAAACTATCGCTAAAATGTTGGGAATGAATGCACCCGGTTGCTGTCCGTTATGCACTGAGCTCGAGGCGCACTCGGTGCGGCCGCATCGTATTGCTACGTAAGCAAAACGTGGTCGATTGCAATTATTGCATCGAACAATCAGTGATAAGCATTAAAAAATAAATGGAACTAAATGGTATTCCAAGCAATGGAATTCCGTGCTCCCATTGGGTGGAATACTAGCCAAGATAAATAGATAGTAGTGAAGCAGTAATATACTTAACTAGAACAGAAGCCATGAACCGAAGGTCCAGGCCAAACAGAAGTCTTATGCCAGAGGCTCAGACCAAACAGAAGCCATGAACCGGAGGTCCAGGCCAAACAGAAGCCATAAGCCAGAGGCTCAGACCAAACAGAAGCCATGAACCGGAGGTCCAGGCCAATCAGAAGTCATAAACCAGAGGCTTAGACCAAACAGAAGCCATGAACCAGAGGTCCAGGCCAAACAGAAGTCATAAACCAGAGGCTCAGACCAAACAGAAGCCATGAACCGGAGGTCCAGGCCAATCAGAAGTCATAAACCAGAGGCTCAGACCAAACAGAAGCCATGAACCGGAGGTCCAGGCCAATCAAAAGTCATAAACCAGAGGCTCAGACCAAACAGAAGCCATGAACCAGAGGTCCAGGCCAAACAGAAGTCATAAACCAGAGGCTCAGACCAAACAGAAGCCATGAACCGGCCAATCAGAAGTCGTAAGCCAGCAACGCGCTCAACACGCAAGTAGCGCGCTGGCAGCTCGGAGAGACGCGCTCAACACGCAAGTAGCGCGCTGGCAGCCCGGAGCGACGCGCTCAACACGCAAGTAGCGCGCTGGCAGCCCGGAGAGACGCGCTCAACACGCAAGTAGCGCGCTGGCAGCCCGGAGAGACGCACTCAACACGCAAGTAGGGCGCGCTGGCACCTTGGAGTGCCACGCGCAACCGCGCCAGTAGGGCGCTGGCACCTTGGAGTGCCACGCGCAACCGCGCCAGTAGGGCGCGCTGGCACCTTGGAGTGCCACGCGCAACCGCGCCAGTAGGGCGCGCTGTCACCTTGGAGTGCCACGCGCAACCGCGCCAGTAGGGCGCGCTGGCACCTTGGAGTGCCACGCACCACTGCGCTAGTAAGGCGCGTTGACAGTCCGGAGCGACGCGCTCAACCATGCCAGTAAGGCGCCGCCAGTAGAGCGTGCAGTCAGCCTGCAGCGACGCGCCCGACAACGCCAGTGGAGCACCCTGACAGCTTGCGGCCACGTGCGCGTTCACGGCGTCACTGTACCGCAGCCCTGGCAACCACTGCTGCGAGACCAGGCAGTTCCACTCAGTCACTCCTGACCAAACTTTAGTTTCGTTGATTTTGATTAAATCAAACGTGGTTTCAACTACCCTTGGTCATGTACAGTCTGCACAGCTATTAGGTATACATCACGCACACTAGCTAATGAGTTTACACTTTACATGTGTGAAATAGTTATGCCACACAAACACTGAGTAAAGCAAGCGAGCTCTGTCTTTATTAGTGTGCGTGCGGCACATCAATAATACCATATACCAATATATAGTAATCATTCATTTGTCACTGAATCAGATATAATATTTCGCTAATGCAACTATAGCAATCTTGGCACAATAGTTAACACCTTTGGTTAACGAACGAGGAGTCGTAAGATCAAACCACGGGTGCTGCTTTTCTTTTTTACCCGACTATGGCAAAGCCAAAGGAGGGTTATGATTTTGACTGGCTATTTATGTGTGTATGTATGTATGTTTGTATGTATGTATGTATGTGTGTATCTTCATCTGTTCCCTCATACCTTCTAATCTACTTATCGGAACTCGACATATGAGGTATCGTTAGTACCGTCTTAATTTCCCGCTGAACATAGGCTACGTGACGTGTCACAAAAAGCGATTCGGCGCCCTCTAGCGGACAAAAAGTAAGGCTTAAAAAATAAAAATGGAGATAAATACGCCGTGTTTGGTATCATTTGAAAGGGCCTCACTTGTACATTTCCAAAATATTGCTTAAATTTAAAATCACGCCCTCTAGCGGACAAAAAGTCAACAGTTAAAAAAAATATTAAACACCAAAATTGTTTAAATAAAAAAAAAAGTACAAAACTAAAACCCGACTACGACAAAAAAAACGACGCTGAAAAAGTATGTAACTAGATTTTCAGGATAGAACAAAAAGAAAAGCCGTAGTCACACGTTATAGGTACTTAGGTACCAACCTAAACACTTTAATACCGTGTGACTACGGCTTTTCTTTTTGTTCTATCCTGAAAATCTTGTTACATACTTTTTCAGCGTCGTTTTTTTTGTCGTAGTCGGGTTTTAGTATTGTACTTTTTTTGTAATCATTATTTTGTTAAAACATTATTTAAAGTAGAATCTTTAACGATTCAATCCCGTTCATGGATGAGTTATGAAGTTTGCAACGTTTGAGAACTACGACACTCTCAGTCCATTTTATTTCGGCTGCTTATAAACTAACTACCGACAATTTAAAAATAAAATTGTTTTCAAACACCTTCATGTATAAAAATTGCAGTCTTAGTGGTCAATCTACGATTATTTGCATTACTTAGTTTATTGATAACACAGAATTACTCTAGATAATATTCGTTTGTAATTTATTTCTGTGGATCCAAACATGCATCATTAAACAACGTTAAAAAGGCAGAAATCGTTCTTTTGCATGAGCAAACCTTATTTATTAGTGAAATTGCAAGGCGCCTAATGATATCGGTAAGTAACAGATACTATAACTTTTATGTTTACGAAGGAATTAATAAAATTAACGTAACTTTAGTGCATTAACATTGTTATAACAGCCCATTTTTGTTTGCTAATGTATATTTAAACCCAACGACCATATAGCCCTTCGATCAATAATGTACTAGATTCCCGATAAGCGCTTCAAAAACGGCCCGAAATACGAACGAACGAACACAAACGAACGAACGGCACGGAAAAAAAGGATGTCTTACATTAAGACAATATCCTATTGGTCAAGACAAATATTGATTCATATATGGGGAAAACAATATATTTTTGAATGAAGTAAAATATTGTCTTAGTTTTATTGTCTTCCTCGAAGACATTAGACTTAAATGAAGAATTTTTTATGTTTAATTTTAAGAAAATTATTTGTCTTAGTAAAAGAGTATTCTCTCTTAGAATCATTAAAAATTTGATTTGTCTATTTTCGAAGCAAGACTCATCATGTTTCACACTAAGACAACATATTCTTGAACGAAGCTTCTACTATTCTTAGCTGAAGAGATATTTGTTTTAAGACAAGACTAATTTGCTTCACACTGAAGCTATGTAATCTTAGGTGAAGCCTCTACTGTTGTTAGCTGAAGAGATATTTGTTTTAAGAAAAGACTTGTTTGTTTCATACTGAAACTATGTAATCTTGGGTGAAGCCTCTACTGTTGTTAGCTGAAGAGATATTTGTTTTAAGACAAGACTTGTTTGTTTCATACTGAAACTATGTAATATTAGGTGAAGCCTCTACTGTTGTTAGCTGAAGAGATATTTGTTTTAAGACAAGACTAATTTGCTTCACACTGAGACTATGTAATCTTAGGTGAAGCCTCTACTGTTGTTAGCTGAAGAGATATTTGTTTTAAGAAAAGACTTGTTTGTTTCATACTGAAACTATGTAATCTTGGGTGAAGCCTCTACTGTTGTTAGCTGAAGAGATATTTGTTTTAAGACAAGACTTGTTTGTTTCATACTGAAACTATGTAATATTAGGTGAAGCCTCTACTGTTGTTAGCTGAAGAGATATTTGTTTTAAGACAAGACTAATTTGCTTCACACTGAGACTATGTAATCTTAGGTGAAGCCTCTACTGTTGTTAGCTGAAGAGATATTTGTTTTAAGACAAGACTTGTTTGTTTCATACTGAAAGTATGTAATCTTAGGTGAAGCCTCTACTGTTGTTAGCTGAAGAGATATTTGTTTTAAGACAAGACTTGTTTGTTTCATACTGAAACTATGTAATCTTGGGTGAAGCCTCTACTGTTGTTAGCTGAAGAGATATTTGTTTTAAGACAAGACTTGTTTGTTTCATACTGAAACTATGTAATCTTGGGTGAAGCCTCTACTGTTGTTAGCTGAAGAGATATTTGTTTTAAGACAAGACTTGTTTGTTTCATACTGAAACTATGTAATCTTAGGTGAAGCCTCTACTGTTGTTAGCTGAAGAGATATTTGTTTTAAGACAAGACTAATTTGCTTCACACTGAGACTATGTAATCTTAGGTGAAGCCTCTACTATTGTTAGCTGAAGAGATATTTGTTTTAAGACAAAACTTGTTTGTTTCATACTGAAACTATGTAATCTTGGGTGAAGCCTCTACTATTGTTAGCTGAAGAGATATTTGTTTTAAGACAAGACTTGTTTGTTTCATACTGAAACTATGTAATCTTGGGTGAAGCCTCTACTGTTGTTAGCTGAAGACATATTTGTTTTAAGACAAGACTTGTTTGTTTCATACTGAAACTATGTAATCTTAGGTGAAGCCTCTACTGTTTTTAGCTGAAGACATATTTGTTTTAAGACAAGACTTGTTTGTTTCATACTGAAACTATGTAATCTCAGGTGAAGCCTCTACTATTGTTATCTGAAAATATTTGTTTTCATGAGAGAGTTTTAATGTTCGATTTAATAAAATACAATTTATTTTTAGATATTTATTAATAATACTGAAATAAACATAAATAGGCAATTTTTAACAAAATATACCTAAATATACAGGATATTAAGTTAAATGAGGGACATACTTTAACGGAGTGCATAGTACTCATGAAAATTAACAACTTTTAGTATGGGACCAAACCTGAAATCGCAAAAAAAAAATCAGCTGTTCCCTACATTTTAAAGACAGCGAACATAAATGTACTGAACAGCTGATTTTTTTTCGCGATTTCGGGATTGGTCCCATAGTAAAAGATGTTCATAATGATGGGTACTGCACTCCGTTAAAGTAGATCAGCCACTCGATTAACCTAAGACCCTCTATATAATACTACAGTAATAATCTTACGGCTAAACCCAATCTATGGTTGTAACGTCCCAATAATCTAAGACATAAAACAAAAGAACACGAACGGACGGAGTGACGTAAGGAGAGATAGAATTATATTGTCTGTCACCAGTAGCAATCTGTTTTTACTGGCAGTAGGTTATTGGGTTTGGCCGTTAGACTAAACTATGAAGCCTGCCATACATAAATGATATTATTTCAATATCAAATGAATCACTTACAAGTTACGTTTTAAACCATGTTAAAATATGAAAGTTATAAGTTCTATTATCACGCTATTATTTCAACAGGGTACTAATAGCAGTGTATGATCAACATTATGAAACATTTTAATATTACTTATTTCTATGTGTTTCTGTCCAGCTGGACCCCGCGAGCTAGGCTCATAAAACTAGTAGCAATGCTTTGTTTGTTCAATGTACCTCATGAATTTATCAACAAGATCCAATGTACCTCGATCATTTTGATAGAAATCACGATAAATCGCCTCATCTATCCAGCGGGACCCTCAGCTATAGTAGGTACTGCGCTCGTAATGCAAAAATAAAAATATTGATCGCATCTACTCTTAATTTACCTCTCGATTCATGTATTAAATTTTATGAAATTTTGATAGAAATTAAAATTTCCTAGAATTTAATATATGAATCGAGAGGTACATTATGAGTAGATGCGATCAATATTTTTTTTTTTGTATTACGAGTGCAGTATAGCTGAGGATAGATGATACATGAGGTGATTTATCGTGATTTCTATCAAAATGATCGAGGTACATTGGATCTTGTTGATAAATTCATGAGGTACATTGAACAAACAAAGCATTGCTACTAGTTTTATGAGCCTAGCTCGCGGGGCCCAGCTGGACAGAAACACATCTTATTTCTAGTGTGACCTTACAATTATTATTTAGTTTCATTCTGGTGTCCGGTCTTGGCATCATTGTGGCCTGTTACCAACAACACACTTCTCAACGATACAATAGTGCGGATACCTTTATAAAGGTCCGTCTTTAGGTTCAAAAACAATACTTTTACAGAAATATATTGAATCGTTAAGGGTAGTCATCATGACAAACTACTCTGCTATAAAAAAAAATTACCACCCCTTTAGGGTCCACAGTATTTGCCATAATGACGCCAAATAAAATCACATGCACACAACTGACACAAACACAATACACTTTTTAGTCACTCTTACACGTAGGTACACAATAACTAAATTTGAATGGACGATAGTATAGCTGCATGCAATGCATCCAGGAAGAGCGAATAAATTATATACATACACTTGAAAATTAGTTTATCGAAAAGGTTAAGTGTAGAAATAAATAAAATTAACTTATTTATAACAAAATAATATTTAGTGTATGAACTTAAATAGTAAAGATACAGAACAGCCCCAATCCTTAGGCGCATCATCAGGGAGTAATAGGTACAACTTATAAATATAACTATAAGAGGTGAATTGTAATTAAATTTAATATAGATATGTAAATACTGCAAAATAACATGACGTTTCACGTCTCAAGCTTTTTAGAAAATATTAAAAAAAATTGAGGTCGTACACGAAATTATGCCGATTTCGCAGCGCAAAAATCCGCTCAAATTGCTCTTATGTATTTTAATATGAACTATCGCACACCACACCGGGGCGCAGCGGGCATAGTTTGTGATAGTTCGTATAACATTTTTGCGCTGCGACCCGACAGCTGCGGCCCGACAAAATATACGCGAACTTTTATTAGTCCTGCGCCTTTGATTAGTGACTAAGGATGGGGTTCTCCTGTAGCTTTACTAAATATTATTATATTACTTTTTAGTTTAATAGATTATATATTTCTACCTTGACCTTACAATTATTTAGTTTTTATTCTGCTGTTCTCTCTTGTATTGTGGCTTGTTACCAACAACGCAAACTCTGCAGCTTGTCCTACGATCGAGCAGCAAAATATAAACCAAATAGTCTTAGATTATACAACTTACATTATTATGCGACTTTTTCACATTTCAACGATACAATAGTATAATATAAAGGTATCCCCTATATATAAGGTGTATCTGTTCATACACGAAATCTCTTAAGGGGTCATTGTACTCATCTATATGAACAACTTTTACTATGGGACCAAACTTGAAATTGCGAAAAAAAAAATCAGCTGCTCAGTACATTTATCTTTAACAAACTCGTCAAAATGTAGGGAGGAGTTGATTTTTTTTTCACGATTTCAGATTTGGTCCCATTGTAAAAGTTGTTCATAATGATGAGTACAATGACCCCTTAAGAGATTTCGTGTTTGAGCAGATACACCTTATATAGGTACCGTCTTTAGGTTAAAAAAAAATGCTTTTACGAAATATATACGAGTATAATCGTTGGCATCATGGCAAACTACTCTGCTATAATAAAAAATTACCACCCCTTTAGGGTCCACAGTATTTGCCATGACGACGCCAAATAAAATCTCTTGTGTTCAAAATGATTGTTTTACCCAATATTTTGAAATATTTGAAAATTACAATTAAGTAACAAGTTTAATACAAATCATTACATGCGGAATATTCTTAGCTCTTCAAATCCACATAATAACATTCATTTAATTTTCTTAATAAAGTAGGTGTTGTACTATCACAATCATCCAAACGAACTAATCTAGTTTGCGTTGTACTTTCCACAACAAATGACATATAATGAGAACTGTAATCTACCGTTTTTAACACTGTACACAAGAATGATACCATACTGAGATCAGTTTCTTTTAAAAAAACTTGGTCAATTTTATAAAATAATGGATAGTTAATATCATATTTGTACAAAATAACATTTTTGTCATTATATTGTATCCCATTAATTTCAAAATATTCGACGCAGATGAACTCAGCTTCATTTAATTCACTTGGGTAATCGTGAACACGCATCACTTTACCACAAGAAATACTGTCAGCAAAACCGTTTTGTGCAATTAATCTGTAACTAGTTTTCAACTGATGCCTCGTAGCAAGTGTCAAAGGCAGGTTTTTCCTACAAGATATTGACTGAGCTACTGACTTTAATTCTTTATGTTTTGATTCAAACTTAAACGCGCTGATCAATATTGGAGGGCCAATTTGTTCAATTACTCTATGATAATGAAGAAGAAAATGGTGTTTGGGTTTTAAAGTGCAGTGAAACAAATGTTGTAGGTTTTCTAAATAATTTTCAATCAAATTACTCAAATAATCAAGAAGCTCCGATGTATAAACTTGAGATGTCAGTATTTCTGTTATCTCTAACAAACATAAGTAATGTTGCCAGGTAGGGTCATCCATTACATGCACTAAGTCACCTATGATAAATCTGAAGTTCCGAACAAGACAAAGCATTTCTGAAGCTGAAAAAATTAACTGTCCGTTTTGTAAATGTTGCTTAGTAACCGACGGTGGACAATTTTTTTCACTTTTCAAATAAGTGAAATATTTTATTCGAGCATTTAATGTCTTTAGTGAAAAATAGTTACTGTCTAGTAATTTTTGAATAATAACACACATATCATATCTATGTACACCTTCACACAGATCATGCATAACGTCACACGTCAGATTTTTATAAGTATGAAAATTTAACTGATGCCATACGCATACTTCTTTTATGCCTACTTTATCTTGACAATGCCTCTCGTAGTCATTAGCTTTGCGGATGTTTTCAGGGCGTTCTTTAGTGTCAATTTTAGTGAGGTCTTTGGGCGTGATACAGAATCTACAAAAATGATTTGAAGCAAAGCTTTCGTGAAACCCTAAAATAGAGTGCAGGCCCAGGTTGTCACCAGATATATTTGCAAGGCGAAATTTAACGACAGTTGTATGTTCGTTACAAACTACTGAGATTCCAGTCTGTTCTAAAAAGTTCAATTCTGCAATCAATGGACCAAAAACAGGTTCATTACCAAATGTTGTTCTATCTGAAGTATAAAATATGAGCGTGAGCAAAATGTTTTCCAAACGACTACTTAATTTAGGCGGTATTGTGGATATAGTTGCATACACAACACCGATTTTTTGATTGCCAGCATGACTTCCTAACGGATTCCCCGATTCAAAGTCGTCGTAATATATAGTTAGGGGCAGAGTTTTTGCTTCCTCATGAAAACCTTTGCTTGCATTTTGCCAACAATTCCCATTAACTAAATTTCTCAAAATGAGATTGTCCTTACAAATGCCTTTTTCATAATTTAATATAATATTTAATACATTAGGTACTTCCAGAAACGATTTGAGACTTTTCCGCAACGGAATCATATAAGAACATCTATTTTTTAATGTCATTTCAACGTTTCCATGAGCTGACTTGGTGTCGTCCGAAATTCCAACTGTTTTTGGGACTGGCTCAGTATAAGTATGTAATTTTTTAAAACATTCCATTCGTTTGTAATCTGTTCCTAGGTTTTCAAAAGAGCTTTGAAGGAGTGACATCATTGACGAACATTCTTGTGATATATTCATGGTTTTTTCTAAAATTTTAAATGGTTCCGATTTAAATAAATTAGTTACTAACTGTACTATAGTTTGAATAACAGTTCTAGGTAAACTAGAAATACTGTATAATTGGGATAAAAAAGAAAGAAGTAATTTATTTAATTCAATTTTGAAATTGGACATCAAGGCATTTTCATTGATATGATCATTATTGTGTACAGTTGATTCAAAATCGTTAGTAGGTTCATCAACAGCAACAGGGTTAACATTACTTTCTGTGTTGCACTTTTCACCTTTACTTTACATTTATTTTCGTTCTGAACACAGTGAGCAGCACATACATGTTTTTTCAAAGACGATTTTGTATCATACACTCGCTCACAGTTTTGATAAGGACATTTAAAATAATCAGTGATGTTGTGATAGTAACTTAAATGTACAAAATATGTTCTGAAATCGTGATAATCAGTGCTACATATTGAACACAGCATTTTTATTAAATTATCAAGTGAATGGAAATGTATAACACAAGAAGATTGTTATTAGTGTTAATATCATACGAGATATATTTTCGTTTAGCATTTAGCAATAGAAATCAAATCCATGATGTAGGGTGGGATCACATCATAATTAGTCTTTATACCATAGATACATATTTGTATAAGTAAATACAGGTGGTATCCAGGTTTCGGATAAGACACATGGAGTGCGTGATAACACTTGAATAGTGTGTCAAAGGCCTTAAAGGCCGTTTGGAAAACATACCTGACCTTATCTATAATAAGATAATATGTTCCACCAACATCTATTATATACGGCTGTACCGTTTTTTTTTTCCCATATGCATCCGTAGAAACTTCGTCAATTTTTGATTGTATATCGCCAGGTGACTAAAAAAAGAAAAATAATGTTAAGTTTCAATTTATTTTTTTTATAAATCAGTCATATATAATGAAACTAAAAAAAAAACAATGCTGTCTAAAAAAAGGTTTGCACTCCTGACTCGATGGTCTCACTTTGAATTTTTGCAATTTTTTGGGTTCGCAAGTTACAGGTGACGTGGGATAAACATTTTAAGACACAGTTTCAGCAACCTTAGTTGATGAGAACTAATCTCAGTCAGTCAATTAAAGTATGGATTTAATGTAAAGTACCCTGTTGGTGTAATTACCTTGACATTTACAATGAAGCTTTCTACACACTCGGTAGTTGAAAATTTTTGCCTCCTGTTTAGGCGTCCTTTCGGTGGCACCAAATTGCAAAGCAATTTTATTTGTGATGGAAGTTTTTTATCTAGAATAAAATAAACTTTACCTATTAACATTAACATAAATAATATAAGTAAGTACATAATTCTCACATTTATTCTGTCAGAAAATATCAAGGAGCAAGCATATCAAGGCCCTCAATAAAAACTTGTATATTATTTAGCCTCATTTCTAAAATAAAAATGGCATCATATAACTAAATTACTATTTTGTACCAACCATTGTCATCTAATGCATTAATATACTCGATCAAGGCCACCACTTCTTCGTTAGTATTTGTTTTTTTTATTTCTATTATCTTTTTGATAAATTCATTCCAATTTATGTAGAATTTATTTGCTCTTCCTGGATGTATTGCATCAAAGTCTAATTGAATCTGAAAATAAGTTAATGTGAGTGAAAGAAAAAACATAACTTATTTGTCTCTCCATGATGAAATTAATGTTTCTTACCAAGACATCGCTTCTGACGTCATTTAATATAGGCCAATTTTCAATCAGCCCACCTACGGTTTCATGAGCAGAAATTTGGCGGAGTTCATGGGTCGTTTTCCATTTGTTTATGACACATTCCCATGGTTCTGAATTGTTTTTCAGCCAAATAACATCTTCTTTGTGCACATCTAAAATAAGGCGAAAATGGTGAATAATGTAAATTAAATCACAAAAAAATAGCTCTATGGCTACTCTACCTACGAAAGCAATTACATCTCTAGGTAATGAGTGGGACAGAAATAGAAGAAACCAATCGCAAAATAAACCAGGTAGGAAATACAATCATAAACTATTTACTGCAAGTAAAATGACAGATCCTAAATAAAACTAACTACTGTAAAATATGTACTGTGACAAAATTAAAAATAAACCTTGTAGTTCGTTTAAGTTTTTAGATCTTTTAGAGGGTATAGAATCTTTATTTTCTGTTTCATTCAATTTTCTTTTACGTTCACCAGATTTATATAGGGTATTGCGAATTTTATCAACTAATTTGCCCTTTGCAAAACCTGGTTTTCCAGAGATTGAATCTCTTTTTTTAACAGAGGGAACAAAATATGTTCCCGCATTCTCAGTGGGAAAAAGAGCGATGATTTTTGAAGTCAGTATGTTATACTCTTCATGATTGATACGACTGGAAAAAAAAGTAAAGTTTAGGCAAAGAAAGAAAATTCATCTGTCAAATCATGTACAGTCAGCAACAAAGCCAATAAGCATGTAGGTAACTAGTGTTTCTAATTACTAGTCTTTTAAGAAAGATTAATTCTGTTTCAGATAATAATTAGTGTTAGAGCGGCTTTAACATGAACTCATGTTGAAATCCATTTAGTGAGGGGCTGTTTTAGACTGCGCTTTTCGATGAGTGGACTCCACTCGAAAACCTTTGTGCCCCAACCGACGTCAGTTCCTCGAGCTAATAATGTACGTGGTAATACAAAGTAAAAACTAAAATAGGTACTTACTGATTTACAACACGTGTAAAAATACGTCTGCAGATAATGTCTGTGAGTGTATTTCTATGTTTGACTGTCAGTTGTTTATTTGTTTCATAATATTTGAGTATGCTACTTCCAGAAGGTGATGTGGTAAGTAATGTTCTCAAGTCAAATTCGGGAAATGCTGGCCGACATCCTATCATTTCAAGAATATTATTTTCTTCGAAATCTGATTCCAGTTCACTGATGTAATTGATTTCTGTTTCTGTGTTTTGAGAACAACTGGGCACAGAAGTGACCGTTGATGTTTTATTCTGAAATGAGAAATAATTCAATACCTACTTTAGCATAATATGGCTTTAATGGATTAAAACTGTACCATGAAAAAGCCATCAGAAATCCAGACTAATATTATAAAAGCGAAAGTCTCTGTCTCTCTGTAGCTTTTTACGGCTGAACGGCTCAATGGGTTTTAATGAAATTTGAATGAAGATAGCTTGAACCCTGAGGAAGGACATAGGGTACTTTCCGTCATCATCATCACCAATTTTCATCATTATTCACATGGATGGAACCGCAGGGCGCAGCGAGTTATTGTATAAAATTTAAGCCGTGTCAGCACTGCTTTATTTTTGTTATTTTACTTAAGTAACATCCTGCAAAATATTATTTACTAGTAAATCTACATAGGTATATTAAAGTTATGCAAACCTCTGCTGTTAAATATTCGTCAATTTTGTTTTTCAGAAATATGCGCGTGGAAATTTTTGGGCTCAGCTCTTTTAATAACTCATTTGTTAAGTCTTTAAAATGACTTAAATCAATGCCATTGTCTGAAAATAATAAATAAGTACCAAGAATTTTAGTCTTGAATCAAGAGAACAGAATTAAAATTGTTTCGGGTAATTGTCCTACTACATAATATACCTACCTATCAATAATTATTATCAAATTAACAAATTGGTTAGACACCGCGACGTGTCGTGTCGTAGTAGGTAGGTAGGTTTAAATACATAGTAGGTATAAATTCGTGAGCGAGCTAGAAATACGGACATAATTAGGTAGGTACATAAAGTAACATAATTTTCTAAGCTTCCCTAGTCACGTAGGCGCAGGTATGTAGGGTAGGCACGAGCTATTCTACCATGATTCTAATTGGTTAAATGCGATTAAATAGTTGAATTCAGTAATTATCATTATCGGAGAGGTGCTTACTTAGAATTAAGACTAGGTCTATAAGCCTACATCCATCGAGATATGTACTTAATAGCTGAATATCTACATACAAATACATCAAATAAATAAAAAGCTTAGCAGTGTCTAGTGTACAGACTAGAGGTAGGTAGGTACTTACCTGTAAAATTTTGAATTATTGGTTCTTCGATGCCCCAGCTTTTTAATAATTGACACGTTTCTAATTCTAATTCTGTCATTTTTTTTACAATAATGCAAATCAGCAAAGGTTTAAGGCCAGCCCAGTCAGTAGTCTTAACAGTCCAGTCCTTTATAATTAATTTAAGCTGAGCTAAGGGAGTCGACCATGAGTAGACGCACAACGGCACAAACGATATGATGAAACGAAACGGGATTGTCGGGCGCAGCAGTTGACTGTTGAACTGAAGTACATGTGCCACGCTTGCTCATTATTGGCTGTTTATTTTTATCTTCCGATGAATTGTGGCCTCTGATTGGTTGCGTGGCGCGCGGAATATTTTAACAGTGTTGCCATCCCACAGTATTGTTTTTGCCTCGAAAAACGGACATCCCCTTTTTATTAGCTTATTCGATAAAACAAGTTATTAAGAAAATAAGAGTAAAATACCCGTGAGCCAATTTTACACCAAACACGTCTATTTAGTCCGTCAGTCAAATAGTAAAAAAATATTAGACACGAATTTTTTGCTATAACATATTACCCGTCGCGCGGCAATTAGCAGACAACAGAAATTTTATTGTTATCTGCAGTTCTGCACACATGGTTGCAATCGATATTTTAAGAGTTAATAAAAACCGGCCCAGTGCGTGTCGGACCACGCACAAGGTCCCGTAGTTGAAAATAATTTATGTCAAAAACAAACCTAAATAGACTCCGTTTACATTAGGTACGATTAGATATTCAAAGAAAACTTTTTACAGTCCGTTACTGCAGCTGCCATTTGTCATGTCCCCAACGCAATAGAAATCAAAATCGGTTGAACGGACTATAAAAAAGGTTTCTTTAAATGTCTTCTTGTGAATGGGGTATAGTTAATTTTAATTTGTTTCTTTTATTTAACTTCGCGGATGTCGGAAAATAGGTATCCCACGGGAACGTGCTACCGGGAAATGCTTCCTTATTCCTTGTCTACATTATCTATGGAACCTCTGTGCAAAATTTCAACTTTCTAGGTTCAAGGGTTTGGGCTGGGCGTTGATGAGAGTCAGTCAGGACTTCTCTTTTTATTTTACAGTAGCTTTTGCTCGCGGCTTCGCCCGTTAACGCCATGGAGCCTGTTCAATATTATTTTAATAATAGTGTAACAGCGAGTCTTAACTGTTATATAAAATAAAAATACAAAAATGTAACGGAACAGATTTTCATTGGGTTTTCAACTTTTGGAAGCTTACCTAGTTTCCCAAATTCGAGGTATTTTTCATTGCTATGTGTAAACAGTTTTTAGAGAAGTAAAATAAACTACGCTAAACTTTTCTATTTCCCTGCCTATTGTTTTTCTTTTATGGAAAAAAATATAAACTTGGTTTTGACAAAAAAAGCAACTCGATTATTTTTTTGTGAAAATATTTTTTTTTTTTGCTGCTTGCAGCACTGCGTCTGAGCAAAATGAAAAGAATTTGTAGAAATGTGTCTTCTTGTAATAAGACAAAAAGTCTTGGTTTTAAAATCATAAGTAACGTCTGAGCAAAATGAAAAGGATTTCCAAAAAAGTGTCTTCTTGTGTTAAGACAAAAAGTCTTGGTTTTAAGATCATAGGTACCTACTTACCTATCCAAAGTTGTTTTATAGGTACCTTCAGGTTACAGTTCAGTCCTACCTAGGTCTTTTAGTTTTAGAGAAAATACCTACCTAAGTAAAAAGTACCAAAGGCAAAGTGTGCCTACCCTGCCGCGGCTGTCTGTTCACGTTTTTCTCCGTAAATAAGTAGGTCCTACCTACTTCATGATTACCTATTCAAGAGGAAGGTTTATATGTTGATATCTAGCTTACCTACTTATATTCATTATGCGTAAATAGGTATAGGTACTTAACTACCTAGCCATACTAAAAGACTTATCACGATGAACTCCGGGGAGGTCGAAAAAAACAATTGTCGATCTTCGTACCTACCAAAAAAACGGGCGAAGCCGGGTAGAGGCGCTAGTAAATAGGTTTAGGTTTCTATCTAGATAAGGTTAATTAACGGTTAAATCGCTAGCTTAGTAGGTAGTTATTGTGAACATGATGTGGGTAAGTAGGTACCTGGTTAGTTAACAACGAGTGGATGAGTGTAACATATAAAAGAATTTATGGATAAAAAATGTTGATGCCATAGAAGGGTCACATTTTCAAAAACCCAAAGATTTTGCATGCTATGCTATGCTATTTTTTTGTCCTAGCTGTACCTGTTTATGCCTTTTTATTAATATTTAACACCATTGTATACCTACTATGTTTTATGCAAATAAATGATTTATTATTCTTTGACATATCACGAGACCCTTGGGTCCCGGACCTTTGGAAGGCGTACGAGGGGCCGAAGCCAACTTGCAGAGGCCCCTTAGACCATTTTACATTATAAGAAGGCACTAACCGACGATTATTCCTGTATGCCCTATGCAAGTGCACCCAAGGATAACCTCTGGATGATGCAGGACTATTGCAGAACATGGAAACAAAACTTATTGGGCTATGGGTTTGGGTGGTTATAGTGGATGGAGTACCTTGTATAGTTAATAATACAAGGTACTCAATCCACTATAACCACCCTTGAGTACCTTGTATTATTAACTACTAGCTTTTGCCCGTGGCTTCGATCGCGTTGGCAAAAAGATTTTTCTTTCCTTGCACATAGTTTGCGCAATCTGTGATGAGTGAGCGCATCCATACTAATATTATAAATTCGAAAGTAACTGTCTGTCTGTTACCTTTTCACGCCTAAACCATTGAACGGATTTTGATAAAATTTGGCAAGACTATAGATGATATCCTGGGGAAGGACATAGGCTACTTTTTTATTTTATATAGGGAATGAAAGTTTGTGTGGGAAACCCACCATTTCTTAAGTTAGGGACATGAAAATTCGGAGGTGTTTTTTTTTTGGCCAAACCATGTACCGAGGTACAAATTACTATTTAAGCTCCTTCCAATAAATGGTGTTATGGGCAGTATTTAATATTCTTCAATATAGTATAGATTGGGAATTAAAATAAAATGAAAATACACCACCTCGCATCATAACTGCGTTCAAAGAAACGTTCATGACAGCCTTGACAGCTGTCAAACTATTTCATCTGTCAAAATCCAAACCAAAAATCAACCTGTTTACTGTTTACAAGTACAACCAAATTATGGATTATTGATGTCGCAACATCACCAGTTCACCTTCATCATCATTTCAGCCAAAAGACGTCCACTGCTGGACATAGGCCTCCCCCAGGTGTCGCCACATTGACCGGTCCCGTGCGTCTCACTTGTACTCTTTGCGTCACACATTCAGCGTATTCCCGCAACCTTCACCAGGTCATCGGTCCACCTAGTGGGAGGCCTTCCAACGCAACGTCTTCCGGTTCACGGTCGCCACTTCAGAACTTTGTACTTTCCATCTACATCTGATCTACGAAAAGCTGAGATGAAAAGAGTGTCAAGAGAGACCGGAACGTTCGAGTGACTAAATCGTTATTCAATGAACCCCAAGGAAAGTAATATAATTATAATGATGAACCCTTTCGCTATAGGGGAGAGTGGAAGAACAAAACGTTCTGCGCCGACCCCAAGTAAAATGGGATAAGGGCAGGAAGATGATGAACACTTTCCAGATCGGTCATCTGACAAGGGGACCTGAAAACACCTACACTTTTACGACAGACGACAGCACCATTATGTATGACTTGATTGTCGTCATATAGTAAAATATTATCGTCAAGATAGGTAGTTGAAATAATCTTATCGATTCTTCAATTATTTTTTGCATTGTGAAGGCTTAATATAGGCAGTAAAGAAACATATAAAGAATTGATAATTCGATTCTGTGTATGCCAATGGGAATTTAGAACTACTAGGGATATTTGAAATAAAACCAATAACATTCATATTTTCTTTTATTCCATTTCCTCATTTTCATCATTTTCTCTTACTAAGATATAATCTAGGAAGGAGGCAGGTGCTGAAATATCTTGTTGATGTCCAGCCCACCCCATATACCAAACAATAGTCATGATGTGAGCACAGCAACCCACGGTGCCCACGGTACGGTTACGGGTACGGTTTTCCAATTATACAGTTACAGTAATAACCGTGGATTCTGTGCTCCCAACTGTTTTCCTGGATATTTAATAAAATATATGTGTAATACACCTTTTCCACTACAGTGTCTTGACTGTATTCTAGCCCTAAATAAAAACATTTCATCCTCAAAATCTGGTATATGAAGAGGCTCAACATCACGGCAAACTTCAATTTCAAAAAATCCATTTTGCCTTTTAAATTATGTTCTCCGTAATAAGAGTGTGCTTGCTTTATCTGTCATCACTGGGAACTCATTTAGAAGAATATCAGCATGAATGCTAATAAAAGATGATGCTTCTTCCATTAATATTATTTTCAATAATAAAATCAGCTAATGTGTTAGGTTCATTTAATTTTTGCAAGGCACGCTCAAGAGGCATCTGGTCTATCTGTAATGGGTACATGGAAAGCATTTATCATGGCCCCTGCTATTCGAAAATCAGTTATTAGATGGGTAGCGTCATTGTTGCTGAAATCATTTCTTATTCGTTCATAATCTCTCATAAACCTACCATTTACAACCTCCACCACCCAACTACACATTGTTACAAGTCTCGACTTATTTGCTCTTAATGTAGGCAACTGTGTATCACCAGGTTGCAGAGATTCAGGTTTACAAACATTATATTAAATGTTAACAAAATAATTGTAACATTATATCAGAATCTGACACAGTTGCCGCATAGAGGCCATAAGTATCAAGTATGTGACCCTCTGTTGTTACACCATTAAGAAAGGCTTAACCAAGTTATTATGTAAACTTTTTGAATTAGATTGATGATTTTTGTTTATTTTGTTTTGACTTTTAAAATATACATTATACTGTCAAAATGATTAAATTATCGGCCCTGGAGCACTGTCTTTTAGCTACTTGATAACCAAACGCAAAAAATAATCTGAAATGAGAAATAAATGATTTTTTATGTTCTTGTTCCCACAATGTTTAACAAAAAAAGTGTGTTGGATAAAATACGTAACAATAATACAAATTAAAAAACTGTAAACAATATATTTTTAGATTTTCATAAGTTTATCAAATGAAGTAACGAAACGTATCATCAGAAAAATTAATCACGAGATTGCCAGATTAATTCTTGGGTTGCAAGTTTTAGCATCTTTAGTAGTCAATTTCAGGTGGTACAAATGCATATGTATATCCAATACATTTTTTTTCAGAATCTGCATTTTTTTTTCCTATATTTTCGTACCTTTGTTCATAAGGTACATTGTTTGGCCAAACTTGTATGGGATAAAAAACACCTCCTTTATTCTTTTGGTAGGAAATAAAGAAATATGCGGTTCAGGATTTTTGAAAATTCATTCCCTAAGGGGTAGAATAGGGGTTGATTTTAAAATTCACAAAATTGCACAGAATTCGATAAAATTAACGGATGAAAGGATGTGAGAAGTATATGTGCGAGTGAGAAAGTATTTATTATTTATTTATTGGAGTATTTATCAAGCAGTATTTACAAGGATTCTGGTCGCTTATTTTGCCATACAAATTACAATCCCACATACATCTTATTAGTACCTATAACCAAAAAAGGCTTGGTTTCAACTAAGTCAATATTTTCCAGTTAAAAGTATTCTTGAAATGAGATTAATGTATTCTTCAATTAATAATATACTACATTTTTTAAATTCTTAATGGAAGGAATCTGAACTTCTTCAACCGAAAATACATTATTCTTTATGCAAATCAATATTGTTTTAAATTGAAGAATTTTGAGTTCTTGTAAGAAAACAAATAACATTTTAGAAGATGTAGAGACTCTTGAACTAAGAATAAAGTGCTTCTTGAGTCAAAAATAAGCGAAATCTTTGAATCAAGAAAATACACCTTATTGGTACAAGAAAAAAAGTGTTGGTTTCAAATAAGTCAATATTTTCCAGTTAAAATAAAAGTATTCTTGAAATGAGATTAATTTATTCTTCGATTAATAATATATTCTTAAGGTAAGTATATACAACTACATTTTTTAAATTCTTAATGGAAGGAATCTGAACTTCTTCAACCGAAAATACATTATTCTTGACATGCAAATCAATATTGTTTTGTATTGAAGAATTTTGAGTTCTTGTAGGGAAACAAATAACATTTTAGAAGAAGATGTAGAAACTCGTGAACTAAGAATAAAGTGCTTCTTGAGTCAAAAATAAGCGAAATCTTTGAATCAAGAAAATACACCTTATTGGTACAAGAAAAAAAGTGTTGGTTTCAAGTAAGTCAATATTTTCCAGTTAAAATAAAAGTATTCTTGAAATGAGACTAATTTATTCTTCGATTAATAATATATTCTTAAATTAAGTATATTACAACTAGATTTTTTAAACTCATAATGGAAGTAATTTGAACTTCTTCAACCAAAACTAACAATAAAAAAACATTGGTTTAGATTACCCACCTTTCTATTCTTGAATCAAGAAACAATAATTTAAATGAAATATTCATATTAGGAGTATCATATTCTTGTAATGAGTAAAAGTTTTTTAGATTAAGAAAATGTATATCTTAGGTCAAAAATAATGTAACTGTTTTAAAGTAAACATAATATATTCTTGAATGAAAACACCATTATCTTGTTTTGAAAAGTTTTTAAAGTCTTCAGTAAAAACTAGATATTTTCTTCAATTAAGATTGTAATAGTCTTGAATCAAAAATATTTGCTCAAGTCAAGAATTAAAACCAAGTATTTATTATTCTTAATTTGAGTAAACGGGTTTTCTTCGACTGAGTACATTTACTTAAGTTAAGAAAATATTTACTTGGACTGAAACAATTTTTCTGAGAATATTGATATTCTTCGCAGAAGAAATCCTTTTTTTCCGTGGCACAAACGTATTTGTGGTCTTATTTCAAATTAGTATGGTCCAATCATAGCCAACATTAAGACGTCAAAATATCGCAGTATGCGTTCAAAAACTGCGTAAATAACCACCATAACACCAAGGTTTTGGAAGGAATATCTTTTTTTCGGTAATTTAATATCAATAAGTGCTTTTTCATAATATTTAAACATAATTAAACTGTAAATTTAATTAAATCAGCGAATATTATAATTGTTTGGCCAATGTTTGCTACAACGCACCAACTATTGTATCATGTTCTTGAACAGGGAACGCTAGTTCCGCAATAGAATATGCACGACATTGTACACAAAATGCTTTTAACCGTATTGCTTAGAGTTTAAGTTTCATTTTAGAATGAATATTTTTGTACTGATGACTTTTTACTTTGGAGCGACATTTAAAATGTTTTGCTTCTAATCTTTCTCCGATGAAAGGGCTTAAATAAATATACTTTACAATAATAATTAAACGTTATGTTTAAGGTGTTAAGGTTTATAATCATCTGAAGTTGTTAATAATATTGAACTTTTTTCTAAGATGTTATGTAGATGTTTACGTGTGTGCAAACGTGGCCACTTGAGCGACTTAGTTTTGTTCCTGATGCTTAATCTAGTACTATTATTGATCGAAGATATAGCCACTAGACGCCTAATAACAGGCGACCAATGTCTGTCAACACATTAGGGCTATAAATCTTATAGCCGTCGTCACTCACAAAGTTCGTATTAGTTTCGACCACACCTGTGAGCCGTAAACACTTCCGCACTACACCTTTGAAAATTCAAGGAAATAAACATAATATGGCCCCGTGTACAGTACGTTGGTGTGATAAAGAAAGCCGACTTCAAGTTTCCTGAAAGACGGTATCACATTTCATCGGTAAGTTAATGGTTCCTTAATCTACATTTTTGACTGGCCTGTTGGTCTAGTGGTTAGTGACCCTAACTGCTATGCCGGAGGTCGTGGGTTCGATTCCCACCCAGGACAAATGTTTGTGTGATGAGCACGATCATTTGTTCTGTGTCTGGGTGTAATTTATCTATAATATGTATGTATTTAGAAATATATAAGTATGTTTATCAGTTGTCTAGTACCCATAACACAAGCTCTGCTTAGCTTGGGACTAGATGGCGTTGTGTGATAGTTGTGGAATATTATTATTATTATTAAATAAAATAAATTTTCTGACATTATTTTTCGGAGTTCATCTTATACTGGTCATACTTGTATGCAGTGCACAATCTTGGAGCGCGCGTTGATGTCTTTTAAGATTGCATCTCTTTCTTTTGAGAGTATTTTTTTTGCCATCTCTTTTCCTCGATTTTAAGTAAAAATAATTCCGTGGCTGGCGTGAACACATTGATAAGTCGACTTCCATGTTTTTTTTTTTATTGGCTTATTACATCCTAGGCATAAGGATCTTATATGAAAAAAATTTACAGCTCCAAATATCCATAAATTTTGGAGCAATCGACCTTGGTCGTAAGTTGACATCTCTCATTTTGACGTGTCTAAATTTACAAGTCCACTTGTCCAATTATGCATTCTCATGTTTTTTTGATCAAACATTGATATGTTGATATATCAACCTATACTCGGTACCCAAATGAATATTCATTATATGATATCTCAACTTAGACACTTTTGAGTTTTCTATAGGCACGAATTTTAAATTGACAAATCGACATATCAAGTTATGGCCGACCGAAGTATTTCTGTTTAAATTGTGATATATTGAGATATCCAGTTACGACCAACGAAGTTCTCAACCCTAAATGTAATAAATATAGTTATCACTATGTATGTCTGTTACAAAAAAGTTAAATTTAAATGAATATGTTTAGTTAACAACTTATATCGGTGCACAGCACACCGTGCACGTCCCTCGCTCGTCTGTTGGTAAGCAAACGTCAATTAATTCAGAGTTCGGAAGAACAGAACTTCGTGACTTTAAGTTGAATTCATCTCGCCAGTGAAAGAATAAAGTGGACGAAAATGGTAAGACACAGATCTCATACTCACAAATAACATTTTGCCACCTTTTAAGTAAGTATTGATAAAGGTTTTAATAGACGTAAAAATAACGCGGCGATTATTTAGGTACGCGCGCGATTTATCTGCAATAATTATAACAAAAATAACGTATGCAAAATAAAATAAAAGAAAAGCCTGGAACGCGAACCTCCGTATAATTCAGTAAACTTTCGGAAACGGGGAAAGTCTACAATAGATGTCTTTAGGTTGAGCCCAATCTCTAAGGAGGCATTGCCAATTAGCGCAGAGAAAAAAAAAGATTTGATGGACATGATTGACTTGATTGACGATTCTTTTAAAGAGTTTTATAGAAATATAAAAACTGTCGGTGATGTCTCTGCATCTACTGATCCAGATTTGGACGAGGACAAATTACTATTGTTTTTTATTGTAAAAATACTGGTAAACTGATAGTTTCGTGGTCCTTCATTTTAATATTTGTTTAGGTAAAAGAACAATGCTTGATTTGAGTAAGTAGTAGGTATTTAGCGAATCAAATATTTTTAGGGTTCCGTAGTAAAATGACAAAAAACGGAACACTTATAGATTCGTCATGTCTGTCCGTCCGTATGTCACAGCCACTTTATTCGGAAACTATTATGACTGCACAGTTGAAACTTGGTATGCAGCTGTAGTCTTTAAATCGCTATAGGATTATTATACAAAACTAAAAAAGAATACAAGATTAAGGGGGGCTCTCCACATGGAACTGAAACAAAAAAAAACTTTTTTCATCAAATCTATTCGTGTGGGGTATCTAAAGATAGGTCTTTAAAAATGACACTGAGGTTTCTGAAACCATTTTTTCTCAAATTCAATCGTTTGAAAGATAAACACTTCTAAAGGGGTAAAATGAGTGTCGTCCCCCCTCTAACTTCTAAACTAAGAAAGAGAAAAATAAAAAATAAATATATGCTATAGATCGCAATGATAACTTTCAACCAAAATTTGTTTGAACGAGATATAGTAAATGGTTTTTTATATATAGCACATTTAAAAAACCGCAAATATAACTTTGTCATTCATACAAACAATATGAAAAACAAACTTATCACAAAATAAATATTTCTGTCGCCGCTAAAATAAGAAATAATACAAATTTAAGGGGGATTTCCTACTGCGATGGTCAAGTCTGACTTGCACTTGGCCAGTTTTTTTTTTGTTTTTTATCTGTTTGCTATCTATCTATATAAATTAAAAAGAACAGTCCTGGCTTACTGACTGACTCATCAACGCTCAGCCCAAACCCTTGGACCTAGAATGCTGATTTTCGGCACAGAGGTTGTCTTTTTCTCGAACAGGTCACTAATAGAGTTAGAAAGCTGAGCTGGATTTTTAAAACTTTAAGACATATTGTGCCAAACAAATTAACAACTGTCATGAGTACTACCAGAAATATACTAAACGAAATATATATAGCCTTGGTACAATCTGTGTTAGTATACTGCATCCCCATTTGGGGGGGTGCGGCTAAGACTAAATTTATAGACCTTGAGCGGGGACAACGGGGTCTAATAAAAATTATGTACTTTAAAAACAGAAGGTATCCTACAGAGAGTCTTTATCAAATAAGTAATTTATTCTCAGTGCGCAAACTCTATATAATTAAAACTATTCTGAAAAAACATCGAACACTTTACTATGACCCCAAATTAACCTTAAAAAGACGAAAGGATATAATAGCTGAAGTTCCACAAACCAAAACCAAGCTCGCTCGGATTCAATATAAAAAACGCTCAGCTCAGCTATACAATCGAGTAAATAGAGAGATCTACATATATGATAAGAAACTAACCGACTGTAAGAAAATTCTGACCACTTGGATAAAACCACTAACATATGACGACACGGAAACGCTGTTGGAATAAAATAAAATAAAACCTTACACATAATAAATAATCAGTTTTTAACTGTTACACTTGAAATCACATACACACTCTTTCATTAATTGACCCTCACAAATGATTACAAACATCTCACTCTCACACAACCTTACATACACTCAAACTCACACTCACACCCACACATGCTCACATTCACCTTCTCACACACTTTCACCCACCCTCAATCACACACTCGCATGCCTGCGTGCATTCTGCTTGTTTAGTTTTAACTTTTTTTAGTTTTATAGTATCTTTTTCTTTAAAAATGTTTTCAGTTTATAACAAGTAAATTAGTAATTTAAGTTACGGAAGAGCGGAGTCTCCTAACACAGGCTTATTTGCTTAAAAGGAGGCTCCTACCCCTAGTTGTTAAGGTTTACTATTGTTCAAACGAATAAAGCATTTTTCATTTTTTCATTTTCATTTATAATGTAGACTAGGAATAAGGAAAAAAATTGAAAATTCAAGCTTATTCCTAGTCAAAATAGGGGATGAAAGTTTGTATGGAAAATCGTCATCTTTGTAGTTTAACCGACATTCACGCGGGCGAAGCCACGGGCAAAAACTATTCCAATAATAATAATGGGTTTTTCATTAAAATGACATTGTTTACCTAATAATACTCCCTATTAAGTAGGTGAATAAGTTGATAACTGTTGGTGAATACGTTGATAACGCTGTGAATAAGTGGATAAGTCGGTGCATAAGTTGATAAGTCGTTGGTGAACGAATTGACAAGTCTATTATTAGGCAATCTATGGGGAATTTCGATTATTTACTGTCATCATTGAAAAGAGGGCATAAAATAACCTATAAAACAACTACAACATTTATGTTAAACTAATTTACCGATTTACCAGAAGACGTCAAACCCTTTAAATGGCCGTCCTGACAAATTGCAGTTTTAGACTTATCAACATATTCACGCCAGCCACGGAATTAGTGATGCTCCAAATCGCATGACCACCCCTGTTATCGATAAAGCAAATAAACCTATAACTATTTAAGTAAAAAATATATTATTTGGTTCTTTTTTTGTGTAAATTGGTATGTATATATCTATGTACGTTGATGCGCTGGCGACCGCAACCGCGACGCCGCGCGCGCGACCTCTACGTGCCCTTGAATGGGCCGCTGCAACAGTTCTACGCCACACCTCAAGGACGATAGACGCACGTCCTTCACCTTCACCTTTATTCGCAATTAACTATAATTATTGCGCGCGCGCACCCTTTATAAGAGTGGAGAATAGACCTTTTACGAACGTTATGTGTTTTGTGTAATTTGGTGATACCTGGACCACGGAAAACGGTGACCCGCGATCCCGAGATCGCACCAGATTGTGGGAGTCCCGCTGAAGGCGTTACGTTGGTATGTGCAATCAATTTGCATGAAGACTGATCTATTTCTCCTGGCCTCCTACTTTGTGAACCCCCTTCGCTCTCCGCAGAGAATTTTGGAAATATCAGAACCAGCACCCACGTGGTGAAAAATAATTTAGTTGGATTTTTTTTAATTTAAACGAATTATTTCCACCATTTTATGGTCCTTCGACGCTCAGATTTTGATTATTTTCATAATTTTCATCTTTTCTTATCATATTTTACCAATCCGCATCTTTTATACTACGAAGGTAGGCAGCCGCTTTGTGTGTGTCGCGCGTCGTATTTATTTCTCATTTTCATACCAAAGATATTAAGAAGAACTCATTTGGTTACCGCTTTAAAAATATATACTTTTCATCGCATATTTTATTGTTTTCGCATCGCATTTCATCGCATTTCGCTATCTCTGAACTAGGTACCTACCCTACCCACATTGTTTTGATATCTATCCGCCCGCTACTAACGAATAATGTCGTCTAATGAACAAAAGTTAAAATTATTAGAATGCCAGCGACAATTATATTTCGAACGTATGCAAAATGCTTACGATCTTTCGCGTAATTTAAAAGATTCTAGTGCAATAGACAGTTTTCTTTGTTCGATTGTAACCTTAGATGAGGTTCGCAGTAATTTTCAACAATGCTTAACTGACATTAATACGCTTTCGTTGAAAATTGATAAAGAATCCGAACCTGACTTCAATAAATGGCTTGCATTTGAGGATTTATATTGTCGCGTCAAACGCAAACATTCTCAGTTAGAACCTAAGTCGAGCTCGAGTATGACTAAACATGATGTAAACAACGATAGCTCGTCACCTAACGTAAAGCTAGCTCGCATCGAAATTCCCGAGTTTGATGGTAATTCTAAAGATTGGCCGCTTTTTTATGCTACATTTCAAAGCGCTGTACATTTAAACACGTCGCTTAATGACACAGAATGCATGTTTTATCTGGCCAGTAAACTTACTGGTAAAGCGAAATCTGTTTACGCTGGATTTATTCCATCTGCGGAAAATTACAGTACGATCTATTCCGCACTCATAGATAGGTATCAAGATAAAAGAAACTTGGCTGTCACTTATCTAGATCAGATGTTTTTATTAAAACCTGTTCTTTCCGCTACCGCTAATAATTTAGAGACTTTAATCGATCAATTTTCGAACTCGTATCTCGCATTAAATAATTTGAAATTACCTAACTTGTGTGACTTCATAATATCGCACGCTTTGTCTCAGCGCTTAGACAAAGAAACCGCGCAGCTGTTTGAGATGGAGAACCGAGGTAAGGATATACCTTCACTCGAAAGCTTAATTTCTTTTGTCCGTGACCGTATAAAAGTTTTAAATCGGACGGGTGATAACAGCACTAACGCAAATACCTCGTCTGCGAAAGGTAATAAAAACGCGTCAAGTAGCTCGTCGAATAAAGGCACCGCGCGCTCTTTTGTAGTAAACAATAACAAAGTTACTTGTCAATTGTGTGAAAAGTCGGACCATGATCGACTTTATTCATGTCCGAAATTCAAATCGCTAACTCCTCGCGAACGTTTTGATTACATTAAAAAACTTCGCGCATGCGTAAATTGCTTGAGCTTACAACATCACACACGTTTTTGTGGGTCTAAGTCGACATGTAAACAGTGTGGTTCGAAATTCCACCACTCTTTACTGCACTTCCCGGAGTCGAAGGAGTCATTGACCTCAGGCGATAACGCATCGAGTAGTACAGTATCAACGGTTCCGATACAAGACGCGTCTGCCAATTCGTCTTCAAACTCGGTTTCTAATAAACAAGTAGACAACGCAGTAGCCCTTTGCAGCATGAGTGCCAGCAATAAAAACCCGAAAACAACAAATAACGTTTTGTTATGCACCGCCCTCGCTAACGTCAAGTGCAGGGACGGATCGATTGCTCAAGTTAGAATTTTGATCGATAATGGTTCTCAAAACCATTTTATAACCCGCCGCACTTGTAAACGATTAGGAATTCGCATTTTTAATGATTGTTCTGAAAGGTCAGTGAACGGATTAGGCAACTGCACTCAGACTATTTCCGGCATCGCTAACATCACTTTATATTCAAAATATGATGAAACCTTTAGCTTGCCGATTCAACCGCTAGTTCTTAAAACGATTTCAAGTGATTTGCCGAGCGGTCAGTTTGACATTTCGTCCTTGACCTACTTGGACAATTTACAGCTCGCCGATCCTAACTTCCAGACTCCTGCCGACATAGACCTTTTGTTAGGCGCTGATACTTTCATGGAGATCTTGCGACCTGGAAGATTATTAGGACCACCTGGAAAACCGGATGTACTGGAATCCGCTTTCGGTTATTTAGTTTTCGGGTCGATCGCCTCACTACTTTGTCACAATAATAGCCCACCGATTAGCCAGACATTTTTTTCATCTTGTGACGAATCGATCGAATCTTTAGTTGCAAACTTTTTGCAACTCGAGTCAATACCTAGTAAAACTCACTTTTCTAAACCCGAACAAGAATGTGAGGACTTTTATGTGTCAAACACACACCGCGATAATAAATCCGGACGTTACGTCACCGCTTTGCCCTTTTCGCAACCAACTTCGTTGCTAGGCGATTCTATAACTATCGCCTCTCGCCGCTATACTAGTCTAGAACGTCGGTTTCAGACAAATACCGCTTTAAAAATCGAATATGGTAACGTAATGAGAGACTATCTCGAACGTAACATCATTTCGCCCACTCCCGCTTCGACAACTGATAAGGACTATTACGTCATACCGCATCATGCAGTTACGCGACCGGACAAACCGGTTCGAATTGTTTTGAACGCTTCTCAGAAGTGCGTCGATTCTAATATTTCATTAAATGATTGTTTACATTCTGGCGCAAATTTACAAGCTAATTTAACCGCGATCATTTTAAAGTTTCGACTATTTCCTGTTGCTCTGACCGCCGACATTAAACAAATGTTTTTAGCCATCGGAATTCGCGAAGAAGACCGCCGTTTTTTAAACATTTTTTATAAATTAAATTTGACGATTAGGCTAATGCACAATTGTATCATTTTAACCGCGTTTGTTTTGGTTTACGTTGCTCGCCTTACCTTGCCATGAGAACAGTAAAGCAATTAGCTCAAGATGAAAATGATTTACCACTCGCTTCGGAAATCGCTAGTAATAATTTGTATATGGACGACTTGGGGGTGTCCGTGGCCTCCGCCGAAGATGGGACTCAGCTCGCCCTAGACTTGATTGAGCTATTCAAACGTGGCAACTTTGACTTAGTCAAATTCGTGAGTAACTCGTCGGAGGTGTTGAAATCGATTCCAATAAACAACCGCTTGTCTTCAAACATTGAATTTGACAAAGAGGACCACCTGAAGTTGTTAGGCCTAATTTGGTCTCCGACTGAAGATGAGTTTTCGATCGCTATTAAATTTAACCCGCAGTCTAAATGTACTAAGCGACTTATGCTTTCCGCGATCGCTAGGTTATGGGATATTAATGGCTTTTGTGCCCCCGTAATTTTACATGCAAAACTTTTGATAAAAGCTCTTTGGGCCGCGACACCGAAAATCGATTGGGATGATACCCCACCACGTGACATCTGCATGGCGTGGAACCGTTTCCTCACTGAGCTTCCCGCTTTACAACGCTTTAAAATACCGCGCTTTCTCGGCGTTGTGCCTGAATCCCGCGTTATTCTGATGGGGTTCGCAGACGCATCCGAAAAAGCGATGGGCGCTGCCGTGTACCTCTGTGTACATCCCGCTTCTGGACCAAACGAGGTCAACTTGATTGGAGCCAAAAGCAAGGTAGCTCCCCTGCGTAATATAACCTTAGCTCGCCTAGAGCTTTCCGCTCTTTTATTGTTATCGAAACTGCAGTGCAAGTACGTAGCACTCGATTCGATAAATCTGACAGTTATTCTCGATAAAATGAGCTTTTATCGAATCGAATCAATGTCGCAAGTACGTAAATTTTTTTTTTTTTTTTTTTTTTTTTCCTTATCCTAGTGTACATCAAAATGATGGACCCTAATCTTATTACAATCTAGCCTTGTATATAGGCTAATAAGTAATTTAATTCTAACTTAAACTGTTAAAAATATTGTCTTTACGTACTAAGAATGTGTCCATTGGCACTTTTCTTATTGTCTCTATTAAGGCGAATACACTTTTTCTTGTGTTTTTTTGGTAACACTTGTGCTACATTACACTATTCACTTACACTAGCACTAAACACTAACTCGAACGGTTTCGTTCTTTTTAGTCTTCTCACTATGTTTGTGTGATCGAGAAGCTGGATCGCCTCAACGTTCACATGCTTATGAAGTCTCTTGTCGTGAGCTTCTGCAGATTTTTGAATCACTTTATCGATGAACTCAATGTTTAGGTCCCGATGGAGGTCATCATTTCGTACGTACCAGGGTGCATTTACAATTTTCCGTAGTACTTTGTTCTGGAATCGTTGAATGACTAATGCATTTGTCTGTTTGGTGCAGCCCCACAGCTGAATACCATAAGTCCAAACTGGCATCAGGACTTGTCTGTATAGTAACAGTTTGTTCTGTACGGACAACACGGAGTTTCTTCCAAGCAGCCAATACATTTTTTTGAACCGTAGCTCGAGTTCATCTTTTTTCTTCTTCACGTGAGTTTTCCAGCGTAGCTTTGCATCAAGGGTCATACCGAGATACTTGGCTGTATTCTCATAAGGTATTTGGTTGTTATTAATATAAACTGGAAAATACTGTGGCTTTTTGTTGGTAAAGTCTATATGTACAGATTTGGATTCATTTAATTTAATCCTCCATTTTTTGGTCCAGTCATAAACTTGATTAACAGCCATTTGAACCTTTTCTACTGCTTCTTCGTGGCTGTTTCCAACGGCCATTATGGCTGTATCATCAGCGAAGGTCCCAATGGTATTGTTTTCGGATTCAGGTATATCACAAGTGTATAGCAGGTACAGGACCGGACCTAATACACTTCCTTGCGGTACACCAGCTTTTATTGGTTTAAGTTCAGAATAATAATCTTCTTGCCTTATTCTAAAGACTCTGTTTAAAATGTAATTTTCCAATATACCTGCAAACGGTTTCGGAAGCAGGCTCTTCAGTTTATGAATAAGGCCTTCATGCCAAACTTTGTCAAATGCTTGGGCTACGTCTAGAAAAACGGTAGAACAAACTTGCTTGTTTTCCAACGCGTTTTCTATTACGTTTGTGATTCTGTGCACTTGATCGATCGTTGAGTGTTTTTCTCGAAAACCAAACTGGTGCTCAGGTATAATGTTCCTGTTATCAATTATTGGTTTAAGGCGTTTGAGTAGTAGCTTTTCAAACAGCTTTGACATTATTGGTAGCAGGGAAATCAGTCTGTATGATGTTGTTTCGTGAGCCGGTTTCCCAGGCTTTGCTATCATTATTACTTCAGCAACTTTCCATAAGTCTGGTACATATTTAAGCCTAAATGCGGCATTAATAAGGGTTGTTAACTTAACCAGACCCTTTCTTGGTAAGTTATGAAGAATTTCCCCTGTTATTAAATCGTAACCCGGTGCTTTTCTTGGGCTTATTTTTTGCTTTATTTCTCGAGCAACTTCTCTCGGTGTTACTAGTTTTATGGAATCTATAATATAATCTGGCATCACTATATTATTAACCATAGTGTGGTCTTCAATGGTTTCCCCCTCGTTTGGTTGAAAGATGTTTTCTAGGTGCTCTGCAAACCTCACAGCTTTTTGCTCATTAGTACGTGCCCATTGCCCGTTTTCACACTTGATGGGAGGGATTTGGGCTATCGGCCTCTTTAGATGCTTGGTAGCCTTCCAAAGGGAGTAATTTGTCCTTTGGTCGTTACTAAGTTTCTGAAGGTAGGTTTTGGTTGAGTTGTCTTTGTAGTCCTGGATTAGTCTTCTTACTTTTTTAGTAAGTTTGTTTAGTTTTCTTTTGTCATCAGGACACCTAGTTTGATGCCACATTTTTCTCTGCTTTCTTTTTTCCATAATGAGCTGCTTGATTCTGAAGGGGAACATGTTCCCCTTCGTTTTTTTGCTGAAGTCCGGTGTATTTTCCCACGCTACTTGTTGAATGTGATTAATAAACTTCTCAACTTCGATGTTTAGATGTTCTGGAGTTTTTAATGGAACTTTAAGGTCTATTTGGTCATTCAATCTGGCCTTAAAGCTCTCCCAGTCCGTAAACTTATTAACAAGAGTGAGCCTGTTTTCTTTATATAAAACAACTTTCACTAATTTCTAGATAGATTGCAGAGTGATCTGAGTTCAAATCATAGCTTTGCTCCGTTTTTATATAACTATTTGATAGGTCTTTGGTTACGAAAAAATCTATTAAGTCTGGGATCTTATTCGGATCTGTTGGCCAGTAAGTGGGCTTTCCAGTAGATATAACGTCACATTTTAGCTCTTTAATGGCACTCAGTAGTTCTTTGCCTTTAGTAGTTGTTAGTCTGGAACCCCAATACGTATTTTTGGCATTGAAGTCACCTCCTAAGATAAATCTATTACCAAGGCGGGCTAGAAAAGATGTATAGTGATCTTTTTTTATCGTGTACCGTGGTGGACAGTAGATGGCACACACGGTTATGGGGTATTTTTTGGTTTGTAGACAAATTGCCACAGCTTGGATGTCTTTCTCTTCGTATTTAAACATTTCATAGTGTTGCAAATTATCTTTAACAATAACGGCACTTCCGCCTCTTGCAGTATTGTCTGGGTGTAGCGCATGGAATACTTGGTATCCTTTGAATTTAATATGACATTGCCTTGTGAAGTGAGTTTCTGATACAAGGCAAACATCAATTTTTTCAATTTCTAATACGACTTGCAACTCATTCTGATGTTTTTGTAACCCATTTGAGTTCCACGCCATACATTTAAGTACAGAATTCATTTTTTGGCTCTAAAGGTAGCATTTATGTTGCTATTTTCAATTATTTTTAATCTCTCGTCGAATGATGACATTAACTTTAAGATTTCATCCAACTTTTTGTTGCTGTTCATATCAGCCAAGGGTGCTTTTACTATGCCAGTTGAAGTTGCTTGAGCGTAAGAAATATCCTTATTTGTTGTTTGCATCGCGCTTTGGCGTGCTTTGGACTTGCTAGCGTCATCCCTTGGGGCAGGTGCACTTTGTTGTGGATTCATATTTCCTCCTTTCGTTTTTTTCAGTCTTAGCTGCTGTATTTCTTTGGCTACAATACATCCTCTGTAGTTAGCCGGATGAGGGGCTCCGCAGTGGACGCACTTTGGCTTCTCTTCCTTCGGTTTTCTGCAATCCTTGGTGAGATGTTTACCTGTGCATTTTACGCACCTCGGTTCTTTAGAGCAGTACTTTTGAGTATGGCCGTACGCCTGGCATCTTTTGCATTGTGGTACCAGTTTTGTTGATTTTACCGGTTGTATCTCCACATTACATCCTAAGATATTTTTAATATTGAAAATTTTGTTGGTATCCTCATCATTTGAGAATGACAACATGAACATATTGAGTGGCTCTTTAGTTTTCCAGCTCAATTTGTTGACTGCTTCTAAAATTTTGTAGCCTTTGCTGCGTAAGTCTTCGACTACTCTTTCTGGGATGTAGGTGAAATGCAATTTTTTTGCCATTACTCTTATTGGCCTTTCTTGCTTGTTCTCGTATGAGTGCCAAAGACAGTTGTTATCTGAAAGGGCTTTTGAGATTACTCTATACGATTCTTCGGTTTTGGGATTCACCTTTACGGTATCGCCATTCATCATTTTGATGGTGAACGTGTCATCTGATTGAGATTCACATAGGAAATCAAAGAATTTTTGGTAGTCCTGAATACCATCTACAACAATAGGTGGTGGCAGAGGAGTTTTAATAACTTTTTCCTTACCTCTAGTCACGTCTCTTACGTGCTCATTTTGAGTGAGCTGGGCTGGAGAGGAGTTCAATTTTCTTTTCTTCCTGCTCTTCTGCCGTATCCACCCTGTCTCTCGAGCGAGTTCTTCTTCGTCCGTTGCATATTCAACAGGCGTAACTAAAAACGTAACGTAAATAATATTATAACGATCGGTAGTTATACTCTAAAATTTAAACGATTTTATCGAAAATGCAAGTACGAAACGACATTTTGACAGTTGAGATCGACAATTTACGCTGTCGATCTCGATAATTTATCGACACCTTGTAAAAGCCCGTTAAGCCTATCGAACACTACTTATTTTTTGAATGGATTTAGAACTTTTATTGCTGGGTGATGAGGAAGAACGGCAGCACCATCACAACGTGATGCGTATTCGGAGGCGACGTCTCAGAGATACAAACAATCCTCTGGAACTTCCAGAGGACTGTTTTGTTCGTCTCTTTTGGGTGACTCGAGAAGTGGCAGTCATTTTAATTCAAGGAATAGAGGTAGACGTACGGAGGACACGATCCACTGGACTCCCTGTCCATATGTGGTAAGTACCTAGTATTTTCTTGCCCTTGGCCAAAAAACCGTAAGCAAAGTTGTGCGAGAAGTGTCGAGGGCAATAGTTCGCCGCCTCTTCCACACCTACGTGAACTTCCTAGGAACTGCAGCTGAAAGGAGGGCCATCGTGGAAGGATTCCAGCACAAATTCGGAATACCAGATTGCCTTGGTTGTGTTGTTTGCACCCATATTGCAATTGTTACTTACACCCTGTAACAACAATCCTGATGACCCCTCATATGGGTATACATAGTATTTTGAAATGGTAAATTACAAATAAATGACAACAACACATTAAAAAACATTTGTTTTATTGATTACAGGGCAAAGCAGGTATCAGTCGATTATATTCACCGCTGCCGAAGGTATCATTTTCTACCACTTGACCGTAGACGCCATATTAATGACGTATGCTACTTAGTTAATGTCGCTAATAATACTATCGACTGTCCTGAACTTGTCTCGAAATTAGCGTTGCGCACTAATCAGATGGGATTGCGTCAGCGACCACTTCTACATATTCCTTATGCAAACACAAACTATAGGCGAAATGCATTCTTTTCGAGGGCCAGTCGCAGTTTTAACGAAATTTCTTGCGAACCTGACATTGATATTTTCTGCAACAAAGCAAGCACAGTCAGGAAACTATTAGCAAAGCCATTTTTTGTACAGGAGGCACCTGCTAACACTTAAAACCTTCATTTTACAAGTGAGCTTAAGTTAAAAGGTAACAATTAAATAGGCAGACAACGTTTTGATTAATCAATACTTTTATTGTACTGCAGTATTAAATTTGTTTGTTTTTTTGTTTTGTTGAAAGTTGGTAGTTTTATATTGTAATTTTGGAAGTAACTATGAGGAAGTTTATAATTTTGAAGTTATCTGTGGAAGCTTGTTATTAGCAATTTAGATATATATAATGATTGTTATAATTATAGTTATTAGTCTGTAAGCTTTCCTAAAATAAATAAAATAAAATAAAATAAATAAAATTAAAAGAAAAGTATAACCAACCAACCACAGTACTTTCTCAAGTTATTATGCCTCATGACTGTGACTGTAGCTTAGCTTTTTTTGCCATTCAAAAGGGCCGATGGTCTGATTGAAATAAATGCGTTTGAGTTTACAAATTATCATCTTCACCCTCCACCTCTTCAGACACTGAGTATCCAGTCTGCTGTTTTCTGAAAAATAATATTATTTATTAGTTTTTTGTTTCAGGTGATTCCGTATATGTAATAGAACCCTATTTGCTGACACCTATTTTGGCCACACTAGAAGTTGGCTCTCCAGAACACAATTATAATATGGTCTTCTCACAAACTAGGAACTTTCATAGTGCCCAGACTACACACTGACCAAAACCAATTTCCAGTAGCGAACATACCACTGTGATGTGGAATGCTAAAAGATGATAATAAAATATTGTAGTTGGTTGAATTGAATTTAGCACTGGAATCCTTGATTTGCTGGTTTTTCAGCAAAATTAACTGACCTATGAATGACGGTTTTCTTAGTTACAGAGTAGTCCCAAGATTTTAATGACAAATCTAGAGAAACTTAAATCTTATTGAATGAACCTATAAAAATACGTACCTTGCTGATTCAGCCATCTCGGAGAACCCAAGAACACTAATAATTAAGGTTTTAAAAGCTAAAAATAAAATTGTATTGTGAGTAGAGACGACGTTATTTAGATCTTTCTCAAGAAACTAGAAAGAATGTCATCTGTCAACAGTGTCAACGACAATTAAATTTTTTTTGGCAAAGGTAAACACGACGACGCTAAGAAGATGGAATATATTCTGTATTTTTACTAAAATAAACGGCAATTTTGGTAAATACTAGTAGGTTCTCTGAAATAAACCCTTAAACATTGTTTACAATGCCGAACATCTATGAAAAAAAGGATTTTATAGATTTCTCAGATATTAGTCGTGCCACTGAAATCCCACCTTAAATGTTCTGTCGTAGTACTAATATAGTAATCTGTGGTTTTGTCTTTGGACGTCATCAGTGTTGCCAATTGACTGTCGATCCTTAGCAATTCGATTCCGCCCACGATAAATCTTGTCGACGCGTGTTACGTACTTCCAAATTCGATAACAAGCTCGATAAAACTGACAACGATAACGATCTCGATGTCTTATCGATGCAAAGTTCGTACTTGCACTGCTGTTTCGATTTGTAATCGATATAATTTCTTCCCGCTGTCACACAGACGAAATATTCGCTTTTACTGATTCGACTGTGGCCCTCCACTGGGTTCATTCGTCTCCGCATCGCTTCGATACTTTCGTTGCGAACCGCATTGCTCAAATACAAGACAATCTTAGTTCGAAACACTTTTATCATTGTGAAAGCGCGCAGAACCCCAGCGACTGCATAAGTCGTGGGCTTACTCCCGTTCAATTGTTAGACCATCCACTATGGCTCCAAGGCCCCACGTGGGCTCGTGACCCAGTGCACACTTGGCCAATTAGCCGATTCATCTTTGACCCCGCCCAGGACGAAAAGCTTTTAGAGCTCAAAAAACAATCAAATGTTTTTATCACCACTGATGTGCCGGAACCTTTTCTCTGCGCAATATCTAAACGCGTTTCTTCTTGGTCTAAATTTCTTCGCATTGTAGTATACATCTACCGTTTTTTGGGAAAGCTCCCGCGATCCAATAGGATGATGCTTTCACATCTGGATTTTGCGGAGACTGTCGTTATAAGGGCACTCTAACAACAATATTTCGCAAGCGACATTAACGCGCTTTCTAAAAGCCACAAGGTGTCTAAGTCGCTTCTCCCGCTTTCCCCTTTCCTGGAAAACGACATTCTTCGCGTTGGTGGCCGGTTAGAAAAATCTTCACTTGAGTTTGATAGCAAACATCCAATTTTGCTTCCCAAAAGAGATCATATTGTAAATTTGATAATTGATTACTACCACCGAAAATACCTACACGCCGGTCCACAATTATTACTTTCGCTGTTACGACAAAAGTTTTGGATTATCTCTGGACGCAGCACGGTGAAACAACGCTTCCGCTTGTGTAACCGCTGCTTTAAAACTAATCCCCGCACAGAAGCACCTTTTATGGCAGCTCTTCCCGCACCCCGCGTCAATGAAGCTAAGCCTTTTCTTTATTGCGGAGTGGATTACGCGGGTCCAATTAATTGTTTAATAAGTAGGTATCGTGGTGCTCGTAAGGAAAAGGCGTACATATGTCTTTTTACCTGCTTTGTTACTCGAGCTTGTCATATCGAGGTTGCAGTCGGATTGGATTCGATGTCCTATATTCGCGCCTTACGACGCTTCATATCCCGTCGAGGCAAAATTGTTTCCTTATTTTCCGATAACGGAACTAATTTTATTGGTGCGAAAGCTCAGCTCAATGAGTTAAATGGATTTCTTAAATCTAAAGCCTTCCGTGATTCCTTTGAACAGGAAACACTGTATCAAGGCATAACATGGCATCTGAATCCGCCTACCGCTAGCCACTTCGGTGGTTGCTGGGAAAGTCAAATCCGAGTCGTAAAGAATCATCTCCGCCGCACTATAGGCGACGTTCTCCTCACGTACGAGGAGCTACTTACTGTCCTCACACAGGTTGAGGCCATGATCAATTCTAGACCGTTAACCGTACTTAGTTCAGACCCCGCAGAGCCCGAAGCTCTAACACCCGCGCATTTTTTGACCTTTGGTCAGCTAGACTCATTTCATTCCGACCCGCGCTTAGATTCGGTAGATTTAATCCGCAACAAACGTTTACTCGATGCCATAGTTCAGAGATACTGGAATAGGTGGAGGCGTGAGTATCTAAACACTTTACAATCTCGTGTTAAGTCTTCGATCAATAATGTACTAGATTCCCGATAAGCGCTTCAAAAACGGCCCGAAATATAAGACCACAAACGTATTTGTGGTCTTATTTCAAATTAGTATGGTCCAATCATAGCCAACATTAAGACGTCAAAATGCCGCAGTATGCGTTCAAAAACTGCGAAAATAACCACCGTAACACCAAGGTTTTGGAAGGAATATCTTTTTTTCGGTAATTTAATATCATTATGTGCTTTTTCATAATATTTAAACATAATTAAACTGTAAATATAATTAAATCAGCGAATATTATAATTGTTTGGCCAATGTTTGCTACAACGCACCAACTATTGTCTCATGTTCTTGAACAGGGAACGCTAGTTCCGCAATAGAATAAGCACGACATTGTACACAAAATGCTTTTAACCGTATTGCTTAGAGTTTAAGTTTCATTTTAGAATGAATATTTTTGTACTGATGACTTTTTACTTTGGAGCGACATTTAAAATGTTTTGCTTCTAATCTTTCTCCGATGAAAGGGCTTAAATAAATATACTTTACAATGATAATTAAACGTTATGCTTAAGTGTTAAGGTTTATAATCATCTGAAGTTGTTAATAATATTGAACTTTTTTCTAAGATGTGATGTAGATGTTTACGTGTGTGCAAACGTGGCCACTTGAGCGACTTAATTTTGTTCCTGATGCTTAATCTAGTACTATTATTGATCGAAGTGTTAAGTGGAATACCAAATCTAATCCGGTAACCAAAGGTACTATAGTTCTTATAAAATCGGAAAACTCGCCGCCTTTACAATGGCCCATAGGTGTTATCGATGACGTCAAACCTTCCTCAGATGGAGTAGTCAGAGTCGCTACTGTACGCACACGAAATGGCACCTATGTTCGACCTGTAGTAAAACTCTGCATTTTACCCTCTCAATAATAGTTTACTCAATAGTTATTACATAAGCCATCTAGGCTCCCCTTAGTTATAAGCCTTAGTTTAATCATTATTTTTCCCGTTTTCTTGTAAAAGTCATCCATTTAAGCTAAATAAACAACTGGATGTACCTACTTTATCCCGCTCTCGCTTCGCTAATAGCTCTCCCTGACTCTTTGGTTCAGGACTTCTTCAAACTCCTGAAGGCCGGGGGGATGGTTCTTTTTTTTGTGTAAATTGGTATGTATATATCTATGTACGTTGATGCGCTGGCGACCGCAACCGCGACGCCGCGCGCGCGACCTCTACGTGCCCTTGAATGGGCCGCTGCAACAGTTCTACGCCACACCTCAAGGACGATAGACGCACGTCCTTCACCTTCACCTTTATTCGCAATTAACTATAATTATTGCGCGCGCGCACCCTTTATAAGAGTGGAGAATAGACCTTTTACGAACGTTATGTGTTTTGTGTAATTTGGTGATACCTGAACCACGGAAAACGGTGACCCGCCATCCCGAGGTCGCACCAGATTGTGGGAGTCCCGCTGAAGGCGTTACGTTGGTATGTGCAATCAATTTGCATGAAGACTGATCTATTTCTCCTGGCCTCCTACTTTGTGAACCCCCTTCGCTCTCCGCAGAGAATTTTGGAAATATCAGAACCAGCACCCGCGTGGTGAAAAATAATTTAGTTGGATTTTTTTTAATTTAAACGAATTATTTCCACCATCATTAGTAATTAAAAAATACAACAGGATACAGCTAACAAATTGTGAAACTTTAACGATTAATTTTAGATACCCACACGATCCAGATTTAAAAAAAAATGGGCAATTGCAACCAAGCGATTTTTGAATGTTCTTACATGATTCAATCATATTCAGAATAAAGAAGGTACTTAAATGCAAGTTATGTATGTAAAATGTAAATACATATTTTATTAAATACAATTAAAAAATATCGATACGTTCTTGTTTGATTTAAACCTGTCTCATCCCTAGTGAAATGCAATGACCTTGAAAGGGCCAATCAGAATGCAGTACCCCGTTCCCCCGCACCTCAGCGAGTTGACAGAATTTGTTTCGTGCGTTAGATCAAGTATTAGGCGTCTAGTGGCTATATGGTCGTTGTTTAAACCATATCTAAAAGTATTTTAACTTGTAGTGTATCTATGCATTTGATTATTGTAAATAAATAATATTAATTTGGTGTATATAGAAGTGTGTATGTATTATAGTTTATATATGGTATATAATTATAGTTACATATAAATGAAATTAATATTATTTCTTCATTTAATAGATAGGTATACATTAAGTTAACTAAAGTGCATTAACCATTGTTATAATAGCCCATTTTGTTTGCTAATAGTTTAAGGTATATAATAGGTATATTTTTAAAAGTGTTTTATATAATTATTGTATATAAATAACATTAATTATATATACCTATATGAAAGCATAATTTTATTTTTTAAGTATACATAAATATTACTATTTACTGTAAAATAACTATTATCATAAGTATTTTAGTAGAAGTAGGTATTTTAAATACTGTTTTGTTTTATATTCACAGAGAAGAACCGAGCAATTATGGGTCTACCGATATGCGGATTCTGGAGACGTGGAAAATCTTCGACGTGGGCCAAAATCAAAAGCGAATTCATCAGCTCGACACCATGACATCGTGGCAAAGCACAAAGCTAGTTCATTCAGATTGCCAACACGCGTCACAGCTACAGCACACAATGTGTGCTTACAAACGGTGAGAAATCACCTGCGTTCTGCTGATTCACGCTGCAGCAAGCCAGCGCGGAAGATTTTACTGTCCACTGCGCATCGACGACGCCGACTACAGTTCACTAGGTCATAATTATTTTAATTTTGATTGGAAGAACAATGTGGTGATTTGTAGCGACGAAAAAACTTTTAAGTTGAATAAGGATGGGCGTGAAATATTATGGAGAAAAGGTGGTGAAAGATAATTATAATGAATGTAATAACTAAATTAGTAGAATTTATTTTAAATATTAAACGATTGTGAACCTTATCGTTATATACATAATGTTCATGTTTGTGTGAACAAATGTAAAACTTAGCATTATTTTTATTTGTTACATAAACAACTTGCTGTATTCCTCTGTTTTAAACAACAATTCGTATTGTTAAAAGTCTGGTGAAGTGATGTTATTGTTATGCAGATAGAAGTTGCCATAATTTCTTACTACCTCTAACATGTTGATTTGCTTCCCAGCTAATTTTACTTTCGATTCAATTTAGATACCACCCTACTTCAATAAATTATTTACGTCCATCCTTAAGCAACAAATAAATTGTCTAACTAATAAATAAAAATAAAACAAATTATTTTATTGTTTTTATTTAATTACCTTTCTACTTTTTTGTTTAAGTGATTTTATTGGTCACAAACTTAATTTTATAAAACAAAAAAGTAAAAAAAGGTAAAAAACAGTAAAACTGAACTCCTCAGTGGGGATCGAACTCACGACACCGAGCGTAGACTAATAACTATGTCAAGCGCTTACACCACTCTGCCACGGTAGTTCTACTGGACTTATCTAAAATATTGGGTCATATTCCTTCACTGTGAGCCCGTTTCTTGAATTTTTACCCGTGTATGTTTAATACGTATACCTACACAATATTAATAAAAGTTACCGATGAGTGCGTGATGTAAAGTCGGCCTGCGGTAGGCCAGTTTTGACTTATACGCACATAACGCACACTATTAGAAACATAGTTCACTCGTTTTACTTAGTGTGTGTGCGTATAACTATAACTTCACTCACACATTGCAAAATGTATACTTATTAAGTGTTTCGACTGTACCATAGTCGCTCAAATCAATCTTGAAAACTGTATTGCGACTAAAACTACCAGGTTTTCAGAAACCATCGAGTAAAACCTTTTAACGCCACTGCTCTTTAATCAGAAAATAAGGTGCACAAACAAACGTTGCCCCACACTAGGAATTCTATTATATATCCTATATCGTTGGTATGTACATAAACATTTAAACTCACATGTTACACAAATACCAAGACCCGGAAAAACTATCTGTACGCCATACAAAAATTTGCACCGCGCGAGAATCGAACCCACGACAGCTCCTTGACGATATTCAACCGCAACAAGGACTTTCGGGCATAGCCTGCATACGTGGTAAATTTATTTAGATTCGTACTCATAACGTCACATAGCACAGTGGCCATATCAACTTGACACGGACACAATGACCAAAATTCGGGTTAAAAAATTAGTCCACGTTCTGGTAGTGGTTACCCAATCTTGAAGCCACGTCTTAGCACCACAATGTAAACAACCACCAATGCGTCCGAGGCATTGTCGATTGCCCCAGTGACTTCATAAACACACACACAACATAACATCACGCCTGCAATCCCCGAAGGGTTAGGCAGAGGTACTCAGTATACCCACATTTCGCCAGTTATGTTAAGTCCCATGTAATAGGGGCAAGCCTATTGCCACCAACCGGGCACAAATTCAGACAATAAAACTTTGTCCGATCCGAGAATCGAACCCAGAACCCTCATGTTCACGCGGTGTGCACTCGCGATCCGTAAACTGATCACAATATAACTAACACGTGCGCGTTAACCCAAAAACGTAGAACACTGACACTTCGATTAATACGTGGTTAGAGGCTTCGATCAATAATGTACTAGATTCCCGATAAGCGCTTCAAAAACGGCCCGAAATATAAGACCACAAACGTATTTGTGGTCTTATTTCAAATCAGTATGGTCCAATCATAGCCAACATTAAGACGTCAAAATACCGCAGTATGCGTTCAAAAACTGCGTAAATAACCACCGTAACACCAAGGTTTTGGAAGGAATATCTTTTTTTCGGTAATTTAATATCATTATGTGCTTTTTCATAATATTTATACATAATTAAACTGTAAATATAATTAAATCAGCGAATATTAGATAGTACTAGATTAAGCATCAGGAACAAAACTAAGTCGCTCAAGTGGCCACGTTTGCACACACGTAAACAGCTACATAACATCTTAGAAAAAAGTTCAAAATTATTAACAACTTCAGATGATTATAAACCTTAACACTTAAACATAACGTATAATTATCATTGTAAAGTATATTTATTTAAGCCCTTTCATCGGAGAAAGATTAGAAGCAAAACATTTTAAACGCCGCTCCAAAATAAAAAGTCATCAGTACAAAAATATTCATTCTAAAATGAAACTTAAAGTCTAAGCAATACGGTTAAAAGCATTTTGTGTATAATGTCGTGCTTATTTAATTGCGGAACTAGCGTTCCCTGTTCAAGAACATGATACAATAGTTGGTGCGTTGTAGCAAACATTGGCCAAACAATTATAATATTCGCTGATTTAATTAAATTTACAGTTTAATTATGTTTAAATATTATGAAAAAGCACATAATGATATTAAATTACCGAAAAAAAGATATTCCTTCCAAAACCTTGTTGTTACGGTGGTTATTTACACAGTTTTTGAACGCATAATGCGGTATTTTGACGTCTTAATGTTGGCTATGATTGGACCATACTAATTTGAAATATGACCACAAATACGTTTGTGGTCTTATATTTCGGGCCGTTTTTGAAGCGCTTATCGGGAATCTAGTACATTATTCATCGAAGTCTGTTGCAGTCGAGCGCCCGAGCAAAAGTGAGTGCGCTCTGAGCGTGCGCCGGTTGATATGCTCTGTCGCCCGTTCCATTCGCTGCATCGTCACGAACATGCGATATTTCTACCCTTCGACTGAGGAATTCTCAAACAATATTAATAATATTAATTATAAAACTTAAATTCACCTAAACTAAATTTATTAATTAATTGTGATTATTTATTTTACAAGTTCTATTTAAATAATTGTTAGATTGTGGTTGTACACGGCGATAAGGATGATTTTTGTTTGTTATGGACTCGTAATGAAACTACGTGTGGACGGTTTGATGGTTTATTTCTCACTAAGCAATGTGGACTGTAACAACTCTAAAGACATGCATACATTTATGAGTAGCTATGTACTACTACTAACGTCGTTCGCTATGGTGCTTGGACATACCGCCCACCAAAGGGTTTATCCTTTTAATAAAAACAACACAATAAACTAAATAAGTAATTGAATTTACACGATGTTAGTTGAACAACAAAAATAAAAGTTTAAGTAACTTTCATCACAATAAATCTCGTAACATACAAGTAAAGGATTATAAAAAACACAAGTAAGTAAAAACTTAACTAGGTAAGGATTTAAGAATATCTTAGGTCTAGGTACATAAATCACTGATATTATACTACGATAATAGAAATAGGAGGTAGGTAAGTATAACATAGGTGCCTTCATACATACACACAGGTAGGTGGTATGAAGTCAGCAATGCTTATCCATGTTTATAATTAACAACATTAAGCAACGTAAACAGATAGGTAACTTCAAATAATACACGGGTATACATAACACACTATTAGTCTACGTAGTATAAACAAAATGGTAAGTATAAAATACTTCGAAACAAGAATACGTTTAGATTAATAACTAGGCTTATCGTTATCACTAGAACTATTTTTAGGTAGAATACATAACTTACTTGTAGGTCGTTTAAAAATATGGTTTTTACATTTAACTGACACCACACGAGTAATGCCATCAGGGCCCACATGTTTCTCAATTATTTTACCCAATATCCATTTACTTGGAGGAATATTATCTTCCTTTTTGAACTCAATAGCTTGAACTTGTTTAATGCAATTTTCTAAACTTGCCTTTATTTCTTTTGATGTAATTAATTTAGAAAAACATTCACGCTTATCTTTAGGTAATTTAAAATTAAGAGATCGTCTACAATATGAAATTACTCTCAACATTTTTGATAAAGTAGAATACCTAGTCCAAATAAATTCCTCATTATTATTACAAAGACTCACACGTTCTTCTTCTTGCGTATCTTCGATATTAGGAACACTAATATTTATATTTAAGCTCGACAACCAGGTCGGTCCATTCCACCATACTGAATGGTTCAACAACTCTGGACCTTGTAAGCCCCGTGACGCACAGTCAGCTGGGTTCGTATCAGTAGATACGTGCCCCCAGTGCTCGTAATCTATGATGTTTATTATGTCTGACACTCTGTTGCTCACGAATGTGCTCCAACGGCTTGGTCCACTTTTCAACCAAGCCAAAACAATGGTGGAGTCGGTCCACGCAAATAGGCTATCTTTAGGTACACCTAGCACTTGAGACGTCTCTGACATTAATTTGGCCTCCAATGCAGCACCACAAAGTTCCAATCTAGGGATGGAAACTTGCTTCTCGATGGGAGCCACTTTTGTTTTCGAGGATATTAAGCTTACGTAGACTCGCTCTTCACTGATGACTCGCATGTACACTGCTGCTGCGTATGCGGCTTGTGATGCATCTGCGAAGACATGCAGCTCTACTCTTGATACACGTGTGTAGTGCAACCATCGAGGTATACTTAGGCATTTGATGTGCGTTAAATTCTCTCGAAATCGTAACCACTCTGCTTGTAAAGCACCATCAATAGTCTTATCCCAATTTAGACCTGTCTTCCACAATTTCTGCATGATCATCTTTGCTATTACCACAACTGGAGCTATCCATCCCAAAGGGTCATACAGCTTAGCTATTTCGGACAGAATAGCACGTTTGGTTATGGGCAACTTAGGTTCTGGCAGATTGACACTATATTCAAAAGTGTCGGCTTCCCTATTCCAGCTCAAACCTAATACTTTAACAACACTATTGATCTTAAGAGGCAACTCATTATCATCTCGCTTGTTTTCTCCAATGTGGTGTAACAAAGCCTCACTATTGCTGCTCCATTTTTGTAGTTGAAATCCTCCTGAGTTCATGAGCTTGTTCATGTCGTTATAAATATCGACAGCTTCTTTCTCTGTCTCACAACCTGTGAGAAGATCATCCATATAGTAATCAGTTTCGGTAATATTTGCAGCAATGGGATACTTTGATTTCTCTTTGTTGGCAAGTGTCTGAAGTGATTTAACAGCAAGGTACGGTGCACATGCTGTACCGAAGGTCAACCTTAAAAGTTTAAAGTGCTTTATTGGCTCATGAGGTGCTGACCTCCACAATAATCTCTGGTAGTCCGTATCCTCTTCAGATACACGAACCATTCTGTACATTTTAATGATGTCTGCTGTAATACAGAATTTGTGTGTTCTCCATCTCATTAATGTATGACGTAATTCCTGTTGTAACTGAGGACCAACACACAAGTCGTCATTTAAAGAATAGTCATTTGAGCCCTTGCACGAAGCGTCAAAGACTAAACGAAGCTTTGTGGTAGTTTTATCTTCTCGCACTACGGCGTGGTGAGGAAGATAGACAGCGTTTGGGTTATCAATCTCAGAAGAATTAACTTGCACCATATGATTTAGGTTTATATATTCCTCCATTACTTTATGATATTCTTCCCGAAGCTTAGAATCCTTTGACAACCTTTTCTCTAAAAAATTAAATCTTTTAGCTGCTATTTCCCTCGACCCACCATATTGACATTTCGGATCTTCAGTTTGAAACGGTAATCTTACCACAAATCTTCCTTCTTCATCTCTAACTGTTGTGGCTTCATAGTACTCTTCGCACCTTTCTTCTTCCTTTGAGAATACCTTTCGTATGCTATTTGGCTCCTTTTCTATCTCCCAAAATTGACGTAATAGCTCGTCATCTCTAACTTGAGCGTGTAGGGTTGTGACGTGTCCCCTTGCTGAGGTAGATGTTTCTAACATCTTTCCCGATTCCACCCACCCTAGGGCTGTGTTTTGAGCTAATAGGTTTCCCTTGGGGTGTTTAATGACGCCGTCTAACAGAACGTCGCCGTATACCTCAGCTCCAAGTAGAATATCTATTTTACCTGGTGTTGTGAACCCTGGATCAGCCAACTCAAGTTCCTTAAGTTCAGACCAATCAGGCAATTTAAGATTAATGGTTGGTAGCAGCGTTGTTAGCGTATGTAATACATAAGCATTTACTCGAACTGACTTTCTGGGATTGTGGCGTGATTTCACGCAGAGTGAAACCATGTGTTTGATTCTCGTTTGCCCTTCTCCCAAACCTGACACCCAACCACTCACTGATTTACGTTTAAGATTAAGTAGCTGAACGGTTGCCTCAGTTATGAATGACGCTTGCGACCCCTGGTCTAACAAGGCCCTAATTATATGTTCGTAACCGTTCTTGCTACTTACTAACACAGTAGCCGTAGCTAACAACACAGAATTTGTTTTTATATGTTTACAATGATGAGAAACAATAGCATCACTTGAAGAAGGAGTGGACTTACCTCGCGACTCTTCACTAACGATACCTGTGGCTGTGTTTCCTTCTTCTTTTGACTTCTCCGTAGTTGACTCTCTCTCGAAGTGGAGAAGGGAATGATGTCACCTTCCACACCTTTTGCAGCACGTTGACTGACGACATTTCTTCATCGAGTGTGATGGCGCAAGACAGTTGAAACATAGTCTATTCTTCTGGACGTACTCCTGTCTTTCCTTGGTAGACATATCGGTGAAAGTTTTACAGTGGTAGATATAGTGCTCACTGTCACAAATTGCACACTTATTTTCGCGTTCCTTCCCATCTTTGTTGACATGACCGTGAAAAGCCGTAGGTTTAACTGTTGGTTTCGGCTGCGATGATTTCATATTGTTACTTTCGATCATTTCCAATGACCTAAACCTTGACTCCAGAAAATCTCTCAAATCTTGCCAAGTGGGTTCATCGCAATGGCTCGTACTAAGTTGTTGTTCCCACAGTTTCATTGATTCTGGATCCAGCTTAGACACAACTAAGTAGTTGATCATCAAGTCCCATTTGTCAGAAAAACCTCGGTGCTGACACCGAGGTTTTTCAGAGATTTTAGACAGGTTGAAGTTGTATCTACCAGGTGTTTAATTGAACCCGCAGACTCAGTATGTACAGATTTTTGTGTAAAAAGAACTCTCAAGATTGCATTACAATTAAACCTCTTGTTGTTATAACGCTTCATTAATTGTTCCCAGGCGTCATCATAATTCGCATCTGTTGTAGTAAAGTTGCGTAATATTACTTCTGGTTCTCCTGATAAGCTGCTTTTTAAATAATGTAGCTTCTGTACTGGCGACAATCTCATATTTTTATGAATCAAGGTAGAAAACAGGTAATAAAATGTTTGCCATTCGTCATATTTGCCGCTAAAGGTAGGTATTTTAATTTTTGGTAATTGAATCTCATTACAATTCGGTTTCAATGTGTTAGGATTGGCAATGTCAGCGGTGGAGACCTCGCAGTCACATACGGGGTTCCCCAGGGTAGTATCTTGGGCCCAACCTTATTTCTCGTCTATATAAACGACCTCACTAGTCTCAAGCTTCGCCATGGCAAAATTATCTCCTTTGCAGATGATACTGCTCTCGCTTTCTCTGCCGATTCATGGGAAGGGGCCTTCAAAGCTGCCCAAGATGGTTTCGATGCTGTGAGGGATTGGCTAGGGGACAATGTGTTGACTCTAAATGTGGATAAAACAAAATATGTCTGCTTCAGTATACGGACAAACACAGAAATCACTCATGGTCAACAAAACATCACAGCACACGAGTGTTCCTCTAGAGAAAGCTGTTCTTGTCCTAAACTAGAGCGTGTAGCATCAATAAAACACCTAGGCGTCATCATAGACAGGAACATCAACTTTAAGGAACACACTAAAGCCCTCTGTGGTAGGATCAGGAAGCTAATTTACATCTTTAAGACGCTCCGACACGTTACCGAACCCTTTGTGCTGAAGCGGATTTACTTTGCCCTCTGCCAGTCCCTCATAACTTACTGTTTAATATCATGGGGAGGATCCCCTAAAACTACCATAAAATCTGTAGAGGTTGCCCAACGTGCCATTTTAAAGGTTTGCACTTTCAAACCAAAATTGTTCCCAACCTCACAACTCTACGAATTCTGTGGAGTCCTTTCGGTACGACAACTTTTCATTCTCAATATTATATTGATGCAACATAAGAATGTAGATTACAACCCTCTCACACAAAATAGACGTACAAAACATTTGGTTTGCCCACAACCCAAGTCTTTTAGAACTAAATTTAGCAATAGATTTACCTCATTTATTGGCCCCTACATCTACAATAAAATAAATAAAAATCTCAACATTTACCCGATGTCAAAAAAATCTTGTAAAGCGGCGGTAAGTGAATACCTACAGAAACTCACGTACGAGGAGACTGAACATCTACTTCAGATACCTGAATAGATAATTCAAGACAGCTTAAAGTCATGCTCCGCAATCTCACACACCCTCTCACACTCATTCATGCACACCCACACCACACACAAAGAGAGGACAGGACACAAATAATGTTTCCTTTTTAAAATAATTGTAATCTCGTTTCTTCTTTTTTTTTCTCTAGTTTAAAAAAAAAAATCTTTTTTTTTTAATTTAAAGAATATACGTTGAATTGTACATTCATGCATTGATCATTGTGATATCAAAATAAATATAATTGGTAACTCAGGGGGATTGGCGTTGAGGGCTGAAATACAGGCTCTGCCTAGTTCGGCCTCAAATGCAATTACTTTTGTGTACTTCTAGTTTAGACTAAGCACTATACCTGTAAAAAATGTACCTATTTATTCTGAATAAACATTATTATTATTATTAATTACTATCTGATGACCTTACCTGACCTTCGGCAACACTAAGCATTGCAGCTTGAGCCGCTGAGTCGAGAAACGGCTGAAGAGCTTCCTTTATAGCTGACTTATATAGTACATACAATTCTTGAAATACATCGTATGTCTTGTCTTTAAAGTACGGATCTTTTCTTTCTTCATCCTTGGTTATACTCAAAATAATGCCTTTGTGTCCGTCCTTAAAGTTCTTCCAAAGTTCTTCCAGCAATTCTAGCCTCGTTTCCAAGTATGGTTTTTTAATCCGATCTTTTGGGGACTTTTTAAAGTTCTTTTCTGCAGCCTTTAAGTTTTCTAATAGTTCATATTGATAAATCACAAGATCTTCCATGGTAATATTCGCACAAAAAATGCTTCAGCCAACAATAAACTCGAATAGTCAACGTATTTTGCAATAGAAGTATTATAATGTTCACAAAGTCCATACGTAGAGTTGCACTAACTAGGCACTTATTTGTTCTTTTAAATATCGTAATCCGATCACTCACAGAATAATATAAGTTACTTAGTCAATGTTCGTTTTTAACACAGTTCTTTTAACTCACGAGTTCACAATAGTTTGCATTCACTAATATTGTCAACATAAACATAAAGTTTTAAGAATCCTTATCGCTTTCTTGTGTTCTCGCACCGCGTTCGTTCACTGCCGGTTACCGGCAATAATCCGCTCGAATTAGGACCAAATGTACACGGCGATAAGGATGATTTTTGTTTGTTATGGACTCGTAATGAAACTACGTGTGGACGGTTTGATGGTTTATTTCTCACTAAGCAATGTGGACTGTAACAACTCTAAAGACATGCATATAGATACATTTATGAGTAGCTATGTACTACTACTAACGTCGTTCGCTATGGTGCTTGGACAGTGGTAGAATAAAGGCTATTTTTATTTAATTTTTTTATTTATAATGGGGTGAGCTTGACTATAGGATATATCTGAATGCTGGATACGACCTCCAACTCTGATGAGCTGGTCTTGATCTAGGAAGGGATTTAGTTTCCTTATAGGACTGGGTTGAAATGTATATAGTTTTCGTTTAGGCAAGTCTGCATTATTTGATTGACTGAGTGATGATAATTCTAAATGTTCTCTTGAAAATGATTTAAGTTGTGTTATTTGAACAATGAAATTCGTAACTCTGTTGAGTTCTTCTACCGTTAAATAAGGAGAATAGCTTTGACCCTTGTTTTTTAATTTATTTAAGGATCTAAACATGAATGCAATAACTCTTGTTAACTTTGTGAAGTCAGAAACTTTAAGAAACAAGTCATAAAAATATTCATAATTTATAGGAATTTTATTAAATGTATCTGTGGATGTATGGTATAGTTGTGTACATGTGTTGTGGACAGGAGTTATTACTTGAGAAGTAACTACTTGGGGCACTGAAATAGGCCATGTAGATTTATCCTGTTTAATCCAGGTAGGGCCTCGCCACCATAACTCACAAGTGGACAATTGTTTGGGCATATTAACCCCTCTAGTTATTAAATCTGCTGGATTTTGTTTGGTATTTATATAATACCAATCATCCGTGGCAGTTAAATCGGTAACCTGCATTATACGATGAGAGACATAAGTGTCATGTTTATGTTTGTAAGGGGATTTAATCCAGCTTAGAACAATGGATGAGTCTGTAAATAGAAATTTATGATCAATTTTTATATTATTTTTTGTAGTGTTATTAAACTTTTCATATACCTATTTGTGATAACAATAATGTCCCACATAGCTCAAGTCTTGGAATTGACTGTTGTCTTTTAATAGGAGCTACTCTAGACTTGGCCATGATCAAGACGCAAGTAGATTCTTTATTAGGATAATTTGCTTTCAAATATAAGCAAGCACCATAGGCTTTCTTAGATGCATCACAAAACCCAATTAGGATTATATCAATAGGTATATCAGTAAAATACCATCTTGGAATCTTAATAGACTTTAAGTAATTTAATTGATCAATAAACTGTTGCCAATGATCTTGTAAATGGTTAGGTATGGGACTATCCCAGTCAATGTTTTCTTTCCAGATGTCTTGCATTAAAACTTTGGGAATAATTACTGTAGGCGCTAGAATACCTATTGGATCAAACATCTGTGCTATCTGTGATAATATAGATCTTTTAGTTTTACAAATGCTTGTGATTTCAGGTATGTGAGTATGAAGTATGTCATGTGTAGGCTGCCACATCAAACCCAACGTCTTAACGGAGTCTGGCTTGTTAAAATCGTAGGAATTGTTTTGAAAACTAGAATTATTACCCGACTACGGCAAAGGAGGGTTATGATTTTGACTGGCTATGTATGTATGTATGTATGTTTGTTTGTATGTATGTATGTATGTGTGTATCTTCATCTGTTCCCTCATAGCTTCTAATCTACTTAATGGAACACGACATATGAGGTATCGTTAGAACCGTCTTAATTTTCCGCTGAACATAGGCTACGTGACAAAAAGCGATTTGGCGCCCTCTAGCGGACAAAAAGTAAGGCTTAAAAAATAAAAATGGAGATAAATACGCCGTGTTTGGTATCATTTGAAAGGGCCTCACTTGTACATTTCCAAAATATTGTTCAAATTTAAAATCACGCCCTCTAGCGGACAAAAAGTCATAAGTAAAAAAAATAATTAACACCAAAATTGTTTTAATAAAAAAAAGTAAAAATCTAAAACCCGACTACGACAAAAAAAACGACGCTGAAAAAGTATGAAACAAGATTTTCAGGATAGAACAAAAAGAAAAGCCGTAGTCACACGTTATAGGTACCAACCTAAACACTTTAATACCGTGTGACTACGGCTTTTCTTTTTGTTCTATCCTGAAAATCTTGTTTCATACTTTTTCAGCGTCGTTTTTTTTGTCGTAGTCGGGTTTTAGTTTTTTACTTTTTTTTTGTGAATTATGTTCACTATATGTGTCCATAGTTGGACTTGCAATCTGTGCTAAAATATGAGTATTGTTTGAAGTCCATTTGTGCAACTTGAACCCGGCTTTATTATGCAGATCTTTTAATTGTAAACAGAGTTCAGTACACTGTTCAATGGTCTCTTGACCAGATAGATAGTCATCCATATAACTGCAAGTTTCTATCAAAATTCCGGTTCCGGTATTATAATCGTAAAGACGTGCTGTCAAACACTTCTGGATTTTAATTAGTAAAAGTGATACAAATAAGTGCATCAGTGCTAAAACCGTAGACAGAGAATGGTATAGACACCTGCAGAGCGTGTCGCAGAAAGAGACAAAAAAAATAACGTCATCATATTTAGGGTTACCGTGTGAGGAAAAATTTACCCCGAAATTTGTGTGATTTGTCTAAATAAGGTGGTGTTCCACGAATTGATAGAATTAGAAATTATTATGTAAGAGAGCCTGAAAATAACACATAATTATCGGTATAGGCATGTGATGCGGAGGAATAATAAAGGTGTATGGATGTGCTGCCGAACTCAATAAATTGCGATGAGGGCAGGATGACGATGGATGTTATTGTATTGTTTAGCGGGCTGGTGTCCGCAACTCCACGTCAAAGCGCGTATTTTGTGATAGAAGGTTTTGGCTTTGTGAGTAAATAATACAACATTGTTTATTTTTATTTTTTTTTTCAAAATGTCTGCTGCAAATTTTTGATGACGGTTTTGGTGTCCAATCTGTTCGTCCTGTAGCTACAATCCATATTCGACGTAAATTATCATGTTCAGGAAAACTGCAACAAGTCATACAATCTTTCAGATACTATATAATTAATACACATTTCCCATAATATTGGGTATTAATTTACAGAAAAGTTGGCAACACTAAAATTCTTAGGTTAGAATTAATCATTGAAACATATTGTACTTATTTGTCGATGAATTTACAGAATTTATGTCTAGGGTACATTATACACAATATATGAACACCATAAAATGTTATCATCATATATTAATTGATACAGAGTGGTATACTTACGAATGAAAAGACAAATCTGGCATTTTCGTTCCACTATCACTTTTACACCCTTTATCGCCACAACGCACCATGTTTATTTTTTAAATGGTTTAAATACTATGTCTAAATTGTTCACAACAAAATATAACATACATTAATTAACTTTAGAGCACATAAAACTGTATTCTATAGGAAGATGTTATCTAGCTGCACGTTAGCTGTCAAACTTTGTTTAGCAAAGTAGTTTGCTAACCTTGAAAAACATGGCACGCGCAGTGAAACAAAAAATCTCATCGTTCTGTTTCATTTCTTTACACGACATCGGCGTAAGTCGCTCTTTTTCTTGTGTGAATGCGACCAAAGATATCAATTAGTCTATAGCATTCTCTGTCTACGGCTAAAACACAACAATTGTGTTCTAAAAACATTTGCAGGAAATCGTTGCTAAAAATCTACGCGGAAAGTGGAAAATAAAGTGAAATTCGATAGTGCTAAATAACGAAACTAAATTTTGAGGTTATACAAAGTCAGCTGTCAAAAGTGGATATTATTTGTAGCTTCGACGTACATTGCTCGTTGAATTTCGCAGTACATTGCGTGGGATGACAAAGAAAAGTCTCAACAAGTGTACCAACCAACAGTGACATATTATTGACGCTTCGAGTTCGACGTACATTGCTTGCTGGACTTCGCAGTTCATTGCGTGTCTGCAGCACGTTCCATTTCAAGTGTATGCGTCTAAACACATTCCTTTGTTCACACCTCCTACCCTGATCTGTGGTTGCCATCATGACTACTCAACTCCAACTGTCAGGTGAAATGTCATTGCTCCTAGATATGATGAAAGAAGAACTAAATAAACAAACAGTACAAATAACAGAAAATGTTACAGCAAACGTACTAAAGGCGGTGGATGAGAAGATACAGCCAATAATAGAGGAAAACGAAAAACTTTCCCGTTAAGTCGAAACACTGAACAAGAAGCTCCAGACTTTAGACATAATTGCTAGGAAAAACAACATCATTTTACATGGAATCGTTGAACCTAACACCGAAAGATACGAGGAATTAAATACTTCGGTAATAAAAACAATCACGGATTTGGATGTGCCACTTGTTACGAAGCCAACCTGCAAAGTACTGCAAACTCAGCGTATCCCACGGACACAGATATTATAATACACAAGCCTACACAAGTGATGTGGTTACAAGTGAAGTGCTACTAACATAGTCTTAAGTCTTATTTATTAACAAGAGTTTTGTATTTAATTTATATGTGTTAGTTTATAAGGTATATATCTATGGGCCATTGTAGCCTGCAATAAAATGATGAAATGATGATAATACTTCGTACAGATACCCAATCCCATACAAATAAATGACACCTCCCTAAGTCATCTTATTGCTCGATTTATATTCTTTCCTCCATTATTTCAACAGATGGCAGCACCAGCGTCGCACTAATTGCCACAGACTGGAGTTTTACAACGCCATCTAGGAGTTCACGTTTCGTGTTATGTAGTTCCGGAACTTTCGGGTTCAGTAAAATGAGAAAAATATGTAATTATTTCGCTTAGAAATGTTAAAAGATGTGTTATATTTGTATAAACAGTAATACAAATGCTTTTTAATGTTTAAATTTCATTAAAATTATACAACAGTTACGAAAATTGTATGTGGCAAATTGAGTAAAACGCCATCTATTGCAAACAGGCTCAAACAGCTCTAGAGAAAATGATTTACAGATGGCTTACTTTTGACAACTTTATCAATCTATGGGTACGAATTGAAGTAAAAGTCCTCCTTTAACCTTTTTTGTTGAAATAACGTGATAAATGACTGTAAATAGATAAATAAGCGTTAAACATAAAACTTTTGATTTTTGCAAATCTTATTTCGGTCGAAATCTACCGTATAACGCATTAAGCGATTGTTAATTTCATTACTGCTACCTATGCTGCCATCTATTGTGTTTTTTTCAAGACTAATTATAATTTGTTCGAGTTGAGACCCCATGCCACGGACAAAGACGATCGTATTACGACAACGCGCTTCAGTCGTCACCGGCTATTGTCATCGCCTTTCATCTAGCTAACTTCGGTGGGAACGGACACTAATAATATGTTAAAATATCTTATAAAGTCTATTTTTAGTAATTTTAAGTTAGATTTGTGAACTTTCAAATATATCCTGTAACCAAAAAGAGGACTATTCTTGAAGAGTTTCCCGACACACGCCCCTACACATATCTGGCGCAGTCGGTACTCGTTATAGACTTCTGGTGTGGTGAAGTGAAATACCTAAAAATCAGGAAATCGCCGCATCAACCGTCTAGACGAAGAACCTATTGGAGGCCTGTCGAGGAAGCTGTTGCTACGCAGATTGGGACATCCAAAAATCGATGAAACAACACTCGCCAGCAATGCTACTCATGTAAGTACATAAGTCCTATTATTGGTTGCTATATTTTTATCGCAAGGTACTATAATAATTTTCCAAAATTTTTCACCCACGTAGTAATAGGGACCTTAGTCTTAGTAGGCGCGATCAACTCCGCATAGCGCGAAGTGACGCCTTTCGTAATTTAGAAGAAATAACAGAAAACTTTGAAACCATGACGGAATCGCGTAGTAGTTCTACATTCGACATAAGTCAAATAGATTTAGCAGATAAAATTTATAAATCACTTAGACTAGTTCCGGAATTTGACGGAAATCCTAATGTTCTTACTAGATTTTTGAACTTGTGCGACCAATTAGTGCTCACTTTTATCAGTCCAGAACCAGGTCGTCAGCTTTCGAACTTATCTTTGATCAATGGGATTTTAAACAAGATTACTGGTAATGCTGCACGTACTTTGGCAACTAACGGAATTCCAAGTGACTGGAATGGTATAAGAACAACCTTAATTAATACATTTTCAGATCATAGAGATGAATCGTCGTTGTATACTGACCTGTCTCTCTTAGTTCAGGGAACCGATACGATACAAGTTTTTTACGAAAAAGTTCAACACTTACTATGCACAGTTATGACATACGTAGAATTACACGAATCTATACAAAGTACCATAGAATCAAAACGAACTCTTTATAAAAAACTAGCTTTACAGAGCTTTCTGAAAGGTTTAGAAGAACCACTAGGATCTAGAATAAGATGTATGAGACCTTCAACTCTTGAAATCGCTCTCGAATACGCACAAGACGAATTAAATATACTATACCTACAAAAAAGAAATAAACCAGTACCCGCAAAGGAAAAACCGCAGAATTTTGCGCAGGTTTATCCTTCTACTTTTTGGTCACGTCCTAATGTTCGTTCAGTTGGGCCAGCAAATCAAAATGCATCATTTCAAGCATACCCGAGACCTCAAATTCAGCCTTTGGGATTTCAATATCCACCACAATATCAGGCACAGCCTGCACGACCATATCAGATGAGACAACCCTACCCGAGACCTACTTATACTCAACAAATGTTTGGTGCACCCCCTACCAATATGTCAACTGGCTTTCGAATCCCCCTACGCCAAGCACCTCAGAATAGTTGTCCAAAACCTATGAGTGACATTAGTTACCCCGTTGCACGTACATTGCCGCCCACGAACCCCAAAGAAACACGCAGTTTGGCGCTAAATGTGAATAATGTAGCATTTCCTCAAGTTAATGAAGCGAACTTCAACGAATCGCTTAATGAAAATTATTGCTACTATGATTGTAATATCCAGAACACTGATGTTACTAACACAGACTCAACTAACCCCAACATTTTTTTAACCGATCTTGACGTTAACAATCTACCTTTTGAGGATGGCCAAAACCTTCAGAATTTAAATTTTTGCCCAACCTTGGAGAACACTGCCCCCATATAGAATTAAATTTGCACAGTAAACGCCGATTACCTTAAATTCAAATAAATAATCCACCAATTAAACTTTTAATCGACACAGGCGCAAATGAATCTTTTATAAGCCCGGAAGCTTACGAAAATTTTTACCCGCATATCCCGCTTGTCTATGACCCTTTTTTGGTCACAAATACCCACACGACTACCCAAAACTATTACTCGTTAACTGTGCCCTGTTTCGACGAATTTAAAGATTTTATGCCGATAAAATTCCACCTATACAGATTTCATAATTTCTTCGATGGGTTGATAGGTTGCGAACAATTAAAAAAATGGAATGCAAAAATCGACCTTGGTACATGTACGTTAGAAACTAAATTCACTAATGTTCCGATAGTTTTATATAATCCTGCATGCATAAACTCTTATCAAATTACAATACCTGCACAAACTACTCAGATAATTAAGGTGCCAACTAATATTGCGCAAGGCGACATTTACATTGAAGAACAATCCATTTTTAATTGCTACATCAGCGAATGCTTATCATCCGCCGAAAATAATCATACTAATGTACAAATTTCTAATCCAACAGACAACGAAATTGTAATTTCTTTAACAAAACCTATCTTAGCACAGATTTATAATGAACAAACAATGCCAGTAACTCGAGTAGACACGACCGTGAATACCGATATGCGAACTCAGCAAGTATTATCGCACCTGCGCATGGAACATTTAAATGCAGAAGAGACAGCCAATTTAATTCATCTTTGCAAAGAATATTCCGAAGTATTTCATCTCGAAAATGAACCATTAACCTTTACCAATGAAATTAAACATCATATCAGAACTGTAGACGATATCCCGGTATATAGTAAAAGTTACAGATACCCTTACGTACATAAGAACGAAGTACAAAATCAAATAGAATCTATGTTACATCAAGGTATCATTCAACCATCTTCATCGCCTTGGAACGCTCCAATATGGATAGTACCAAAAAAAAGTGACGCGTCTGGTATAGTCAAATGGCACTTAGTCATTGACTTCCGCCAATCTTTTACCCGATTGTACTGCACCCAATATAATAAAAGCCCTTTTAACTTACAGTACTCATTATGGGTTTCCTTTAAACTTAACTACGGATCAAGGTACCGAATTTAGTAATCAAGTAGTGTCAGAATTTCTCCGTTTGCATAAAATAGAACACCATATGACTAGTGCATACGCACCAAATGAAAACGGTATCATAGAACGTTTTCACAGTACACTTTTAGAACACCTCCGATTATTTAAAATTACACATAAAAACGAGCCCACCCGAAGTCTTATACCTTACGCGTTGATTGCCTACAATAGTTCTATCCATAGTTTAACCAAGTGTAGACCTTTTGATGTCATTTCTGGCCATTTTGATCCTAGGAATCCTATTGATTTAAATATGACGGACCGATATCTCCAAACTTATATTCAGGAACATCGTAGTAGAATGGAAACGGTGTATAAAATAATACATGATTCTGCACTATCCGACCGTATAGATATAATGACGCGGCGTAACGTTGATAGGGAACCCGTTTTAGATTGTGAACCAGATCAAGTCATACATTTAAGAAATCCAATGGCAAGTAGACAAAAATTGGCACCACGGTTTATTCAGGACAAAGTAGTTAAGAATTTACCTGTTCATATTTACACCGCAAAAAGTCGTGGTCCGGTTGCTAAATCACGATTAAAAAGACCACCGAAGAAATGACATTCTTCATATCATTGTTACAGGTACTTATTATTGCTGCCAGTTTTCCTAGTCGGTGCTCAAGACATACGTTTTGACAGCCTAGATAATGGACCGGGTATTCTACCGTTTAATCTCGGTGCTACCAAAATTATATCCCACTTCCATACATTTTTGCAAGACATAAACCTTGGAGAAATTGAATCACAAGTCAACACTATAAAATCTCAACTCGCCGTCGCTACACATAAATTATCACATGGGGACAGCGCTCTCTTCAGTTATCAGATTAAACATTTGTACACAAAGTTAGAAAAAGTTACGGTGCAGTTAGATACATTCAGACCAACCAGAGCTAAGAGAGGCCTGATCAATCCTATTGGTACAATCATCAAAAGTATTTCTGGAAACTTAGATAACGATGACGCTCTGAAATTTGAAAATGCATTACGTATCCTAAATAAAAACGACCAAACTTTGTCACAATCATTTAACAAGCATATTACTTTGTATAGAGAAATGACGATTCAGCAAAACCAGATAATCCGTAATCTCTCAAATAATCAGAGAAAATTGGAAAAAGCTCTTTCTTATGTCATGAACATGACTAATAATGATAATGAGCGAATAATTCATTACGCTCATCTTGTGCAACTTTTCGCGATTTTGACCGAAAATGTACAAGAACTACTGAGTGAAATTAATAGATTAGAAAATATATTAGCCTTTAGCAGAGATAAGTCAGTTCATCATTCTATACTCTCTGTCAAAGATCTTAAAAATATGATAAACGAACTAAAACGCCTGTAAAGTCCCGACGAAATAATTGACTTAGATACTAGAAATTACTACGAGATCCTTAACTTAGCTTCATTTTTTACCGAATCCACAGTTGTAGTAGTCATAAAGTTTCCTATTACATTTACTACTGAGTATCAATTATATGAATTGTGCCCCGTTCCAAATAATAGTAGCGTTATTATAGTACCACCTGCACCCTATATAGCATCCAATTCTCAGGAATTTGTGTACATAGAGGCTGAATGCCCGAAGGTCAACTCCTGGCACCTATGCGAGCAGAGGATCGTCCACCAGATTATGTCTAAAACAGACTGTATTCAAAAACTCATACAATCTCAGGAGATGGATGAAACGTGCAAAACCACGCCTGTCTCTCTGACTAAGGAAGCTCTGATTGAGCTAGACAGCTACCACTACATAATTGCTTTCCCCAGCAGTACAAAAGTAAGAGTATCCTGCGGGAAAGAACGATATCAGATGTTAAGAGGAAGCTTTTTAGTCACCGTTCCTCAAGATTGCAAGATTAAAACCCCAGAGATCAGCATAATCAATTTGGATAACAAAATAGTCGGGCAACCATTAGAACTCATAGCTCTACCACATTATGAGTTATTAGCGAAGACACGCAGTTTCCATTTGCAGACCACAGATCTAAGCAGTCTTCGTGAAATTCAAAACCAAATTAACACTCAAGACGAAATACCAGTCGAATCATTGGACACAACTAGAATGTACCATACCACAATTCCATTTTATTTACTCATATTATTCGGTGCAGGCGCACTAAGCATCTTGTATTTCATTCGTCGCCGCCGTCGAGCTGCGAAATTAATTATTACAACTGAAGCGGCTATTAATACCGAGTTGACAGAGGAAGAAAGAAAAGCCGCAACTTTTGGCGTCAAGGTCACCAAATAGTTGCTTATCTTGCAGGGGAGATGTTACGAAGCCAACCTGCAAAGTACTGCAAACTCAGCGTATCCCACGGACAAAGACGATCGTATTACGACACCGCGCTTCAGTCGTCACCGGCTATTGTCATCGCCTTTCATCTACCTAACTTCGGTGGGAACGGACACTAATAATATGTTAAAATATCTTATAAAGTCTATTTTTAGTAATTTTAAGTTAGATTTGTGAACTTTCAAATATATCCTGTAACCAAAAAGAGGACTATTCTTGAAGAGTTTCCCGACACACGCCCCTACACATATCTCACTCGAAAATAACGAAATAAACAAAGTACAACGCCTTGGTCAAAAAGAGGAAAATGGGAAAATAAGACCTATTCTGCTTACATTAACAACTTTGGGTAAAAAAATCCAAATCCTTAGAAACAAGAAGAAAATGAAAGAAAACACTTACATTACCAATGACTATTCTAAGGAAACCATGGAGAAACGCAAAGCAAAAGCAAGTAATTTTCGTGAAAATGAAAAAAGGAAAAGAACCCCAGAGACACCAAGTCCAAAGGAAACAACCAACGGCAGTAGCAAGAAAATCCAACGAACAGATGCTTTTCAACGCATGCGTGAGCGGGCCTACTCTATGTCAGAAAGAAATACCTACCTCAAATAATAACCGGAAACGGAATATCACACAGAAAAACAAACAACAACAACAGCAAAAAAAACTCACATTCCCCAACCCGGCTGGTCCCCGTGGGGAATTAGACCAAAACCCTCCAATAACAAATCAACAACAACAGCATCCACTGTGGGCCCACAGTGGATGCAGAAAGCACAACACAGATCCATATGGAATTCTTTGGAGGAGGCCTTCACCTGAAGAGGGGTTCTTGCAACCATTTACATTTTTTTGAAATACTTTTTTACCTAAACAATAATAATAGAAATTAGTTTATAAGTGATGAGTTTGTAAAATGCAAGAAATAAAAGGCTTTTTTATTTTTTTATTTTATTTTTATTTATTTATATTCTCTAGACTTACTTTGGGTCTGGGGTTCTTGGGTTGGGATGAGTTCAGTTCGGCCCTTACCATGCGGTGGTTGGTGTTAAAGTTTAGGTTATTGATGACATCTACGTTTGGGAACAATTTATGCTTATTGGTCAATATAAAATCAATTTGGTTTTTTGATTTGTCATCGGGTAACAACCAGGTCCACATTCTGCTTTTCTTTTTCATGAAGACGGTATTTAATATGGTCAGGTTATTTTCCATTACATAGTACATTTTAAAGGCGTTGTACTTTGTTTATTTCGTTATTTTCGAGTGGCACATCCAAATCCGTGATTGTTTTTATTACCGAAGTATTTAAATCCTCGTATCTTTCGGTGTTAGGTTCAACGATTCCATGTAAAATGATGTTGTTTTTCCTAGCAATTATGTCTAAAGTCTGGAGCTTCTTGTTCAGTGTTTCGACTTCACGGGAAAGTTTTTCGTTTTCCTCTATTATTGGCTGTATCTTCTCATCCACCGCCTTTAGTACGTTTGCTGTAACATTTTCTGTTATTTGTACTGTTTGTTTATTTAGTTCTTCTTTCATCATATCTAGGAGACTTCTATGTATTCTATTTTTACTCCCTGCTCATTTAGTGTATTCCAGATACTTTCATGGGATATTGTATCGAAGGCTTTTTTATAGTCTATGTATCCAATTTATAGAGGTCTTTGTTTTTCTGAGTATTTTTCAATCACAAGTTCTAGAGTGTGGATATGGTCTATTGTGGAAAAGCTCTTTCTAAATCCCGCCTGTTCTATGGGCTGCTCAACCTCCAGTGTGATACATATTCTTCGGTTTAATAAAGAAGAAAACAACTTGTACAAACAGGGCAGTATGCTTATCGGTCTGTAGTTTGCAATGTCGCATGGGTTTCCTTTTTTGTAAATTAGTATCATTTTAGATTCTGACCATTGTGTCGGTATTTTATATGACTCTAATATATGGTTGAACAGTTGAGTTAGTGGTCTGGCTAGAAGAGTATGAGCTATTTTTATAGCTTCATTTGTAATACAGTCTGAGCCTGGGCTTTTGTCATCTTTCAATCTTTTTATTGCATCAATGACCTCTATCACTTCTAATGGCTCTCTGCAGCTCTTTGTGTTCGCGTCCGTGGCAATTGTGTTGTTAGAGTTGATGCTCTCACGATTCTGTGCGCTAAAGAGAAAGAGGTTTTATAGAAGTCTGTGGCTATATTAATGATGTCTGCTCGATTGTGCAATCTTTTCCCATCGTTCTTTAGTGAGTCTATCCATAACTTGTTTGTTCTTAATTCCTTGTAAGCTTTTTTTGTGCTTCCCGCTTGTAGTAGATGCTTTTCAATAATAATCTCTCTATATTTTGAATAGTCGTGCTTTATCCGCTTACTGATTAATTTATATAACGCCGAAGTTTCGTTTTTCATTGACCTTGTTCTGGGCTTGGTTTTTTGTAGTTCTTGTCTTCTCTTCATAAGTTTAAGTGTATTATCAGATAAGATCTTATGGCTTCCCTTTGTGTTCTTATTTGGTACTTGAGCATATTGAAGACTTTGGGTGATAACTTCTATTATTTTATCATGACATATTTGTACTGAACTCACATCTTTTAAGTCTATATCTGGTAAGTGGGATAGGATGGCTTCTTTAAATAGTGTTTTTTCTTCTTCGCTCTTCAGCATAGAGTTTTGGTAAGTTCTGTATTTAATTCGGCTATTTTTTTGCTTAGTTAGTGTTAGCTTTGCCCTGACTGGTCTGTGATCTGAAGAGAAGTTGAGGTTCAGCACATCAATGTTTTGTACCATGTTAGGTCTGTTTGACAAAATGTAATCTATTTCGTTTTTGTAGTCTCCGCCAGGCGAGCGCCACGTCCATTTTCTATTTGGTTTCTTTTTAAAGTAGGTGTTCAGAATTGCAATTTTGTTTTCGAGGGCGAAGTCAATCAGTCTTTGACCTCTTTGGTTTCTTTCGCCGTACCCGTTCGTTTTCATAATAAGATATTCGTTTGGTTTTGGTTGGCCTATTTTGGCATTTAGGTCGCCCATTATGACATATATTTTGTGCGCCAGGTCCATGGCTTTATATAATTCTGCGTAGAAGTTGTTGATCTCTTCATCACTTGCTGCTTCTGTGGGTGCGTATACTTGAATGAAGGATATTTGGTTGCCCTGTATGTTCATGTTTAGTATTGCGATTCTGTCACAGATGCCCCGTAAAGCTTTCAATGTTTCCTTTTTGAGCTATATTTATTAGAAAACCCACGCCATATTTTCCTTTTGTGAGACCTACATGACAGAGTATACAATCTTCGTATTCTTCAATTTTTGTCCCCATTCGTCTTGTTTCCGACAGCCCGATGATGTCATATTTTATGTTATTTAACGCTTCTTTCAGCTCTAATAAACGACTATATGTTGACAATGTTCTTACATTGAAGGTTGCGACATAGAGCTTAATATTGTTTTTCCTTGGTTTTGATATTTTAAAGTTATTTAAGTTATTAAATTTATTATTTTTCTTTGGAGGGTTTTGGTCATAATCTTCCACGGTGACCAGCCGGGTTGGAAGATGAGTGGTTATATTTAATGCATTGGGTAGATTGTCTGAGGGAGGCCTTGGTGTTCGTTGCTAAATGTTCCCATCGTTATCATCTTTAGCATTCAGTGTGGTATTGGTGTTCTTGTTTATCAGAAAATTCAGCATTCCGGGTTTCAAGACTCCTTCCGAGAGACTAGATGATCTTTGGGTTTCACATATTTGGGTTTTATTCTTCTTTTCTGCTTGATGTTGTGCGGAGTTCTTGTTCATATTTTTTTTCAGGTTTGGGGGGGTTATTTCTAGTTCTCGTTTTTTCCTTGTGTTGTCTATTTCGCCTTTTTTTGTTGTTTCCTCTTCTGTTTCTCTGCTGTATTCCTTGGATGTTTCACGGACTATCAGTTTGTCATATCGCAGGTAGGCTATTTTACCAGCTCTCTTCTCTTCATTTAACTGTTTTTGTAATCCTCTACGTATTTCTAGAATTTCAGGTGGGTAATCCTCTTTTATGTAAATAGTTTTAGTTTTCATTAATTTCTTGCTTTTTAAAATTGTGATTTTCCTTCCGAACGTTGTGAAAGTTCAAGTTCAAGTTATTTATTTCATAACAAAAATACATTTGTGTCGAAATATTTGCACAGTAATAGTATACACAAACAAAAGCAACACACAAGCACATAAACAACAACAATAAAAACAAATAAGCAAGTAACCTCATTCCACACCCATCCGAAGTTAGAACGATTATCTAAATTAAAACTAACTTTACTGTCATATTAATACACAACAAATTCCCCAGCAAAACGCTACTTACATACATTTTATGTCAAGAAAAAATAAAAAATATTAAAAAAAACACAAAAAAGAAGCAAAGTCTATAACAAGTCAAAGAATAGTCGATACAGTTATTTATTTAATTTAACTACTTTTTTTAAAAGTTTTGTCATTACAAAATTCGTCAATGGAATAATAGGCTTTCTTGATTAACAAAGCTCTGAGTTTATTTTTAAATACGTTCACATTCTGAATATTCTTTAATTCTGCTGGTAATTTGTTAAACAGATTGACAGATTGCACACGTGACGAGTGTTTGACAACATTGAGCTTTGCCTGCAGAATAATAGGAAGATCTTTTCTGCGAGTTTCTAATCTATTTTTCCTTTCATCGTCTGTTTCAAACTCTTTTAAGTTTTTGATTAAATGAGTAAGGAGAACCAAAACATACAGACATGGCACCGTTAAAATTCTAAGCTTAATAAAATACTCCTTACATGATTCCGTCTGGTCTAAACGAAGCATGGTTCTTATAGCTCGCTTTTGTATAGTAAAGGCTGCCTTATTATTATATTTATAGCTGTTACCCCAAAATGTAATGCTATATCTAAGTTTCGATTCAACCAGAGCAAAATAGACGGCACGAAGTTGCCCACCAGACAAAACATCCCTCAAAGATCTGATAGCATAACATGCACTACTTATTGCATTTGTAATTGAATTTAGTTCTGACTTCCAATTCAGTAAAGAGTCAATTTGTACCCCTAAAAATTTTAAAGTTTCTACTACATCAATTTTACTGCCCAAGGACTCTATGTCCATTGTAACTTTGTTCCTAACTGTAGATCTAAATATCATACATTTTGTCTTACTTACATTTAATTTAAGGTTGTTCATAGAGAACCAGCTTTCACAAGCAGCTAATAAAACATTTACTTTACATTTTAAGGTCTCCATATTGTCAGCAGCTATAACAGCACTCGTATCATCAGCAAATATTATTAAGTCAGCATCTGGTAAAATGTTTTTGATGTATTCAGTTAGATCGTTAAGGAATATTATAAAGAAAATGGGGCCCAACACCGAACCCTGAGGAACACCTCTAGTTACTGTGAATAATTTCGATTTGTGAATTTCTTCCACACCTTCTTGAAGCGATTTAATTTCGACGTACTGTTTCCTATTAGTTAAATAAGAAGCAAAAAGTTTTAACACGTTTTCTCTTATACCGTAGTGCTCTAACTTATCCAAGAGAATGCAATGTTCTACAGTATCAAACGCAGAACTTAGGTCTAGGAATAAACCGGCAACTTTCAGTTTATTGTTCAGCTTATTTACTACGTTGTTAACTAAAGAGTCTATTGCATCTAGCGTCCCTTTACTTTTTTGGTATCCAAACTGATTTTGGTTTATTATCTTTTGACTACTCAAATGACTTACAAGCCTAGATTTAATTACTTTTTCAAAAAGTTTGGATAGAACTGGTAACAATGAAATGGGCCTATAATTGCCTGGATCCGTTTTAGCACCTTTCTTAAATAGTGGTAAAATTCTGGCTAACTTAAATTGGTCTGGAAAGACGCCTTCATTGACGCAGTTATTTATTATTTCAGATATTGGGTATGCCAGTATATCTATATTATCTTTGATTACGTTCAGAGGTATTTCATCGTGTCCAAATGACTTTTTACCATCCATACCCTTTACCATTTTGTAAATCTCTAACGGCATTACAGGATTAAAAACCATAGACTTATCAACTCGGTCAGTATTCTCAATTAAATGTCTCTTAGCTAGTTCTGGGTTACCAGTATTTATGCCTTTACTGTTGTCAAACTTATCTGCAAAAATGTTAGCAATGTCTATTGGATTACAAATTATTTTATTATTATGTTTAAGTATTATATTATCATTTTCGAAATTATTATCAATTTTTTTCCGAGTTTTATTAACTATTTTCCAAATTTCTTTGCTAGGATTAACTGCTTTATTTATTTGTTCAGATACTTCCTTTTTTTTTGCGTTCCTAATCACCTTCTTATAGACTCTAAAATACCGTTCACGATAATTTAATAATGATTTATCACACTCAGCTTTATTTATAGAATTTAGTAATCTTTTCATTTTGCTGGATATCCTTATACCTTTTGTTAGCCATTTAGATCGACCAGTTCTTTTTAAATTGATCTTAACTTTACGTTTTTTAAAAGTACATGAATGTAGTTCTTTAAATTTTCGTATAAACGTGTTTGTACCTAAATTCCAGTCGTGCTCCAGTAGTTTCTGCCTGAATGCACTATTATTCTTCTCGTTATATAATCTACTCTCTATATATTTAGAACAGACGCATTGTGTGGTAGTGACATTTTCCAGATATGCTGTACAAAAGAGGGCTGCGTGTCCATCCGCTAATCGATTGTGGTCAATGTCTGTACTACTAATATTTCTTTCACAGTTACGACAATAGGTCTCATTTTGTCTTTGATGAATTTTCCCATTCTGCGAACCATCTCTAGTTCTTTTCTGTCACACTCTAGTTTCAGCTCATCTTTAATTACGAGTAATAATGGTTTCTTCCAACTCCTGGTATGTTTTTTCGCCTTCTTTTACTCCGAAAAATATGACATTTCTTTCCCTTATGCGTTTTTCTATGGCGCTAATTCTTATGTCATGTTTGGAGTTAACCTCCCTAACTTGTTCAAGCTCCCCTTGTAAAAAGTTGAACTTTTGGTTGATCCTATCATTGATTTTGGCTGTTAGGCTTGTTTCTAAATTCAGCAAAGAGGTTTCTGTATCCCGTTTGATATCTAGTCGTAGTTCTTTCAAAAGTTTTTCTATTTCCGACATGGTGGAGCCCTCTTTTGATCTGACACCGTACTTGATCGTACTATATGGATGCTACTTGTGGTGCCCTCTGTCGTTGTGTCCTTGTACTAATTTAATGAGTTTGATGATCAACTTGACGTTTCGCAAGTAGTTCGCGTAAGTAGAGACAGATGTCACCCTTACTTGCTTTTTCTATTTGACGCTAGATGTCGTCACCTGCTGATTTATTTATCGACGTTGTCTATGAAGAATTGCTTTGAATGACTATGAATAAATTGTTTTGTAGGTTAAGTTTGTACTTTTTCACTGTGATTGCGACGGAAAAGCTATTCCTTCGTTGATAGATCTCACATAATAATGGTCACGCTAATTTTCAAAGCATTTCCGACAATGTTTCTTCACAAATATGACTAGGCATGTCATTCAGCACTTCACCTCACTTTGATTTGCTTATTATTCAGTTTTTAGAGTTTTGTTCCATTTGATGACACTTTAATTTAGGGTTTTCATTGTTTGGCACCGTTTTAACACACAATTTGTCCAGTTTCTTTCGTATTTTCACTTCAAAAGCTTTAAAATTGACGAGCATAAACATAAACAAAGTTCACACCACTCCCTAGAGAATATAAAACTTAACAAATACCTGATAGGAGAAATAGCCAACTCACTAAAATCGAAACTGAAAGATTACAAAGAAGTAACAAAAGACGCCGACATACAGGAGAAATACAATTGGTTGGAAAGTACAATCACAACCACTACTAAAGAACATAGCAAAAGAAAAGAAAACTTAAACAACACGATGTCAGATAAAACTGTCAACCTCCTTCACCAAAGAGCAGCTCTAATAAGTGTGAAAAATACAGATAGGAAAGAAATTACAAGAATTGGCAAAGAAATAAAAGAAAATATAAGGAAAGACAGGAGACAACATCGGATGGAAACAATAGAAAGACATATTAGACAGACAGGAGGTATAAAGAAGGCGTACAAAGAATTAAATAATAAGAAAGAATGGATTGTAAAGATGGAAGATAGCAGTGGAGCGGAGAAGATTGGTAGGCAGGAAATACTCAAGATCGCTACTGACTACTACACCGAACTATACAAAAATAACACAAATAACAGAGAAACAGACTTATCAGAGAACGAAACGGTACCTTACATCATGCAGAAAGAAACGGAAAAAGCTATTGACACACAGAAAAACGGTAAAGCTCCAGGGCCAGACGGCATAAGCAATAAAAGCAATCGAAAGCAGAAGTGACACCGATACTCACGGAGATTTTCAACAACGTGATTAACACAGAAATCATCCCAAAACAATGGACTGAATCCATCATAATCCTTATATTCAAGAAAGGGAATCACTGCAATATTGGAAACTATCGACCCATCAGTCTAATGCCTAATATTTATAAGATCTTTGCAAAGATTATTCTGGAAAGAATAGGAAGGAAACTAGATGAGCAACAACCAATAGAACAGGCAGGATTCCGTAGAGATTTCTCGGTACTGGACCACATCCATACTGTAAAACAGATTTTAGAAAAATACACTGAATATCAGCTTACCTACTACATAGCTTTTATTGACTACAGTAAAGCTTTCGATTCTCTGATACACTCAAAAATCTGGGAAGCCCTGAAGAAACTGGGTATAGAGCATAAATATTAAGAATTATAAAAAATATTTATAATCACAGTTCGGCCTGTATCCGACTAGAAAAAGTAGGAAATAGATTTCAAATACAAAAAAGCGTGAGACAGGGTGACTCCCTTTCACCAACACTTTTTCTGGCCGTATTGGAAATTATTTTCAGGAATCTGGAATGGACAGACATGAGACTAACGCACCTACGATTCGCTGATGATATTGTCTTATTTGCAAAAACACCAGCTGATTTAAGCAAGATGATAAACGATCTAGCATTGGAAAGTGCAAAAGCCGGACTGAAGCTAAACCCGGAAAAAACAAAAATCATGACCAATGGCAACAAAGACCCTGTAACAGTAGAACAAAATCAAATCTCCTATGTTGAAGAGTACATATACCTTGGCCAACTGATGTCTCCAGTGGAGAACGAAAACAAAGAAGTCGAAAGAAGAGTGGCGAACAGCTGGAAAAGGTACTGGGGCCTAAAAGAAATAATGAAAGACAAGAACCTACACATCTCAACAAAAGGCAAATTATGTAACACATGTATGCATTCTGCCAGTGTTGGCATATGGTAGCGAAACATGGGCTTTAACAAAAAATGTAACAAATAAGCTCTCCGTATGTCAACATGCCATGGAAAGGAGTATGACTGGGATCAAAAGAAAAGACAAAGTAAAGAGTAGCAGCATCAGAAGCAAGACTACGGGGCTGTGGCTTGTCGAAAGGATAACGCGGCTCCGACACAAGGGCGAAGAAGGAACATGGGTTTGGTTTTTAGTCAGTAGATGTCTGACACTCCCCTTCGCTCTGCCCAAGAGCGTTATTCGATGATTTTCCACCCACCAAAAAAAAAAAAAAAAAAGGTCCAGGACATAACTTTAAAAATAAGGAGACAAAAGTGGAAATGGGCAGGCCACATGATCAGGGGAAAGGATAAATGGAGTAAAATAGTCACGCAATGGTACCCATCAGAGAAAATTTTATTAATAACAACATATCGCATTGCACATATCAACTAAAAAAAGAGCGTACAGAGTCGTACTACGGGGACTACATTCTACAGAGGATACAACACAAATAGCAAAAGAGCTATCAGAAAAGGGACATGAAGTGAGACAAGTAGTCAACATCTTACATCGGGCTACAAAAGACCCATTGCCTATGTTCTACGTGGACCTTGAACCAAAACACAACAATAAAGATGTCTTTGAAGTCAAGAACATAAACAATGTGAAGGTTACAATAGAAGCACCGTACAAGAAAAAGAGCCAAGATATCCTGCAGTGTAAGAGATGTCAAAGATTTGGACATACGAAAAACCAATGCCATAGACCGTTTAGATGCGTTAAGTGTGGTGATGAAAACCCTACTAAGACTTGCGTTAAAAGACCAGATACGGATGCCACCTGTGCCAATTGTTTGGAGAAGCATCCTGCCAGTTATAAGGGCTGTAAAACTTACAAGCAATACAAGGAAAAAATTCTCAAAACTACACTAAAGCCAAGAGAAAAACAACAAGCTCCAAACCTTACTTATACAAATGTAAATGGTGTACAGAACCCTGAAATGCCGAACGGACACAAACTAAATAAAACTTATGCAGAAGCTATAAAATCAAAAATGCAAACGCAAACACAGACAACGGGCAGCACTGATTCCACAAATATTAATCAACTTTTGGAAAATATGTTTGAAAAAATGCAACAGGCAATGATGGCGATGATGAACAGTATTGTTCAATTAGTCACCAGCCTCACAAAAAAATGACTGCACGCAACCTCCGAGTTATAACTTGGAACGCCAACGGCTTGACGGAAAGGAGGAAAGCTGAAATCAATTTGACAAAGGGGATCAAAAATGTGGAAGACCTTGAGAATGAAGTTGAGCAATTAAACATCGTCATACATAGGGCTGCCAATAGAGCAACTCCAGAGACCAAAGGAATCCCACCTAAGCATAATGTTTATCCAAAACACATAAAAGAAAAAATACTGGAACGACGAAGGCTTCGGAAAATATGGCATTCTACTAGATACCCGAGAGATAAAAAACTCTTCAATAATTGCTCTGAGGAATTAAAAAACGAAGTCAAAACCTTAATCAACAATAATTTACAAACATACTTGGCATCTCTGTCTCCCACTCTGGATGCAAATTACTCCTGGAAAGCCACCAAAAACCTCAAAAAACTTAAAACTCAAATACCACCTATAAGAAGCCAAAATGGAAATTGGGCAATATCCGACCTGGAAAAGGCTACAGCCTTCGCCGAACACCTTAGTCGTGTTTTCCAACCTCTACCAGATTCCTGCAAGGAACATACGAAAGCAATCGCAGAGTATTTAGAGTCAGCCACACAAATGTGTTTGCCTTTGAAAAACACAACCCCCAAGGAAATCCTACGGGAAATAAGGCAACTCCAAGATGGCAAAGCACCAGGATATGACCTCATTGATGCAACGCTCTTAAAACACCTACCACACAAGGGAATCATGTCACTGGTACGAATATTTAACGCCTGGCTACGACTATCGCACTTTCCTGCACAATGGAAGATTGCACAAGTAGTGATGGTACCTAAACCAGGGAAACCACAACAGGAAACATCCTCGTATAGGCCTATAAGTCTACTACCAGTTGCCGGGAAACTCATGGAAAAGATACTGCTCAACAGAATGAAAGAACACCTAAATAAAGTTATCCCAAGCCACCAATTCGGATTCAGGGAAAGACATGGTACAATCGAACAAGTCCATCGCACGGTAGACATTATCGGAAAGTGTCTAGAAAACCGTGAGTACTGCTCTGCCGTCTTTTTAGACATTAGCCAGGCATTTGACAGGGTCTGGCACGATGGCCTCAGGTACAAAGTAAAGAAGTCGCTTCCTCATTCATTCCTGCATATTCTTATATCTTATCTCAACAAAAGAACCTTTCAGGTTAAACTCAGGAACGAGTGCTCGGAACTGTACGAAATTAACTCAGGGGTCCCTCAGGGCAGCCTACTCGGACCAATACTTTACCTCATCTATACTGCAGATCTTCCAACAAATGAAAACACAATGACTGCAACTTACGCCGATGATACTGCCTTGATGGCGACAAGTACTAACCCAGAAACTGCTTCACTTCAACTGCAAGCACATCTGAATAAAATCGAAGAATGGCTTAACCAATGGAGAATAAAAACCAACCAAAGTAAATCCACACATGTCACCTTTACTCTTAGGAAAGGTACTTGCCCACCCGTAAAACTAAATAACCAGGACATCCCTCAGGAGGATCATGCCAAATACCTGGGAATCCACCTTGACAGGAGACTTACTTGGCAAAAACATATTTGGTCCAAACGTAAGCAACTAGACAGCAAATTTCGCAGCCTCTACTGGCTGACCGGACCCCGTTCTCAGTTGAACAACTATAGCAAGATGGTGGTGTACAAAGCTATCATTAAACCAATATGGACATACGGTATCCAGTTATGGGGTACAGCCAGTAACAGCAACATAGAAATCCTTGAAAGGTTCCAGAGCAAAGTATTACGGACTATGTTCAACATCCCAAAATGTATAAGTAATAGATACATGTACCTAGACCTCAACATAAGGACAATTAAGCAGGATATAAGTCTCTACAGCATGCAATACCAAAAAAGACTTTCAAGCCACGTGAATGAACTCGCAGCGGCACTAAGTGGAGATGGCGGCCTGCATCACATGCGTTTGAAGCGAAGTGACATCCCCAGTCTAAGCAGCAGATTCGCATAAAGAGAAAGAGTTTTGGGAAAAAGAAAGGGACTCTTAAAAACATAAAACTATATAAATATATAAAAATAAATAAATTATAATTATAAATTCTGTAGACGGTGTCAGGGATTTATGTCGCACCTGTGATATAGTAGCACTGCAGGAAACATGGCTACTTCCGGAGGAGATACCATACCTAAGCACGATCGACTGTGGCTTTGGCTACACTGGAACCTCAGCAGTGGACACGTCCGCCGGCATACTACGCGGTAGACCTTGTTATTTATTATCTATGGTTGTATCAAAATAATACCTTGTCCACAGCGCCACCTACTGTTAAGTTGTAACTTATCTGTGGTTAATAAAGCAGTTAGTACGTTCCTAGCATCCGCTACACGAGTTTTATTTAATAGGTTATGCGCCCAGTACCGCAAAAAGTATATTATAGTTTTGCACAGATAAAATGTCAGCAAATTATTCCTTGAATGTCCCGAAGCTCAAGGGCAGGGATAATTACGACGATTGGGCATTCGCAGTAGAAAATTACCTGATCCTGGAAGGCATCGATATCCAAAAAAGTGAGGCGTTAAGTGAGTCAGACAACAGGAAAGCTAAAGCTAAAATGGTGATGACGGTTGACCCATCACTGTACGTACATATTAAAAATGAAACTACAGTGCATAGCTTGTGGACCAAGTTGAAGGCGTTATTTGACGACTCTGGTTTCACCCGCCGCATCAGTCTACTCAGAAACTTAATCTCCATTCGTCTCGAAAATTGTGACTCAATGACTGCATACGTGACACAGTTAGTGGATACAGCACAAAAGTTAAAAGGCACAGGATTCGAGATAAACGACGAGTGGGTTGGATCGCTTTTGTTGGCGGGATTGCCAGAAAAGTTCTCTCCTATGATTATGGCGATTGAACACTCCGGGATGAACATTAGTGCAGACGCTATAAAGACGAAATTATTGGATATGAGTGCAGATGTCGAAGTCACCAAGTCTGAAAGCGCATTTGTTGCGAAAAATACTCATCATCAAAATGCGCGCCAAACGAACAAAAGTAAAAATGGCGTCGGCCATGACAGTGAAAATTCTAACAAGCCGGTAAAAAACATCAAATGTTATAAATGTAAAAGAACCGGACACTACAAAAATCAGTGTCGTGCACAAAGTGAAAAACAAACGAATGCATTTAGTGCAATGTTCTTGACTGGCGAATTTAGTGAAAAAGACTGGTATGTAGACTCGGGCGCGAGCACTCATTTGATTTCCGAGTCAAACAAAAGTATGTTGACGGATATTTCGTACAATACAGAAACTCGAGATATTGTAGTAGCAAATAAGGAAAGTGTACCGGTTTTATGTTCTGGAAATCTACAGATAACTACACGTGTTGGAGATTCAGAGTTTAACATAAAAATTAACAATATTTTATGTATACATAACCTAACAACAAACCTTCTCTCCGTTAGTAAAATGATATCCAGTGGCAACAGTGTTGTATTCAAGGAAAATGTATGTCATATTTATAATCAAAGAAAAGAATGTATTGGAGAAGCAAAGCAAGTGAACGGTGTATACAAATTAAACATTGTTAAGTCAGAGGAGCTACTAGCAGGCCTGGCAGTGGCTACCAGTAGGACCTGGCACCGGCGTTTTGGTCACATTAACAACAATGATCTTAACACAATGAGAAATGGTGCAGTAGAGGGCCTGACTTTCCAAAATAAGGCAGAATTTGACAAAAGTAATTGCACGGTTTGTTGTGAAGGAAAGCAAACAAAATTACCTTTTCCTACCAGTTTGTCAAGAAGCAAGGAGGTTTTGAATTTGGTGCATGCAGACCTTAGTGGCCCTATGGAAACCAAGTCACTTGGTAACGCAAGATATTTTCTGTTGCTTGTGGACGACTACAGTCGGATGGCTTTTGTATACTTTCTCAAGTCTAAAGATGAAACATTCACCTACTTTAAGGATTTCAAAAACCTAGTAGAAAACCAGAAGTCAACAAAAATTAAGATTTTAAGAAGTGACAATGGTGGTGAATTTTGTTCGGCAGTTATGGAAAATTATTTAAAGCAGTGTGGTATCATACATCAGAAGACAAATCCCTATACCCCTCAGCAGAATGGACTTTGTGAGCGGTATAATCGGTCCATTGTAGAGAAAGCCAGATGTCTTCTATTTGATGCCAAATTTGAGAAAAGGTTGTGGGCGGAGGCAGTACACACTGCTGTGTATCTTAAAAACAGATCTCCAGCTGCAGGTCTTCATCAAATTACTCCATTTGAATTGTGGACAGGTAAAAAGCCAGATGTGAGCCACATCAGAGTCTTCGGCAGCTTAGTCATGACACATATACCAAAAGAAAGACGTCTCAAATGGGACAAAAAGGCAAAGAAGCTCTTCCTTGTTGGTTATGCTGACAACATTAAAGGCTACAGGCTATATAATCCCCTAACCTGCACAGTGACAACAGCAAGAGATGTCATAGTAATGGAACAAGAAAATGAAAGCATGACATCGCAGGTGATAGTGCAAGATAAAGGTGATGATATACAGGATTCAGTGGGGGAAGAAAAGTCAAAATGTGAGTCTGATGTGAGCCATGAAGAACAAACTGATGAGCATGATTTGACATATATCCCTGAAGAAGTTTCGAGTAACTCAGATGACAGCTTCTATGAATCATTGACAGTGACATCTGATGACAAAGAGGTCAGTGTGCAGCAACAAAGCACTGAGAAATCAGAGAAACGTACCAGGCGGAAACCAGATTACTTAGGCTATGCTAGCTTGTGTGGTATGGATACGTTCTCTGGAGAAGAAATATCTCTGAGTGATGCTGTGAATGGAACAGAAAAGGAGCAGTGGCTGAATGCAATCAGTGAAGAATTGCAGTCATTCAGTGACAGGGATGCATGGGAATTGGTGGACAAACCAGTGAATAAAACAGTTGTTAAGTGCAAGTGGGTTTTTAAAAAAAAGGTCAATAGTGAGAGTGAAGTGAGATATAGAGCTAGACTGGTGGCAAAAGGATTCAGTCAAAAAAGGGGTATAGACTTTAAGGAAACTTTCTCCCCAGTGCTCAGGTACTCTACTCTAAGATTATTATTTGCCTTGAGTGTAGATCTAAATTTAAATGTTGCACACTTGGATGTCCCAACTGCATTTCTAAATGGGTTATTGGATGAGTCTATTTTTATGGAAATACCACCATGTTCTAATTTCCCAGACAGTCAAAATAAAGTCCTTAAACTAAAAAGAGCAATATATGGTTTGAAGCAATCGGCAAGAGCTTGGTATCAGAGGGTTGAGTTATTTTTACTAGAATTAGGTTACACCAAGTCTCAGTATGAACCATGCTTGTTTATGAAGTGCAGTGGGAACACCAAGGTTTATATTGCGTTGTTTGTAGATGATTTTTTTGTGTTTTACAACTGCAAAGATACTTGTGATCAATTAAAAACAGAATTAAAAACAAAATTTAACATAAAGGATTTAGGTCAAATAAAGAAATGCCTTGGTATGAATGTTACTGTAAAAAAGAATTGTATTACTTTAGATCAGACAGAGTTTATTGATCAAATTTTAAAAAGATTTAATATGTCTAATTGTAAAGATTCAGATACTCCAATGGAAAAGAATTTAAAATTGGAAAAGGCTGAAAAGATTTGTCCAGAATATCCTTATCAGCAATTAATAGGAGCATTAATGTATTTATGTGTGTTGACTAGACCAGATATTTCATATGCTATTAGTTTTCTTAGTCAATATAATAATTGCTTTAATCAGACACATTGGAAACATTTAAAAAGAGTCCTAAAATACTTAAATAAAACTAAACATTATGGATTAAAGTATGTAAAAGGTCAGAGTGATTTATTAGGATATGTTGATGCAGATTGGGCATCATGTGCAATAGACAGAAAGTCATATACTGGGTTCATTTTTACCATGTCTGGAAGTCCAATATCTTATGAGTGTAGAAAACAAAAAACTGTTGCATTGTCCAGCACCGAGGCCGAGTATATGGCTCTCTCTGAAGCATCTAAAGAAGCAATTTACCTAAAAAATCTAGTGTCAGAAATTAATAATAATAAAGTTGATAATACACCAGTTACTTTATTTAGTGATAACCAAAGTTCACAGAAGTTAGCATCTAACCCTTTGTTCCATAGGAGGACTAAACACATTGATGCTAGGCATCATTTTGTTAGGGAGTGTTTAGCAAATAAGTTAATAAAAATATCCTATTTGCCTACAGCTGAGATGCCAGCAGATATGTTTACAAAAAGCCTGTGTCATGTAAAACATTATAAATTTATGAATGTGATAGGGTTGTCACAATTAAAACTCAAGTAATTTATTCTGAATTTTTTTTTTTGGAATGTGTATTTTTTTTTGGGTTGTCATTATTTTTATAAGTGGGGGTGTTATTTATTATCTATGGTTGTATCAAAATAATACCTTGTCCACAGCGCCACCTACTGTTAAGTTGTAACTTATCTGTGGTTAATAAAGCAGTTAGTACGTTCCTAGCATCCGCTACACGAGTTTTATTTAATAGACCTTATGGTGGGGTCGCTCTTCTGTGGAGAAACAGTGTGTTCCAGCAAGTTTCGGTTGTGAAGTGTGATAATCCTCGTATATGTACCATTAAAATAATGAGTAATCATCCAGTGATAGTGATGAGTATACATGCCTACGAATTCTGTGGAAAACCTGCCTGACTTTACGGATTGTTTAAGTACGGCGTGTGCTATAATAGATGAATACGGGACTGAATCTGTTTTTATGTTGGGTGATTATAATGCCGATATTTATGAATTGTTTTTTAATGAGTTTGTAAGTTTTTGCAATGAACAGTACTGGTTATGTATGGATGTTGACTTTCTGGGTTCAGACTCGGGTACTTATACTTTTATAAGTGACGTGCACGGGTCTTGTAGCTGGTTAGATCACTGCATAGTAAGTCAAGCGACAAAACAAGCTATTGTAAATATTTATGTGTTTTTAATACGCCGTAAAGACCATTTTCACTCCTTTCAGGAAAGTGTCCCAGATGCTGCGTTCGCCGAAGGACAACTTTCCGCTGGAAAAACCCGGTGTTTATAAAGTAGACTGTAGTTGCGGCAAGTCCTATATCGGTCAGACAAAGCGTACGGTGGCTTGTCGCATATCCGAACATATTAGGGCGGTGAAAAATAACGACACCCAAAAATCGGCTATAGCTGAACATCTGCTGGAATCGGGATCAAACCACTGGATTGAGTTGCATAACCCTCAGGTCATCTCGACAGAACGCCACTATATACCTCGTCTGGTCAGAGAGGCCATTGAAATTACCAAATATGACAACTTTAACCGGGAGGATGGGTTTCAACTGTCGAGAGCCTGGAATCCAGTGGTTAAACTGTGTAAAAACCGAAAAAGTGCCGAAAAAAGTTCGCGAGTGGACACAGTGAGTTTTGTGTGTCGGGAACAGAATCGTGTAGTGAGTGACAATGGTAGTGGTACCGAACGTAAAAAACGAACAAGAAAGAGGGTAGACCGTTTTGTCTGCTCATAAACATCCACCCGCAATGACTTCAGTTTATCCGTGATCATGGTGCTTGTAACAGCGCCGAAATATCGGGAACTCGAAACAAAAATCAAACATGGTAAATATCCCGTTTATGATATTAATAGTAGTGTCAGTGACCATGTCAGTTTAAAAACTTATAATATTTATGTGAAATATGACACTCTGTGGTCTGACCATTTTCCCTATATCGTTGAATGCAACTTAGATCTTTTAACACCAAATTTGCCTCTAAAGCCAAACTGTATCAACAAGGATGTAGTATGGGGTGTGAGAAAACCAGAACAAGTTGTTAAATATACCAGCGAGTGTCATAAACGGTTGGGGAGAATTGATTTTCCTGCAGAGTGTACAAACTGTGCTGATGTCTGTTGTGATATCCCTGCCCACTTGCGTACTCTTGATAGGCTGTATTCTGATATTGTTGCTGCTCTGCACGGCGCGTCTGTGGCGGGTCGAGGGTGCACGAAAGCTGGTGGGAGTGGGCCGCGCTTGGTTGGTTGGAATGCTCACGTTAGAGAGGCTCACTGGTTGGCCAGGAAGAAGTTTATTGAGTGGGTGTCCTGTGGTAGACCTAGGTTCGGTTTCATGTTTAATGAAATGTGTGAGAGCCGGAGACTGTTTAGTCTAGGCTGAAAAGCTGCCAAGACAATCAAGGCCAATTAAAAATGGATGCACTTGCTCGATTGCATTCAAACGGTGACTTTCGCGAATTCTGGAAGAGTACAAATAAAGTAAACATAAAACCTGCCTCCTGTTGGTCAAGTGGTTAGTGACCCTAACTGCTATGCCGGAGGTTGTGGGTTCGATTCCCACCCAGGACAAATGTTTGTGTGATGAGCACGATCATTTGTTCTGTGTCTGGGTGTAATTTATCTATAATATGTATGTATTTAGAAATATATAAGTATGTTTATCAGTTGTCTAGTACCCATAACACAAGCTCTGCTTAGCTTGGGACTATTAATGGCGTTGTGTGATAGTTGTGGAATATTATTATTATTTATTATTAACCTGGTCTTCCGGTGAGCGTCGACGGGGTGAGTGACCATAGAGACATTGCAAATACCTTCAGAAATCATTTCGCTGTACAGTCGCCACTGGGTCTGTAGTGTGGGGCCCTCGGTGCTGAGAAACCAAATAAGACTAAGGGAGTCCGTTTCACTGCAAACGAGGTGTCAAAAATTATAAAAGATATGACTAAAGGCAAATCTCCAGGCCATGATGGTCTCAGCATCGAGCACCTGCAACACGCTGGCCCTCATATATCTAGGGTACTGGCGATGTTCTACTCGCTGTGCGTGAGCCACTCCTACCTGCCATCCGATTTAATGAGGACTGTGGTAGTGCCTATAGTGAAAAATAAAACGGGTGACGTTGCGGATAAAAGTAACTATAGGCCTATTTCACTAGCCACAGTTGTAGCTAAGGTGTTTGACGGTTTGCTTAATACACAGTTAAATAAGTTCGTGGCGCTGCATAATAATCAGTTTGGATTTAGACCCCAACTGTCTACTGAGAGTGCAATACTGTGTCTTAAGCATACCGTCAGATACTACGTGGATCGTAAAACACCCGTGTACGCGTGTTTCCTCGACCTGTCCAAGGCTACGACGTGTACGATGTCCTTTGGGAAAAACTGAAGGACATTAACTTACCTGATGAACTTGTGGGAATCTTTAAGTATTGGTATACGCACCAGGTCAATACTGTAAGATGAGCGGGGGCTATGTCAGAACCATATAAGTTGGAGTGCGGCGTGAGGCAGGGCGGATTGACTTCGCCAACCCTTTTCAACCTCTATATGAACGCACTGATCGTTGCGCTCAGTAATGCCCGTGTCGGCTGCCATGTTGATGACGTGTGTGTCAATAATCTTAACTATCATTAGCATAAAAAAATACAAAAATGAAACTTGACCAATCCCTTAAAAAAATACAATTTATAGAAACTTACCACCATTCAGCTCACTAGAATGTGGCATTATTGATTGCTCTTCCATATTACATCCTTGCTCAGACCGACAACCTACAATTTAAATAAAATACATGACGAAGGTAGCACAACTATTTCGGGTTCATCGTTGTCAGAGTCCAAGTTCGGCATGGCGGAGGTACGAAATAATAATCTCAACACTAATTACAAACGCCTATTTATTTACTTCCGATAACAAATTAACAAAATCTCAAACGATCAAGCCGATGGAAATGGATTAAAGTACGGAAACGCGGTAAGTTCGATACAGGCGGGCAGAACGACCGTTCGCACTCGTGTCTCACCAAAAAGTAACATCCCTCAAGTCAAATGCGTCCAATGTCAACGTCAACCGACCACTGACAACAGACCCTTGACATAATATGACAACTGACAGCTGTCAAACCAGACCTGCCACGCTCTGTATCGACCTCACCCAAGCTCACTGCTTGACGTTTCCGACAAACGATGACAGATGGCGTTATTCTAAATTGTCAACTATAAATATTGTGCCTCGGTGTTGAATCTGCGACACGGCCATCTTGACATTTCACACGTCCTCGTGTGAGGTATCTGTAACAAGAAGTCACGGAAAGTAAATCGTCCCTTACTCGGTCTCCCTGACCAAGACGTCAGAGTACACAAAATTTTGTTCTGATCCATATTCTCATCAAATCTCATAAAGAAAATCTCAACATTGAAATCAACATTCTTCAAGAATCATTAACTTTCGACCAAATCTAGTATCCGATCAAATCCAGTATGCAATGCTCTGCTCGGTACCATACAACACACACAGCTTCCAACAGGCAACCATGGGACCTCCATTCGGTACCCAACCTTAACACATCTCATTGCCTCCATCCGGCAACCATGGGACCTCCATCCGGTACCCAACATCAACTCAACACATTGCCTTTATTTAGCACCTTTAGCTACATTGCCATGCTGGACATTGGCCACAGCCCTCAAGTAAACACTTACACGCGTGCAGTAACGAACAGCATTGCAATGTATGGAATCTGAGTCACTTGCATACTACATTTGCATATTTTACCTCTCACTTAAGGTCTGACCCCTTCATCATCACCCGATCTCGTTTTGTCAGTGTCTATCGTGTCAAAGTCAAATTTACAGTCAGCAATTGCGTCACATGTCTGAATTGACCGTATTTTCTCAAATCGTATCTCATTTGATGACATTATGAACCGAAACTAATCGCAAATAACTGTCGGGTAAAACGTGAAATAGAATTTCTAAAACAATTCCATCGGTCTCAACAGAAGTCAAAATTTGTACAGTTGACCTTACAGAAGTCTGCCCAATACCAGTCGTTCGGCCATTCCTGGCCCAAGTGGGTGGGGAATAAAAGGTATTCTGATCAAACTCATTACAGGGTCTAATGAAAATCATAACAAACTCTTTTTCCCAAAGCTGACATGTCGAACAACACCCATACTCATTCAAATAATAGGAAACTCATTAAAATATTGCAGTGCTCATACTCTGACCTCTATCCGGTCTTCATCATCACACTTATAGCCTCCATCCGGCCATAAGCATCAAAACAATCGACCTCCATCCGGTCTTCAACACGTAACCTCTATCCGGTTACTAACACAACAGGCAACCTCTATCCAGTCACCTACACATGTAACCTCCATTCGGTTACATACACAACAGGCAACCTCTATCCGGTCACCTCCACATGTAACCTCCATCCGGTTACATACACAACAGGCAACCTCTATCCGGTCACCTCCACATGTAACCTCCATCCGGTTACATACACAACAGGCAACCTCTATCCGGTCACCTCCATATGTAACCTCCATCCGGTTACATACACAACAGGCAACCTTTATCCGGTCACCTCCACATGTATCCTCCATCCGGTTACATGCACAGCACCATCAAGATAATCATTTCGAGCCTTTATCAAAATATTTTTTAAAGTAGGGTTGTTCAACATGTTACTTTATTTTTCCTATAACGTTACAGGTTATAAGAAAACTCTTACTATGCTAGGTACTTTAAATGTTAAGTTGACCACTTAGTATTCAACTAGTCTTGTTGTAATATGGGATCTAGAAATCACTAGTAAACAAAGATGAATATGCTGTCAATAGATTAATTAATTGGGAACGAAATTCTAACGGAACATCTGTATCAACTGTATTGAAATCAATTTGAAAATTAGAAGCATATTTGAGCTTATTTGAAACATCACAACATAACCTAACGACCTTTTCAAGACACAAGGAACACTATCACACCTCATACTAACGTTAAATCCTTTTTGTAAAATCTCAAGGCCAATTAAAATATCATTATAACCCTTTTCTTGACAATGTATCTTGTAAGATACATCATGAAAAAAAAAAACATAGCTCTTTTATAATTTATGTAAAACGGAAAGTTCAGTTATTTATTTTTAAAGTATACGTTTCTGAAAGCACACATGTGTCACAATGACAGTTTACGTCAACTGCTTTTTCAAAATTTATCAAAATGGTGAACAGTTGAGTGCAACTCCGCGGAAGGAGGTAAGAAATTATTAATTAAAAAAAAAATCTTTTAAAATTTCGTGAGAAATTGGTGTTATACTAGATTTCATATGTTTGTACTTTTGCTGGAAATTAATTAAGCAGGAGAAATAATTACGCTTGGCTTCGAAAACTAACAAATAAAGTGAATGTATCCTACAGGATACGTTGCTAGGTGTACTAAGATTCTTTGTACAAGTTTAGTGTATCCTACAGGATACATTGCCAAGTGAGAGAGATCATTTATATTATTTTTGTAACTGTGTTTTGGGGAAAGGAAATTATATGCTTGGCATGAGTGTGCGAGTGGAATATTTTTTTCAGGCAGAGATGTAACCATTTTATTCCAGAGCAAAAAGAATTTGTGCTCTAGCACCAAAACCACGTTCAAGACGCTGTTACTCAGTCAGTCTTTGGTGCCTTCGCCTGTGCTGCCTTCACCTCAGCCGCATCCAGCTCGATTACCATTTACATTGACGCAAAATGGCTCTCCTTGACAACTATCTTTGCCACAATCTCCATTAATTGCCTCTAACAGCCGACCAAGAAGACCTACAACATCCGGAAGGACTGCAAGATTAGTCACACCCCGACGTATTTTTCAAAAGCCTCTAAATTTTCAGTGGGCTAAGAATAAATTCAAAACTCCTTACGAGTATTTTGAAGACATTTTTGATTACAATATCGAGCAATCAAAACTAACCGACCGTGTATGCAACACAACACTGCACCCCAAAGCACAATGACTGACGTTGCTCATAAATCCGCTAAGCTTATGTGGGACAAGACTGGGCAAGTCTGCCGCATTCCAAATGAGCTGTGGGCCAAAATAGCCACAGTCTGGAGCCCTGACAGTCAGAAGGAGTCGCGGCAGACCTCATAGAAGATGGTGAGACGATCTGGACGACACCAGCGACCACGGGATCCACATTAGCCTTAGATCGAAACAACTGGAAGTCCTGGGGAGAGGCCTTTGCCCAGCAGTGGCATACAGGCTACCAGTATCAGTATCAAGTAGCACAGAGCTTCCTGAAAATGGGGCGGGGAGATATGGTAGACAATTGTGCAGTTTCTGGACCAACACTGTCGAAAATAATACAGGCACCTGTAGCACCACGACCTCCACCGGATGTAAGGTACGATCAGGTCGGCCATTTTCCAATGTTTGGTGCGAAAGGCAATGTAAAGTTTGTGTCAAGGGCCAAACAACTACTTTCTGGCTTAAAACACGATTGTGTTTTAAGCCAGAAATAAATTGTTTTGTGAAATTCCATACTGATAAGTAATTATTTCAGCTTATAGTGCACCTCAAATGTTTTGGCAACTTAATTTTTTTTTGTTTTAGATAGTCTTTAAGTTGATTTTGATTTTTTAACTATATTATTGTTAATAAATGCCAATTTTATACATATATTTATAAAGATAATTTTGTGTATTTTATTTCTTCAAACCTGGCAACGTATCCTCAAAGACACATAAACATAAGGTCAAAGTTCTCTACTAAGCTGGCAATGTATCCTCAAAGATACATGTAGAATCTCATTATCTGGTCATGTGCGATTTTTTTATATATTTTTCCCTAAATCCTAGGTTCATAATTAACATCATATTTGAAAATTATTTGAAAATATTAATTTTATTTTTTTGCCAAGAATAGGGTTAAAACAACTATCTGATACAACATAAAACAAAGTTTTTAATCGTAAATCACAACCTCAGAAAATAATTGTAAGGTACAGACTATCATGACCCATCCCGGGTCAATTTACGATGTTGTTTACACGCTTGCCACTGAACTGTGACGAAACATTATTTTTGATCAGAGAGCATTCGGCTCCAGAAACATAATAAAATGGGTACGACTCACCAAGATTCATCGGCACACTGCTAGGATTGCTCACATAGCAAACTTCAACACGTCGCTCGCTATTTGCCTCTGCTGCAGGCTGCAGGCACTGCTTGGTCAGCCTGCCGCGCCGCCGCGCTGCCAACCACGCGCCGCCAAGCCGCGTTCCGCCGCCGCGCCGCCGGCGCCGCTGCCGAAGTAAATTCTCAGCGCACCGTGACGTCATCGCGCCATTCTTCGTATTTTCTTCAGCTCGAGTGAATCCCGGTTCTGATGTCGCATCAGGGTCTTCGCGATCGTCATCACCATACGGGGCACTCAAGACTATAAACAGCTCCTTAAAATCGCTCCATTTCATCCCAGGACAAGATATGGACGACCGCCATGACGAAACTTCTCCCATGAGTCTCGTGGAATTCGCTGCGTCCCCTGTAGGCACGCCACAGCGCCGGTCGCACGGCGCCGCTGTCTTCACAGCACCCCGGCGGTCCATCCCCACCAGGTGAGACCAACGGTTACCCGGAGGAGGCCCAGCGGAGGACGACCAGCGACGGAGGTGCCGACTTACGACGCACCTACAGTGGATGTGTGACTCCCGTCCATCCCGTGTCTCCCACGAGTGCGCGGTTCAAAGCAATCATCAACGATGCACCTTGACTATTCAGATCGATAACACACATGTCGGCTGTTGCCAACCAAGCCCGCGGGACAATATTCCGTTTTTCAGGGTCAAAATGCGGTAGGCGAATATCCGTACCCGCAAAAGATGATTTCATTGCTTGCACAATAGTCATAAAGTTTTCGTTTATTTGCTCGAACAGAAAACACCACATTTCCGTTTCTATATCACTTTCAGACGCACGCGCATTGTCTTTACACTTTTCCGGCCTAGTACTGTCACTTACACTATGTAGGCGTTAAAGTTACATCCCACTTCTGATGACGAAGGTAGCACAACTATTTCGGGTTCATCGTTGTCAGAGTCCAAGTTCGGCATGGCGGAGGTACGAAATAATAGTCTCAACACTGATTACAACCGCCTATTTATTTACTTCCGATAACAAATTAACAAAATCTCAAACGATCAAGCCGATGGAAATGGATTAAAGTACGGAAACGCGGTAAGTTCGATACAGGCGGGCAGAACGACCGTTCGCACTCGTGTCTCACCAAAAAGTAACATCCCTCAAGTCAAATGCGTCCAATGTCAACGTCAACCGACCACTGACAACAGACCCTTGACATATGACAACTGACAGCTGTCAAACCAGACCTGCCACGCTCTGTATCGACCTCACCCAAGCTCACTGCTTGACGTTTCCGACAAACGATGACAGATGGCGTTATTCTAAATTGTCAACTCTAAATATTGTGCCTCGGTGTTGAATCTGCGACATACACATTAATTAGGTACACTCATCTAAGCAACTTTAATCTAAATCCTTTATCAATAATAAACACCCGATCCCTAAGTCAGATAAAGTGAATTTTATAATAGCTATTTTCCATTCATGAAGACTGATAAGTATTTTACAAACCTTCGATACTTGAACTTGCTACTGGATTCACTTGTGGCCAAATTATTTCAAGACTATCACCATAACTCTGTTGATCTTTTGCTGATGATGCTGTGTTTAATGGCGTGAACGATTGATCTTCAGCATGATGTCCTTGCACAGGTTGAGCTACAATTTACAATATAACTTGTAATTCAACATATTTTCACGTAAAAAAGTAAGGCAGGACACAAAACTCAAATCTTACCGATATCAACAGATTCTTCTTCGTCAGTAGCTTCAACACGAGTAAGTGATTGCAACATTTTCGCACTTCGGTTATCTTTAAACAATATTTTCGGTTGATTCATGGTAAGAAGCAATTATTATCAAGTCCTAATTAAAAAGCATTAATTTTAAACACTTTTGCGCACGTAGGTCGGTTAACTAGTGTCGGCGTTATGGGAATAGCAAAATAAGTACTTGATTTTACTGAGTGATGGAGTAAGTTTATTAATATTTTATTTTATTTTATTTATTTTAAGGAAACTTACAGCTAAAACATTTTTAGTGAAATTACCATGTAGAGGAAGGCCAATTACAAGTTTCCGCACATAAACTTAAAACTAAAATTAAAAAGATACGGTAATAAACAACATGAGAGTTACACAAAAATACACAGCTTTAGAATTAATATATAGGTACGTAGACACAACTAAAGCGAATATTAAAAATGAAAATACACAGCGCGAGAATTAGTATAAACACAACTGAAGTAAATATACAAATAATAATACTCAGCGGACAATTTTATTCATATCAACACATCTAGAGAGAATTTGCATTAAAATAAATAAAAAATACTCATGAGTGAGAGCTAAACATATACACAACTAATAAGTACAACTAACAAAACAAAAAGACACATTATGCCAATTAGGCTTCAAAGAAGAAATTACTCATCATTGTTTTTAAGTTCCGGACACTACTTGTAAACAAATCAAGCTCCATATCCCGGCACACCATATTGAACTTTCGACAAGCTCTTAAAATAAATGAATTTTGTCTATAGACAGTTTTCACAATAGGTACATGAAGGAGATGAGGTCTCCGAAGAAACACAGACGGTACTCTAAGTCCAATCTTGGCTATATAAATTACAAAGAGCAAGAATGCCAACCGACCGAACCGGGAGATGAGAAGTGACTGAATATATTTACATTTGAGCAACTATTGAAAACTTGGGTACGGTCGGGGCGGCAGTTAACACACTAATTTAACAACAAGGTTATACAATAAAAATAGCGCAGTTAAACATATACAAAAGACCCGTCGGCATCTCAATAAAGATTCAACGGGCATTATTCTAAATTCTTAAAGTAATACAAACAATAAACCAATTTTGCAAAGAAGCTTGGATAGCCAAGGAAAGAAATTAGCCTGCAATAAAACATCTGTGGGCTTGCGTGAGAACCTAAAGCTAGCGGTACTTTACAGTTAACTTATAATACTACTTACATAATAAGTTCACTAAAGTAATAATAATAATAATATTCCACAACTATCACACAACGCCATCTAGTCCCAAGCTAAGCAGAGCTTGTGTTATGGGTACTAGACAACTGATAAACATACTTATATATGTATTTCTAAATACATACATATTATAGATAAATTACACCCAGACACAGAACAAATGATCGTGCTCATCACACAAACATTTGTCCTGGGTGGGAATCGAACCCACGACCTCCGGCATAGCAGTTAGGGTCACTAACCAGTAATACCTATAATATTAAAAACTAATTAATGAAAACGCCACAGTACCCCCCTGCCAGTGATCGAGATCACGAACAACTGGCCTGGTAGTAATCGTCAAACGTCAAATAAACGCGGTTAGTTTGACAATTAAACATTGGTTGTGACTGGCGTTTGACACGCAGGACCACAGATTATACAGCCAAAACGTCGTAATGTTTCACGTAAGAAAGGCCAATGTAATCTGATGCCTATTTAACAGAGATGACATTTTAATTTTTTATTCATCACTTGGTTGCAAAAGACCAAAGTTATCTTTGGTCTTTTTAACATTCGGATATTATAGTAAAAACTAGTATTTGCGTGGCTGCGCGAGCTGCGCGCAGCTCGCGGGGCGTAAAGAGGGAGAGAGGGGGGGCTTTGAAAAATGATTTCGACTAACGCATTGCACCTCTCAATGAATCTGAAAAAAAAATGTTCCAATGTTGCTCGCGGTACTACCTACCTACACCTACCTACTACCTACCTACACCTACCAACACCTACCTACTACCTACCTACACCTACCTACTACCTACCTACACCTACCTACTACCTACCTACACCTACCTACACATACCTACTACCTACCTACTACCTCCTACTACCACTAAAAAAACATTACCCTAAAGTTTGCTTGTCGTCGCCCCTGAGTTACGCTTCACCCACTCAACCTTCGTTACGCTACCTACCTACCACCGGAAAGCTATAATGACATTATCCCTACGCTTCGCTTTACCGCTGTGCCACCACCGGACAGGTTTCGACGCCTACTATAATATTTGTTCAAACACCTAATGGCTATCTCTAACCGTTATGAAGTAACAGCCCTTTTAATTTTAGAGGAGGTTGGGGAGGGGAGGGTATACAAATTTCAACGCCCCTCAAATAGATTTAGGTAAGAATCAAAAATTTTTTCAGGAGTAAAAAAAGAGGTGAAGAGGGGGGGGGGGTGAAGGGGGAGGGGGAGAGGGGGGAGTTTCTAAAAATGATTTCGACTAACGCAATGCCCCTCTATATGAATCTGAAAAAAAATTCGTTCCAAGTCTCTTAACTTTCGAGATCCGCCTAAAAGGGGGGAGAAGGGGGGCAAGGGGGGCCACTTTGAAAAATGATTTTTACTTTCCTGAGTCTCCTCTATACGAATCCTTAAAAAAAAACACGTAATATCTCTTTATTTTCTAAATCCGCCTAAAGGGGGGGTGAAGGGGGGAAAGGGGGTCAAATTTGAAAAATGTTTTTTACTTCTTCTAGCCTTCTCTATGCGAATCCCTAAAAAAAACCACGTAAAGTCTCTTTTCTGCCGAGATACGATAGGGAGGGGGGAGAAGGGGGGGGAAAAGGGGGGGTTTGGGACTTTTCCCATACTCACGAAAGTTGCCTGTTTACGAATCTGTCAAAATATACCCACCTCCCCATCCACCATCTGGGAGAACAATAGGGGATCGGACAAAAAAATACTAATTAGTCCGTCAGATAGATTTCCAAAAATTATTGGACACGTATTTTTTCTTTTTTCACGTAAACTTAAAATGAAGACGATACAGTGCTTCGAAAACTCGTGTGACGTCATATGATAGTACATTTTGACGACACAAGTGACGTTTCAAGCCCCACTCCAAGATCTTTGACACGTTTTATCTTCGTAATTTTTTATTGATTTGATAAAACAAAAAACACGTATTCAATATTTTTCGATAATCTAACTTACGGACTAAACAGAATCATATTATTTTGACCCTGTCCGATCCCCTATTCTGTCAGTGAGTCAGTCAGTGAGTGGTAATTTAGCTTTATATATATAGTATAATAACTAGTATTTGCGTGGCTGCGCGAGCTGCGCGCAGCTCGCGGGGCGTGAAGAGGGGGAGAGAGGGCGCTTTGAAAAATGATTTCGACTAACGCATTGCCCCTTTCAATGACTCTTAAAAAAAAAATGTTCCAAGTCTCTTAACTTCCGAGATCCGCCTAAAGGGGGGGGGGGGGTGAAGGGGGGCAAGGGGGTCAAATTTAAAAAATGGATTTTACTTCCCCGAGCCTCCTCTATACGAATCCGTAAACAAAACAGAACACGAGTTTAAAAAAAAGGGGTGAAGAGGGAGGGGGGGGCAGTGAAGGGGGGGAGAGGGGTAGCTTTGAAAAATGATTTCTACTAACGCATTGCCCTTTTCAATGAATCTGAAAAAAAAAATGTTCCAAGTCTCTTAACTTCCGAGATCCGCCTAAAGGGGGGGGGTGAAGGGAGGCAAGGGGTTCAAATTTGAAAAACGGATTTTACTTCCCCGAGCCTCCTCTATATGAATCTCACGTATGACACCACCTACCTACACCTACCTACCACCTACCTACCACCTACCTACTACCTACCTACTACCTACCTATCACCTACCTACTACCTACCTACTACCACTAAAAAAACATTACCCTAAAGTTTGCTTGGAGTTACGCTTCACCCACTCAACCTTCGTTACGCTAAGGAGGTCGCCGGCTCGCTTCGCTCGCCACCTCCCCCCTTCGCTCCACTCGGTCTCGCAGGTTCGCTCCACTCAGGACCTACCTACCACCGCAAAGCTATCATGACATTATCCCTACGCTACGCGGGTCGCCGGCTCGCTTCGCTCGCTCGCTCCCCCCTTCGCTTTACCGCTGTACCACCACCGGACAGGTTTCGACGCCTACTATAATATTTGTTCAAACACCTAATGGCTATCTCTAACCGTAACGAAGTTACAGCCCTTTTAATTTTAGGGGAGGTTGGGGAGGGGAGGAGAGGGTATACAAATTTCAACGCCCCTCTATAGTTTTAGGTAAGAATCAAAATTTTTTCAGTAGTAAAAAAAGGGGTGAAGATGGGGGGCGTTGAAGGGGGGAGAGGGGGGTGAAGTGAAGGGAGGGAGAGTGGGGAGCTTTGAAAAATGATTTCGACTAACGCATTGCCCCTTTTAATGAACTTAAAAAAAAAAATGTTCCAAGTCTCTTAACTTCCGAGTTCCGAAAGAGGGGGGTGAAGGGGGGCAAGGGGGTCAAATTTGAAAAATTGTTTACACTTCCCCAAGCCTCCTCTATACGAATCCCTAAAAAAAACACGTAAATTCTCTTTATTTCCGAGATCCGCCTAAAGGGGGGCAAAGGGGTCAAATTTGAAAAATGATTTTTACTTTCCCAAGCCGCCTCTATACGAATACGTAATAAAAAAAAATACGGGTCTCTTAGTTTCCGAGATACAATAGGGAGGGGGAGGAGGGGGGGCAAAAAGGGGAGGTTTGGCACTTTTTCCATACTCACGAGAGTAACTTGTTTACGAATCTGTCAAAATATACCCACCTCCCCATCCACCATCTGGGAGAACAATTCTGTCAATAAGTCAGTCAGTCAGTCAGTCAGTGGTAATTTAGCTTTATATAGTATAACTAGTATTTGCGTGGCTGCGCGAGCTGCGCGCAGCTCGCGGGGTGTGAAGGGGGGCAGAGGGGGAGCTTTGAAAAATACCTACACCTACTAACACTTCCCTACACCTACCTAATACCTACCTACACCTACCTGCACCTACCAACACCTACCTACACCTACCTACACCTACCTACTACCTACCTACACCTACCTACTACGTACCTACTACCTACCTACTACCTACCTACTACCTACCTACTACCTACCTACTACCTACCTACTACCTACCTACTACCTACCTACTACCTACCTACTACCTACCTACTACCTACCTACTACCTACCTACTACCTACCTACTACCTACCTACTACCTACCTACTACCTACCTACTACCTACCTACTACCTACCTACTACCTACCTACTACCTACCTACTACCTACCTACTACCTACCTACTACCTACCTACTACCTACCTACTACCTACCTACTACCTACCTACTACCTACCTACTACCTACCTACTACCTACCTACTACCTACCTACTACCTACCTACTACCTACCTACTACCTACCTACTACCTACCTACTACCTACCTACTACCTACCTACTACCTACCTACTACCTACTACCTACCTACTACCTACCTACTACCTACCTACTACCTACCTACTACCTACCTACTACCTACCTACTACCTACCTACTACCTACTACCTACCTACTACCTACCTACTACCTACCTACTACCTACCTACTACCTACCTACTACCTACCTACTACCTACCTACTACCTACCTACTACCTACCTACTACCTACCTACTACCTACCTACTACCTACCTACTACCTACCTACTACCTACCTACTACCTACCTACTACCTACCTACTACCTACCTACTACCTACCTACTACCTACCTACTACCTACCTACTACCTACCTACTACCTACCTACTACCTACCTACTACCTACCTACTACCTACCTACTACCTACCTACTACCTACCTACTACCTACCTACTACCTACCTACTACCTACCTACTACCTACCTACTACCTACCTACTACCTACCTACTACCTACCTACTACCTACCTACTACCTACCTACTACCTACCTACTACCTACCTACTACCTACCTACTACCTACCTACTACCTACCTACTACCTACCTACTACCTACCTACTACCTACCTACTACCTACCTACTACCTACCTACTACCTACCTACTACCTACCTACTACCTACCTACTACCTACCTACTACCTACCTACTACCTACCTACTACCTACCTACTACCTACCTACTACCTACCTACTACCTACCTACTACCTACCTACTACCTACCTACTACCTACCTACTACCTACCTACTACCTACCTACTACCTACCTACTACCTACCTACTACCTACCTACTACCTACCTACTACCTACCTACTACCTACCTACTACCTACCTACTACCTACCTACTACCTACCTACTACCTACCTACTACCTACCTACTACCTACCTACTACCTACCTACTACCTACCTACTACCTACCTACTACCTACCTACTACCTACCTACTACCTACCTTCTACCTACCTACACCTACCTACTACCTACATACTACCTACCTACTACCTACCTACTACCTACCTACTGCCTACCTACTACCTACCTACTACCTACCTACTACCTACCTACTACCTACCTACCTACTACCTACCTACACCTACCTACTACCTACCTACCTACACCTACCTACTACCTACCTACCTACACCTACCTACTACCTACCTATCACCTACCTACCACCTACCTGCTACCTCCTACTACCACTAAAAAACATTACTCTAAAGTTTGCTTGTCGTCGCCCCTGAGTAACGCTTCACCCACTCAACCTTCGTTACGCTAAGGAGGTCGCCGGCTCGCTTCGCTCGCCACCTCCCCCCTTCGCTCCACTCGGTCTCGCAGGTTCGCTCCACTCAGGACCTACCTACCACCGAAAAGCTATCATGACATTATCCCTACGCTACGGGGGTCGCCGGCTCGCTTCGCTCGCCCGCTCCCCCCTTCGCATTACCGCTGTACCCCCACCGGACAGGTTTCGACGCCTACTGTAATATTTGTTCAAACACCTAATGGCTATCTCTAACCGTTATGAAGTTACATCCCTTTTAAATTTAGGGGAGGTTGGGGAGAGGAGGGGAAGGTTTACAAATTCCAACACCCCTCAATAGTTTTATGTAACAATTAATTTTTTTTTCAGTAGTAAAAAAAAAGGTGAAGAGGGGGGGGGGTGAAGGGGGGACAGGAGGGAAGTTTCGAAAAATGATTTCGACTAACGCAATGCCCCTATAAATGAATCTGAAAAAAAAATCGTTCCAAGTCTCTTAACTTCCGAGTTCCGCCTAAAGAGGGGGGTGAAGGGGGCAAGGGGGTCAAATATGAAAAATGGTTTATACTTCCCCAAGCCTCCTCTATACGAATCCCTAAAAAAACACACGTAATGTCTCTTTATTTCCGAGATCCGCCTAATGGGGGGGGGTGAAGGGGGGCAAGGGGGTCAAATTTGAAAAATGGTTTTTACTTCCCCAAGCCTCCTCTATACGAATCCCTAAAAAAACACACGTAATGTCTCTTTATTTCCGAGATCCGCCTAAAGGGGGGGAGAAGGGGGAAAACGGCCACTTTGAAAAATGATTTTTACTTTACCGAGCCCCTTCTATACGAATCCCAAAAAAAAACAAGTAAAGTCTCTTTGTTTCCGAGATATGATAGGAAGGGGGGAGAAGGGGGGGGGAAAGGGGGGGTTTGGGACTTTTCCCATACTCACGAGAGTTGCTTGTTTACGAATCTGTCAAAATATACCCACCTCCCCATCCACCATCTGGGAGAACAATTCTGTCAGTGAGTCAGTCAGTCAGTCAGTGGTAATTAGCTTTATATAGTATAATAACTAGTATTTGCGTGGCTGCGCGAGCTGCGCGCAGCTCGCGGGGCGTGAAGGGGGGAGAGGGGGAGCTTTGAAAAATGATTTCGACTATCGCATTGCACCTCTCAATAAATCTGAAAAAAAAATGTTCCAATGCAGCTCGCGGTACTACCTACCCCTACCTACACCTAACTACACCTACCTACACCTACCTACACCTACCTACACCTACCTACACCTACCTACACCTACCTACACGTACCTACACGTACCTACACGTACCTACACGTACCTACACCTACCTACACGTACCTACACCTACCTACACCTACCTACACCTACCTACACCTACCTACACCTACCTACACCTACCTACACCTACCTACACCTACCTACACCTACCTACACCTAACTACACCTACCTACACCTACCTACACCTACCTACACCTACCTACACCTACCTACACCTACCTACACGTACCTACACGTACCTACACGTACCTACACCTACCTACACGTACCTACACCTACCTACACCTACCTACACCTACCTACACCTACCTACACCTACCTACACCTACCTACACCTACCTACACCTACCTACACCTACCTACACCTACCTACACCTACCTACACCTACCTACACCTACCTACACCTACCTACACCTACCTACACCTACCTACACCTACCTACACCTACCTACACCTACCTACACCTACCTACACCTACCTACACCTACCTACACCTACCTACACCTACCTACACCTACCTACACCTACCTACACCTACCTACACCTACCTACACCTACCTACACCTACCTACACCTACCTACACCTACCTACACCTACCTACACCTACCTACACCTACCTACACCTACCTACACCTACCTACACCTACCTACACCTACCTACACCTACCTACACCTACCTACACCTACCTACACCTACCTACACCTACCTACACCTACCTACACCTACCTACACCTACCTACACCTACCTACACCTACCTACACCTACCTACACCTACCTACACCTACCTACACCTACCTACACCTACCTACACCTACCTACACCTACCTACACCTACCTACACCTACCTACACCTACCTACACCTACCTACACCTACCTACACCTACCTACACCTACCTACACCTACCTACACCTACCTACACCTACCTACACCTACCTACACCTACCTACACCTACCTACACCTACCTACACCTACCTACACCTACCTACACCTACCTACACCTACCTACACCTACCTACACCTACCTACACCTACCTACACCTACCTACACCTACCTACACCTACCTACACCTACCTACACCTACCTACACCTACCTACACCTACCTACACCTACCTACACCTACCTACACCTACCTACACCTACCTACACCTACCTACACCTACCTACACCTACCTACACCTACCTGCACCTACCTGCACCTACCTGCACCTACCTGCACCTACCTGCACCTACCTGCACCTACCTGCACCTACCTGCACCTACCTGCACCTACCTGCACCTACCTGCACCTACCTGCACCTACCTGCACCTACCTGCACCTACCTGCACCTACCTGCACCTACCTGCACCTACCTGCACCTACCTGCACCTACCTGCACCTACCTGCACCTACCTGCACCTACCTACACCTACCTACACCTACCTACACCTACCTTCACCTACCTACTACCTACCTACTACCTACCTACACCTACCTACTACCTACCTACTACCTACCTACTACCTACCTACTATCTACCTACTACCTACCTACTACCTACCTACTACCTACCTACTACCTACCTACTACCTACCTACTAACTACCTACCTACTACCTACCTACTACCTACCTATCACCTACCTACCCCCTATCTACACCTACCTACTACCTACCACCTACCTACACCTACCTACTACCTACCACCTACCTACACCTACCTACTACCTACCTACACCTACCTACTACCTACCTATCACATACCTTCCTACTACCACTAAAAAAACATTACCCTAAAATTTGCTTGTCGTCGCCCCTGAGTAACGCTTCACCCACTCAACCTTCGTTATGCTAAGGAGGTCGCCAGCTCGCTTCGCTCGCCACCTCCCCCCTTCGCTCCACTCGGTCTCGCAGGTTCGCTCCACTCAGGACCTACCTACCACCGGAAAGCTATTATGACATTATCCCTACGCTACGGGGGTCGCCGGCTCGCTTCGCTCGCCCGCTCCCCCTTTCGCTTTACCACTGTACCCCCACCGGACAGGTTTCGACGCCTAATGTAATATTTGTTCAAACACCTAATGGCTATCTCTAACCTTTATGAAGTTACATCCCTTTAAAATTTAGGGGAGGTTGGGGAGGGGAGGGGAACCGTATACAAATTTCAACGCCCCTCAATAGTTTTATGTAACAATAAATTTTTTTTTAGTAGTAAATAAAAAGGTGAAGAGAGGGGGGGGGTGAAGAGGGGACAGGAGGGAAGTTTCGAAAAATGATTTCGACTAACGCAATGCCCCTATAAATGAATCTGAAAAAAAAATCGTTCCAAGTCTCTTAACTTCCGAGATCCGCCTAAAGGGGGGGGTGAAGGGGGCAAGGGGGTCAAATATGAAAAATGGTTTATACTTCCCCAAGCCTCTTCTGTACGAATCCCTAAAAAAAGCACGTAAAATCTCTTTATTTCCGAGATCCGCCTAAAGGGGGGGTGAAGGGGGGCAAGGGGGTCAAATTTGAATAATGGTTTTTACTTTTCCGAGCCTCCTCTATACGAATCCTTAAAAAATCACACGTAATGTCACTTTATTTCCGAGATCTGCCTAATGGGGGGGTGCAGGGGGGCAAGGGGGTCAAATTTGAAAAATGGCTTTTACTTTCCCGAACCTCCTCTATACGAATCCCTAAAAAAACACACGTAAAATTTCTTTATTTCCGAGATCCGCCTAAAGGGGGGGTTGAGGGGGGAAAAGGGTTCAAATTTGAAAAATGTTTTTTTCTTCCCCGAGCCTCTTCTATACGAATCCCTAAAAAAACGCACGTAATGTTTCTGTATTTCCGAGAACCGCCTAAAGGGGGGGAGAAGGGGGAAAAGGGGGGCCACTTTGAAAAATGATTTTTATTTTACCGAGCCCCCTATATATGAATCCTTAAAAAAAAACACTAACATCTCTTCGTTTCCGAGATACGATAGGGAGGGGGGAGAAGGGGGGGGAAAAGGGGGGGTTTGGGACTTTTCCCATAGTCATGAGAGTTGATTGTTTACGAATCTGTCAAAATATACCCACCTCCCCATCCACCATCTGGGAGAACAATTCTGTCAGTGAGTGAGTGAGTCAGTCAGTGGTAATTTAGCTTTATATAGTATAAAATAACTAGTATTTGCGTGGCTGCGCGAGCTGCGCGCAGCTCGCGGGGCGTGAAGGGGGGGGAGAGGGGGAGCTTTGAAAAATGATTTCGACTAACGCAATGAATCTGAAAAAAAAAATGTTCCAATGCAGCTCGCGGTAATAACCACCTAAACCTACCTACTACCTACCTACACCTACCTACTACCTACCTACACCTAGATTCAGATTCAGATTCAGATTGTTTATTTGTTAACATAGGTTTTTACAGAGAGGTGTTACATAGTTATAATGCGCTCTATGTTTTGCCATTTGGCGTACAAATATGATCAATATTACATTTTAACTATTAATTATTTATGTGCAACATAAAATATTATCAAATAAAATTATAAAAAACAAGAAGTGAGTGAAACATAAATATTTATAAATTGTCAACAATAAAATTTACGGAATAATAAAAATAAAAATGTCAGGAAAAAATTAAAATAATAAAAAGTGTAGTAAACAATGTCAATCATAAAATTTAAAAGTAATACAGAAATGTCAAATTATTAAATCAAATAACTATTCCTACAATGTCAACAATAAAAACTAAGGTAGTACATTAATGTTAAATGTCAATAAAAAGTATTAGAATAATGTCAATGGATTGCGATGTCGATTAGCTAAAATAAATACAGTTATGTCAAAATAGGTAACCTAATACTTAACCTACCTACCTACACCTACCTATCTACACCTACCTACCTACACCTACCTACCTACACCTACCTACCTACACCTACCTACCTACACCTACCTACCTACACCTACCTACCTACACCTACCTACACCTACCTACACCTACCTACTACCTACCTACTACCTACCTACTACCTACCTACTACCTACCTACTACCTACCTACTACCTACCTACTACCTACCTACTACCTACCTACACCTACCTACCTACACCTACCTACCTACACCTACCTACCTACACCTACCTACCTACACCTACCTACCTACACCTACCTACCTACACCTACCTACTACCTACCTACTACCTACATACACCTACCTACTACCTACCTATTACCTACCTACACCTACCTACTACATACCTATACCTACCTACCTACACCTACACCTACCTACACATACCTACTACCTACCACCTACCACCTACCTACTACCTACCTACTACCACTAAAAAAACATTACCCTAAAGTTTGCTTGTCGTCGCCCCTGAGTAACGCTTCACCCACTCAACCTTCGTTACGCTAAGGAGGTCGCCGGCTCGCTTCGCTCGCCACCTCCCCCCTTCGCTCCACTTGGTCTCGCAGGTTCGCTCCACTCAGGACCTACCTACCACCGGAAAGCTATCATGACATTATCCCTACGCTACGGGGGTCGCCGGCTCGCTTCGCTCGCCCGCTACCCCCTTCGCTCTGCCGCTGTACCACCACCGGACAGGTTTCGACTCCTACTATAATATTTGTTCAAACACCTAATGGCTATCTCTAACCGTTATGAAGTTACAGCCCTTTTAATTTTAGGGGAGGTTGGGGGGGGGAGGGTATACAAATTTCAACGCCCCTCAAATAGATTTAGGTAAGAATCAAAAAAAAATTCAGGAGTAAAAAAGAGGTGAAGAGGGGGGGGGGGTGAAGGGGGGGAGAGGGGGGAGTTTCTGAAAATGATTTCGACTAACGCAATGGCCCTCTATATGAATCTGAAAAAAAAATTGTTCCAAGTCTCTTAACTTTCGAGATCCGCCTAAAAGGGGGAAGAAGGGGGGCAAGGGGGTCAAATTTGAAAAATGGTTTATACTTCCCCAAGCCTCTTCTATACGAATCCTTAAAAAAAAACACGTAAAATCTCTTTATTTCCGAGATCCGCCTAAAAGGGGGGAGAAGGGGGAAAAATGGGGCCACTTTGAAAAATTATTTTTACTTTACCGAGCCCCCTCTATACGAATCCCTAAAAAAAAACACGTAGTCTCTTTGTTTCCGAGATACGATAGGGAGGGGGGAGAAGGGGGGGGGAAAGGGGGGGTTTGGGACTTTTCCCATACTCACGAGAGTAACTTGTTTACGAATCTGTCAAAATATACCCACCTCCCCATCCACCATCTGGGAGAACAATTCTGTCAGTGAGTCAGTCAGTGGTAATTTAGCTTTATATAGTATAACTAGTATTTGCGTGGCTGCGCGAGCTGCGCGCAGCTCGCGGGGCGTGAAGTGGGGGAGTGGGGAAGCTTTGAAAAATTATTTCGACTAACGCATAGCACCTCTCAATGAATCTGAAAAATAAAAGTTCCAATGCAGCTCGCGGTACTACCTACCTACTACCTACCTACACCTACCTACACCTACCTGCTACCTACCTACACCTACCTACCTACACCTACCTACACCTACCTACTACCTACCTACACCTAACTACCTACCTACACCTACCTACTACCTACCTACACATACCTACTACCTACCACCTACCTACTACCTAACTACTACCTCCTACTACCACTAAAAAAACATAACTCTAAAGTTTGCTTGTCGTCGCCCCTTTTTTTTTTTTTTTTTTTTTTTTTTTTGGTGGGTGGAAAATCATCGAATGACCCCCCCCGCTCTTGGGCAGAGCGAAGGGGAGTGTCAGACTTCTACTGACTAAAAACCGAACCCATGTTCCTTCTTTGCCCTTGTGCCGAGGCCACGTCATCTAGTACTAAAATCCGCGGCCCCGACGGGCGTCGGCCCTTGCGGGCCCCTCCTTGCTGACATCTCTTTGAGGCGCGCGTGGAACACGAACGCGCCGCCGACACGGTCTGTTGCCGTCATGACGACGGCCGGACGGCGAGCTAGCCCATTACTCACCGTCCACAGGCCCGCGTCTACGGTGGCCGGAAGCCATCACGTGGCCCCCGACGCCCGGAGCGCCTTCCGCGCCTTCCGCGGCGGCTGGGACGTTGAGAGGTTCGCTCCCTCTCTCGTTCCGCCACCTCCTTCGCTAGCATCACTGCTTCGCAGAAGGAGGCGACGGCGTCCCATTCCTCCTCGCCCCGGACCATGGCTTGCACCAGGGCCGGACGCGAGAGGTCACCGCCGCCGATCGCCGCTACGAGAACACGGCGGGGTTCCGCCCAAGCAGGGCACACTTCCACAGTGTGCTCCACCGTGTCCTCCGGTCGATCCTCGCAATGGAAGCATCCGGGCGTTTCCTCCCGCCTGATTCGGTGCAGGTACCTCCCGAAACACCCGTGTCCGGTAAGGACCTGCGTCAGACGGAAGGTGAGGGCGCCGTGGCTCCTCTCTAGCCACTCCTCAAAGAGGGGACTTACCGCCACTATCGTGGCGTGCCCTTGTTGTCGCCCCTGAGTTACGCTTCACCCACTCAACCTTCGTTACGCTAAGGAGTTACGCTTCACCCACTCAACCTTCGTTACGCTTCGCTCCACTCGGTCTCGTAGGTTCGCTCCACTCAGGACCTACCTACCACCGGAAAGCTATCATGACATTATCCCTACGCTACGGGGGTCGCCGGCTCGCTTCGCTCGCCCGCTCCCCCCTTCGCTTTACCGCTGTGCCACCACCGGACAGGTTTCGACGCCTACTATAATATTTGTTCAAACACCTAATGGCTATCTCTAACAGTTATGAAGTTACAGCCCTTTTCATTTAAGGGGAGGTTGGGGAGGGGAGGGTTTACAAATTTCAACGCCCCTCAAATAGATGTAGGTAAGAATCAAAAATTTTTTCAAGAGTAAAAAAAGAGGGGTAGAGGGGGGGGTGAAGGGGGGGAGAGGGGGGAGTTTCTTAAAGTGATTTCGACTAACGCAATGCCCCTCTATATGAATCTGAAAAAAAATTCGTTCCAAGTCTCTTAACTTTTGAGATCCGCCTAAAGGGGGGGTGAAGGGGGCAAGGGGGTCAAATTTAAAAAATAGTTTATACTTCCCTGAGCCTCCTCTATACGAATCCCTAAAAAAAAACACGTAAAATCTCTTTATTTCCGAGATCCGCCTAAAGGGGGGTAAAGGGGGGCAAGGGGGTCAAATTCGAAAAATGGTTTTTACTTCCCCGAGCCTCCTCTATACGAATCCCTAAAAAAACACACGTAATGTTTCTTTGTTTCCGAGATTCGCCTAAAGGGGGGGTGAAGGGGGGCAAAGGGGTCAAATTTAAAAATTGGTTTTTACTTCCCCGCGCCTCCTCTATACGAATCTCTAAAAATAAACACGAAAAATTTCTTTAATTCTGAGATCCGCCTAAAGGGGGGGTGAAGGGGGGCAAGGGGGTCAAATTTGAAAAATGGTTTTTACTTTTCCGAGTCTACTCTATACTAATCCCTAAAAAAAATTACTTAAAATCTCTTCATTTCGAGATCCGCCTAAAGGGGGGGAGAAGGGGGAAAAGGGGGGCCACTTTGAAAAATGATTTTTACTTCACTAAGCCCCATCTATACGAATCTCTAAAAAAAAACACGTAAAGTCTCTTTGTTTCCGAGATAGGATAGGGAGGGGGGAGAAGGGGGGGGAAAAGGGGGGGTCTCGAACTTTTCCCATACTCACGAGAGTTAGTTGTTTACGAATCTGTCAAAATATACCCACCTCCCCATCCACCATCTGGGAGATCAATTCTGTCAGTGAGTTAGTCAGTGGTAATTTAGCTTTATATAGTATAACTAGTATTTGCGTGGCTGCGCGAGCTGCGCG